>VZRE01008660.1:11626-68750 GCA_013396775.1 Cephalopterus ornatus | reverse complement strand
AGCGCGGCGGGGGCGGCGCAGGCGCGCTGCCGGGCGCGGGGGCAGCCGGCGGCCGCGGCCATGAGGCGGCGGAGCGCGGTGCAGTGCAAGGTGCCTTGTCTGTTCGTCACCGAGGTGAAGAAGGAGCCGTCGGCCAAGAGGGAGCGCCAGGTGCCCGGGGCGGCAGGGGACGGGGGACCGGGAGCGGGGCTGGGCCCGTCCACGAACCCGGAGGAAATCGCTGGGCCGCGGGTTGCCGCAGCACCGGTCGTGTCAGGGCCGCCCGGCCACAGCCGAGTGCCAGCAGGTTTGGCTGCAGATTCTGAGCGAAATGCACCGTAGCGGTTCTCCCCCTGAAATGCAGGGAAGAAGGGCTGTTTGGGTGCCGTTTCAGCTCAGCCCCACGGATTTCCTGGAAGGTACATCCAGGGGTTCGCCCTGATGTGTGTGCTTTTTCTAAGTGAAGGCCGCTCCTATGTGACCGCACTTGGAGCCTGTGTAAAACCAACCTGCCGTCCCCGCCTGTGAGCCTCGTAGGGAAAAAAAGAAGCTTGTCTATTGTTTTGTTTTGGGGTTTTGTTTGTTTTCATTTTGTGGTCGAAGGAATATCAGGCTTATGACAGAATAAGTAATTTGAGGCTGTGAGACTTGGACTGGTTGGGTTGGCATTCACCTGTCTAGCTGCCGATCTCCAGTTTGTGTTTCCTGATTTTAGTAGCAGCTGCGTAGTGAACTTTAATCCAGCTAGGTGACTTGCTCCCAGTGGCGATTGACTTCTGGACCGAACAGCTGAAATGGTTGCCAAAAGGACAGTAATGTAATTGTTCAGCTCAGGGTACCAGCAGCATCGATAATGGTCATGTAAGGGTACATTCCTACACCGTTGTTCCTTCATAGAGGAAAAGTGAACAGGGTATTAGATCTGGAACTGGCACATGCTGGTTTGGGTTTTTTTTACAAAGTTCAGGCAAGGATAAAACATGGTTGTGACTGGTAGGGAAGAAAGGAGGTAGTGGTGCTGATAAAACCAAAGGGATTGTTTTCTCACTACCTTGAAATTCTTCTTTATCATGTAATCTTCATAAAGTTTTTATATATGCTGTATGTTATGGTTACAGATTTATAACTAAAATACAAAACAAACATGTAATGGAACAAAAGCATGTAGAAGGTTCTTATTTTATGAATTCTGCATTCTCTTTCAAGACTTCTGCAAGACAAGGACTTGCTTTGTGTCCACTGAAAGAGACAGTGTCCAGCTTAAAAGACAAAGTTGACTGGGGAGAGAAGAAGGAAGTATGATGACTGTAGAGAAAAAGATTTGAATCCAAACACAACTGCTTGCATGTTTCTAGTGAAACTCTTAGAGAAGCTGTAAAATCCTACTAGAAATTTTTATTAGTTGGCTATTTGTTTCAGAACCACAGATCATGTATTTCTTTGCTCTTTTGCAGCAGAGAAGTATGTCGTTGATAGCACTGATAGTAAGTATTTAATACCAGGATGCTTTGGCCACCTTGCATTCCACTGGCCTGTGTATTTCACTAACATGGTGCTATTGACTTTCATCTCCAAACTGAAAGCTTGGGAGAGCTAGTCCTGAGGAATTTCTGTTGCCACTCTAATACAGGAAGGCACATCTTAAAATACTGCAGCATTGGACTGGAACCCTTCTAGTTTACATGCCCTATTTAAAATGGAAAGCAAAATCATCTTAAAATACTAATCAAGAATGGGAAAGGGGGAGACAATTAGCAAACAGATTGCCTTAGTTCTCCTGGTTTAGAGCATTTTCCAAACTGTCAAGTTTTGAAGAAACAAGGGTGTATTTTGATAGTGTTAGAAATCAGTAGAGGCCAACTGTAAGGAGCCCTATGAGAGCAAGGCAATAACATAGCTGCTTGTCTTCTTTTCAGCCATTTAAAGTTTTGGCAACTGAAAGTATATCTGGAAGGGCGTTAGCGGCAGATATACACAATGCAATTCCCACTGAAAAGGTGGACGGAACCTGCTGTTACGTAACTACGTATAAAGGTAATAAGGAAGATCTGTCAGCAGATTTCTCATGCTGGCTAGAAGCCTTGCTTTACTTAGTTTTCACTTTCATGGTACGATTTATTTACAGCTGTTGTGAATTCAACTGTCATGAAGCATCTTAACCACAAAGTAATAGTTACCATAGACGTAGGAGATATTTCTGAAGGTGTTACAGATTTTAGTCTCTAAAATACATGAAGTATGGTTTAAGTGAACGTGACAATCCAGGAACTATTCTAGTTTTAAAATGTCCTATTAGTAAGTCTTCCTTGCACACTGGGACTTGTATAATAGTGTCTGATTTCCTTGGGGAGAATTAATAGAATTATGAAGTTGGGGTGGAAATGAGAAGACTCTGATTCATTGCATCACTGGGGTTCTTGCCTTTCCCTGAAATTGTAAAAAACTTTGTATTACAGTAGGCAAGATTGTATCTGGAATCTAAAATAGATTTTTGGATTCATATACTGTAATTTATGACTTTAAGTAGCGGATTTGGCTATAAAATTTCTCTAGTGGCAATTGAGAATTCTTGCCTGTTACACAGTTGATTTCAGTACTCTGCAGGGTATGGTTACCTCAGTAACGTGCTGGTTTTATCTCTCTGGAATCTCTAGGGCAACCCTATCTATGGGCCAGGCTGGATCGAAGACCCAACAAACAAGGCGAAAAAAAGTTTAGACGATTCTTGCTTTCACTGAAGGATTGCAAAGGTTTGTGAAGATTTCTTTCCTGCTTTTTGGCAAAGTAAGTTAGCCAGTTGGAAAAACTAGTGTAACATGGGAAACGTCAGTGATCCTGTTCCCAGTTTTTTAACATCACTCTTTACTTTGAGAGAGCTTTAAACTGCAGTGGGTAGCTATTTTTTTAATCTTAGTTAGTTTTTAAACTTTTAAACTACTTAAAGGCTGTATGCTTCTTTAAACCTTCCTAATTGAAGACTACTTGAGTGTGACAAATGTTGGTGCTTGCACGAAGTAACTGGGGCTCCTGTCTGTAAAACAAGGTTTAGATCAATGGTATTTTAATAATCGCATTGAAAAACAACCAAAGCAAAATTGGCTAACAGTTTGCTGAAAACTAAATGTTGTATTTATGTGTCTAGAATTTGCATGGAATATTGAAGAGGATTTCAAGCCTGTTCCAGATACCTGGATTCCAGCAAAGGACTTAGAGTTCTCTAATGGCAATCCTTTGCCCGATGAAAATGGACATATGCCAGGTACCTATGATGCAGCGCAGGTAAAACTGGGGAAAGGGGTAGGTGAGGGTGTATGTGTGAATTTTGAAGCGAATTAGAATTAGTTACAGAGTTAAAAATAGTAGTTAACGTATTAAAAAAAAAGAATTGTAATGTCATTAATTCACTATCCAGGAAGGCATAATCGTCACACTTGCATTCTTCTGACATAAACCCAGTTTTCTTGTTACTTTTTCTGTTTGTAGTTTACTGTGGTTTCTTGTTTTTTTGGGGGTTTTTTTGTTTTGTTTTTAATGCATGTACAGGTCTAGTGCACAGTTAATAACTTGAGATGTTTACTTTGGTAAAATGCAGTGTTTTCTCATAGGTTGGGTGCCTGTGGAGAAAAATAATAAGCAGTATTGCTGGCACTCATCTGTTATAAATTATGAGGCCGAAATCGCACTGGTATTGAAGCGCCATGCTGACCCAGGGCTTCTGGAAATCAGTCCGGTGCCATTATCAGAACTTCTAGAACAAACATTGGAGCTTATTGGGACTAATATTAATGCAAATCCATATGGTAAGTTTATATGGTCTGTGCTTAAATACTTTTTTTATTTAGTGCTATTTTTGAGTGAAAACTATGCATTTTCTTTGTGTAAGTTTTTTAAAGAAGTTCTCTGGTAGCAACCTTCTTAGAAGGGAGAGAAAGGGCTAGCTGAAGGAAGTCACCCAAAAATACCTTAGAAATCTTAGTTGTCATGGAACTAGTTATCTTTATTAAACTTCAGTTGCTATAAAAATGCTTTGCTTTAGTATTCCAAAAAATATTTTGACTGTAAGAGCTGTTTTAAATATTACTATTAAAATACTAAAATAACTTTTTAAGATTTTCTTTGTGCCTTTTCTTCACTTTTTTTACTTGCTCTTCTGATGCTGTTTAGTCCTTTGAGGTAGAAAATTTTATTCAACCATTTTTGGAGCCCCTAGAGTTAGTAATAAGTTGCAGTTTTTAAATTATGAAAAAGGAATTTTTTCTAAGGAAATGTAATTTAATCTAAATTTTGGTTGTCGCTTCTTCCTTTAAAAGCCTTGTAACAAAAAAACACTTGGGTATGAGGACAAGTGAGTTATAATTTCAGAGCTTTGCTGTCAGGATAACTTGCAAGGATGGTCATACCTGGTCTAAGCATTTTCCCAGTATGTAAAAAGAACTGCAACAAAAAAAAATGTAGTAGCTGTATTCTTAGATGAAGATTTGTGTTGAACAGTCAGTGAAGAGGCGATGCAGTTGTTAACAGCCTGGCTTAAGTATTCATCCATCTTCATGAGAAGATACACCAGATTTCCTGGAACTAAGATGTTTGTGCCATTGACTGTGATCTGAAGTGTGAAGAATTTAGCCAGTAGCATTATGGTTACTGAGGAGGTGACCACAAGGACAAAACATACAACTGTATAAATCTCTGTGTCATGTTTATTTTATTCAAAGGAGGAGGAGATTTTAATAAATAATTATAAATTAAAATGCGAGGATAGCTGCATTTGATACTTAAAACTACACTTAACTGTTTTGTTAAAGGCAGGACGATGCTGTAGTATCTAATAGAAATCTACAGAGTACTTTTAAGATAGCCACAGTAACAAAAATGAGAAATTTTAAGGTATCACGTGTTAACTATCAGGAATATATTTGTTTCTTTAAACATAGGATTAGGAAGCAAGAAGCACCCTGTACATCTTCTGGTACCACATGGAGCATTTGAAATAAAGAATCCACCTACTTTGAAGCGAAATGACATACTGTCTTGGTTTGAAAGCTGCATTGAGGGTAAAGCTGAAGGAATTGTGTGGCACTGCCATGACGGGTGTTTAATCAAGGTAAATATATGGATAGACACGTGAAAAACACTACAATAATTCACAGTGTGTGAAGTATTGTACTCATTTTTTGTCTCTTTTTCCAAATTTTTTAATAATAAATGTTCTCCATCAGGTGAGATGACAGTAGAATTAGTCAAGCCACTGAATCATTCCAATGATGACAATTGAACATTTTCATTCCCAACATTGTGCTAACAAAGTAATTGACAACATAGTATTTTTCTTGCCTCTCTGTATAGGAATCATTTATTTTAAAGCTTAATTCCTTTATTTAAAAATTAATTTATTGTATTGATGACTTATGGAACAAGTATTATTAATAAGAATGTGATTTTTTTTTTTTAATAAGCATGTTTTTATTATTTCTGAAACTGTGGAGGACACCTTGGTTATGGTTTGTCTTTTGTGCTTCGTTGTTACTCATGTTATTCAGATAACTGATTAATAGGTTAAGTGCCCTAATGCAGATGATCCTAAAATCCACACATACCCACAGCCCCCCAAGCTGGGAGTTGTTGTGCTACTCTTTCAAAGTTGCTGAACTGATCTTCTTTCTTTTTATTTTAGCTTCATCGCCATCATCTTGATTTACCCTGGCCACTTGCAGAGACATACCTGAATTCTCAGCCTGTTGTAATTTCTTTTAATAGAACTAAATATGAATGTGACTTTGAACCAAAGAGTTTGTTTCACCTTTTCTCCAACTTAGATGGTCAAAGATTTGACAGACTTAAAGATATCAAGTTTGATGCTTAAAATGATTTTTCAGTTTTAAGTTAATTGTCCTGTGTGCTGCATTCCTCTTACCTGTGTCTACCATAGAACTCTTTACAAATAATCTTCTAGCTTAGGCAACAGCCCAGGTACTGTATCATTTTAAATTTATCCTAAATGACTTATTTTAAATAACAGAGATCTGACAGCCAGAGCAGAGATCTAGCTTCCAGCATGTTTATTTTCTTTTCTGAAAAATCCTTAACTCCTGAACCCATTTCTGGAAACTGTCAACATTAAGTGTAAGAAGTATGTTGTCTATCACTGAGTGGTCCTAAAAGCTTAGCTAATGAATGCAATCAAACGGAAAAGTTACATAGGTTGCACTTCTAAAAATATAATTGTTATGACACTATTATATGTAGGATTCAGATTTAGGATCTAGTTTCTTTACAGTAAAGAATATATTTCTGATGGGACCAGAATTTCTCTAAAATTTGTAACTTTTTTAAAAGTAGTAACAGTTTCTTATAGGGCAAAACTATTCCCTGTATTATTTAGCATAAGCATTATGCTATTACTTGAAACCCCAATTACCCTCTATCCTACAGGCACTTCCACTATTTTGGGACAAAAAGTGTATATCATAGAAAGTATACTAATTTTATTTTGGAGATCCTTAGTAATTGGAGAGAGACATGGCTTAATTTCCATTTACAACTGCATCTCAATTAGGAGATTTCATCAAGGGCATATTAAGTACAATAAAGCATATAAATAATAAAGGTGAGACTGAATTATTGTTTGAGTTGGCTTTATTTTATGTCTGCTATAAAAGTATACATCCAGCTATATAAAATATACACAATGAAAAATCAGTTATGTACAAAAATACCGTTGGATTGGCTGAAATACTATACTTTAATTTTCAGTTCTTTGTTCTTGGGTTTTTTAAAATTGAGGTAAAAATAACCAGGGATGTAAAAACAGACATCCCACATACTGACCCCGAGTTCAGAGTTAAACAGTATGGTCAGATGAGACAGCAGCAAATTACCTATTTGTATTAATCTGGAATTTAGCACACTTAGCTAAGTATGCTGACATTTTAAGAGTTTCCCAACTTTTAGGATGAGCCTAAGGTTTCAACTTCATCTGAAACCTGTGTATTACCCAATTTAACTGTTCTGAATTAAAATGTGATGCTGCAAAGGAGCTGGGAGAGGTAAAACTCACTTTTATTTTGACTGGTGTACATAAATACTGACCATGAACTGTTGACTAATCCAATCCTGCATTCTAAGGTGTGTGCAAACTAATGTAACTTCAAAAGACTTGTATTATTCCAAGACAATCACAGACAAATGAGTATTACATAACTGCCGTGGAATTTATTTTTCGTATCAATGCTGAGAATACTAAACACTGGCCTAATCAACAGCAATGTTGCCTGGACTATCCACTTGAATGCCAAACTCTTCAGAAAGCTGCTTCAACTTCTCTTCTAAAATTATATTTTTTTTTACTTCTTCATTGTAGTTATATTTCAGATCCTCAAGTTCTTCAAAAAAGGAAGGGTCATAGTTTTCTAGTTCTCTTCTCAGCTTTTTTGTCTCTTCCTATTGAAAAGAATGAAGGAGTACCACCTTTATCAAGAACTTCGTTAATACAGCACAACAGCTTTTTTGTCTTGAGAGGTTAAATGATGAGATAATAAGGATGTTAGCTAGAGACAAAAAAACTCCACCCATGAACAGCATATTCACTAAAACCAAAATAGGCTTTGTAAACATAATGTTTTGAAATTGACTTGGTCATTACATATTAATTTAGATATTAAATGGCTCTTTCTAGCTAACCATAATTTTACTCATTGTCTTGTCTAGGATGATCCTTGCAACTCACCTTTAATTGCTGTTTTTCCAGCTCTAGGGCTTTCAGCTGTGTCTGGAGGTCAGCTATTTTATCCTTCTCTTCAATTTCATTATGTCCTGTAAAAATAATGATGATTTTTTTTATTAAATTTAAAGTAATGGAAATCCATGGCACAAATAATCTTGTTTGAGTAGCTCTGCATCTCCTGAAAACTGAAACAGCGTAAACCCAGCTGGGATCACCAAAAATTCAAGTTATCTGGGCTTTTACTTAGTTCTTGTAAAAATTAGACAGTGGTGTCTGGTTCCTGTGACTCAATGCAGTAGTCCAGGGACTAGTATGTTAGCACACTTCTGAGAAATATGACAAGTACACAAGTACACTTTCTCTGAATTAAGCATAGGAAGTCTGGAAATAACATTAGGATCTTGTTATGTGTATTCTTAATTCCAAGAGGGTTAGTTTGTTTTGGTTTTTTTCTTCCAGTCATATGGCAATGTCCTGCTCTGTAGTGCTCTGCTTTTCCCATGGGATGGATGCCTGCTAAACCTTACGTTATTCACAGAGCTGGTATCTGGAAGTAGGCACTCATTCTCCAGCAGCTTGGAACCCAAAGCAAAAGAGTATTTTAGTGAATGACTGATATCTTACAAACAGTCTTTTGAGGCTAATAAAGCAAGTAGTGGCATGAACTACACATCTTGTGAGGGAAAAATCATACAAAGATTACAGTCTCTTGTTCAGGATAATTGATTATGAAGATTGTTACTAAGAATTCTCTACAAAAGGCTTGTATATGTACTCAAAAATCCAAGGCCTTAGTCTGCTCCAGTTTACACTGTTTTGGCATTAATCTAAATCAAATAATTCTTTAGATTTATTATCACTATGCACACACATATTAAGTAAAAATAGTTTTAAGCCCCAAATACAGGAAGATCTTTATTTTAGGTATTGAAAATTATTACCAACTGCTGGATCTTCACTAGTATAGGTGTGTCCGTGGTGCTTATAATCCTCCATCTGGTGCACTAGTTCTGCTTTTTCTTCCTCTAATCGATTATTAGTTACTCTGGAATACAAAACAATTTTAGAGTAATTTTAAAAAATTATTAAAATATTTTTTAGAACTTTAACTTAAAATTTGCAATAGACATTTCCTGGTCATTCTTATTTCATATATATTGGCTGAGGTATTTATTTAGAAGTCCATTACCTTAAAAGCTGAAGCTCCTTGATGAGGCTTTGCTCTGTTCTTGCACCTTCAGGAAGGTATTTGAGAAGCTTAATCTTAACAGAAAAATTAAGAAAGTTTTACTCTTGTAAACAGTATCCATGATCAACGCAGGTCAGATACAGTTCTCTCGGACCCAGGATTAAAAAATGAATGAAAATAATACTAAAGCTGTAACCAAGTACCAGGTTATCAAAAACAAAGAGAAACCAAGTGTTCATCTACTGACAGTTTCCATGAAGCTAATTTTCAGCAGCCTTTTCAAAGTTAGCATAGATCACTGCTACATATTTTATGAAGGATGAAGAAAAACGTATTCAGAAGTTAGATTTACAAAGAAAGTTAGACACATAGCTACATCAGCATAATTACAAATGCTTAAGGAAGTGATATGTCTAAATCATTAAGTGCTTTAAAAATACTACTGACGTACTTATTTGCATCCTTAGGTGTTCAAGTTCCTTTTGAAAGATAATACAAAAAGCCTGTAATTTTGTGGTGAAAACCCAAATGGGTGTACATTGACTAGGTATGACCTGCAGTCATTAAGTTAGAATAGGTCCCTGACCAGAGGGAGAATGAGCCTCTAGAAGTGCCTTTTGGTAAAGGTGCCGAAGCAAAAAAATGAGTCTTCTGAACAGAAGATAATGTACAGTTTATCAATGCGGTGACAATTTATGAACCCTGATGAGGGTACTGTTAATGATAGGCTTTTGGTTCTGTTTCTACCTAAAATGGGTACCACATAATGAAAGATTTTTATCTCTTGAGTTAATTTTGCTGCTGGTATACACTTCATGTTAATAACACTAACATTATAAGGGAAAACAATCAAAAATTAACAAAATGGTTGTTTTTTAGGAATCAATTCCAAGTTCTATTTATTGAACACATCCACTTTCTTACATAATACACATATGAATTCCCACATTGTAAGATTTGTATTTGATACCTTAAACTGAAAATGGCTGGTACAAGACCATTGTACAGTGTGGGGAAGAAACCATGTACATATTAATAAACGAGAAGATGGGAGCTGACCTAGGTGAATAGTCCTAGGAACGCATCTCTGAAGTACTTAAAAGCTGGAATGTAGTACATCTTCCCAAAGGTACCTGAATTTTAAAATTCATCAGCTCTTCCACACATAAAATAGTATTTGAAAGACTTATGAGAGGTTACATGTAAGAGGCTGTGTTGGAAACAAATCAAGATCCCATTTAGGATGGCTAAGTCAATCCCTCCCTCCCCCCGCCGAAAACCTGGAAGGAACAGAGAAATCCCTGTAGCAAACTTACTCTACAGAACAAGCTCCCCCTAAGGCTACAAATCAAGAATATATATGGATAATATGTGGTAAACCTTATTAATTGGCTAAATTATATAAATATATTTGAGGCAACTATGACTGAAAAAACTGTAAAAGAAAGGATTGGAGAAAAAATAACTACTCTGCCATTACAGACATTAGAAAGACATAAATTAATAGTAAGCATTCTAGTCTCAGAGTCATCTGGCTAAATTTTACTCACTTGTTCTTTTAGATCTTGTAAATTTTTATTAGCATTGTGTTCACGTTCTCTTGCTTCCTGAAGCAGCCGTTTAAGGTCAGCAATGCTTTGGGTTTTTTTAGCAATATCCATTTCCTTCAACTTAGTTTCATGCATCCTGGTAGTAGTTTTATTTAGAAAAAGATAAGAGCAGAAATAAAGATTTAAGTATCTTTATGAGAATAAATGCCATAAAATACACCCTGAAATACACTTGGGGCATTGGCCTTGAAAATACTGGTCTTATAAATACAGTGTGCTGAAAGAAGCATAATGAAAAATACATATTTAATCTTAGAATAAAGGCTTTTTCAGATATTATACTTTTGTGGATCTTTGTGTCTACATTTTATTAAAGGGTGATGGGAATCTTTTCATGCTATTGTACATAAACCCCCAAACCACTTCCTGCTAAAAGGATGCCTGTTACTGATGCAGTATGTACACTGGTTGGGTCTTACTTCAGTGTTGTACCTTTGACAGTATTTTTCTTATGATTTAATAATTTATGTAAAATAATGTACTGAGAAAAGGGCTAATACAGATACAGAAGATAAAGACTCCAAGGCCAAAACTGTTCTACAATAAGTTAGTTTACCCTGGAGTTAACAGCAGTCTGAGGATGATTCCATTTTGCTTTCACCTGTGCAAGACTTACAAAAAGGCTTGTGTAGAATCCAAAACATTGGAAGGTACCTCTGGAGATCATGTAGTCCAGTCTCCCATCTGAAGTGGACTATCAGATAGCAAACATTTTTCTCCATGTCAAAGAGCCTTCTGAAAGGTCCCTTGGACAAGACCCCTTTGCCCTACTGAATACTTTCTGTTACCACACATGTGCTTTGGAACATGCGCTGAAGTGGATTGTATGTTCAAGTGCCTCAATTTCTTAATGTTATTAACTTACTTTAAATTCATGTTAAATGCACATAAAAAATTTTATTCACAAGCTGAAATAGGCAACTATAATTAGCACAACCATGTATTTTATAGCCGTCTATACACAACAACGTATCTCTGTCAACTAAATAGGACTAAGTAGAAGTGTTCTTCCAAGGAACCGAAGAACTAAAAGAATAATTGTATTAAAACTACCGAGGCTATACAGCAGCTGTTAAGGGTCTACCATCTTCACTGCATGTTCGTATCTTTCTCCTGTGATCAGCAGCCAGTTTTGCCCACCTTCCTTATGCTAAATATGGCCTTGCATTAGAGACATTTTACTTGACTAGATAGTTTGGGGAAAAGTTAAAAAAAAGGAATGGCTTTCTGTAGTCTCAGTGAAACAAAATGGCTCAGCAACATGTCAGAGAGGTACTAGAACTCCCCCAAGGGATCCTGTGGGAGTGCGAGATGGAAGTGGGTAAAATCTTGGATATCAACAGTGATCTGACCTAAGATCAAATCAGACAAGTCTCCTGTCTAGCTGATTTTATGCCCTAATAAGATTACTGTTAGAGGTTTTGATTTAGGTACATACCTTTCACTTCTGCTGACAACTATTCAAGAGTACTTTTGCAGTACATCATCTTATTTCACCCTGGGGTTATACAGGAGTCTAGACCTAAGGATTTTTTACCAAAAATTTGCTCTCTCCAACCCTTACGCAGGACACAGGCTGCTTATTTCTCTTAATAGCATAAGCATTGTTACATTTCTTTCATCCTTTTCTGAGGTCCAGTAGTACAAGAGATGATATCCAAATAAAAACTTGCCTCAAGAAGGGCAAAATTCTCCTTCCTCGTCCACTTTGATGAATCATGAGCATATTTCATGTAAATGTATCTTGATATATGTATAATGTATATTCTATATCAATCTGTTCATTATTAAACATGTTGGTGTGACATATAACTAGCATTTTTGTGCTAGTCACAGCTCATTAATGAAACAGGTTTAATAGTCATGCTGCTTGGACTGACCATGGTTTTGCAGTGACCATTTGCCAAAATCTTATCTGTAAGCAAACCACAAACCACAGAGCAAAAGAGCTTGCTTCTAGAAAAGAATGAATAGAATTAGGGTTGTTCAGGCTGCAGAGTCAAGATCTCCAGCCTGTGTAAGTAGGTTGTCACAGAAAAAGCATATAATTCCACTAATTGTGGAAGTAAAGATAAATTAAAAAGTAATTCTGCTTTAAAACTTAGGCATACAATCATAAAACTTTTTTTTAGTTTGTTCCATGTTGTGTGATACAAGTGTTAGGTAACTTTCAGATAACTTGTTGCTAAAGAGTTGCTCACATCTACTAGTATTAGCAAACAAAAAATTTTTTTGATGCTGATTTCGAAGTCTGAGTTTTATCTAAAAATCTAGAAACGGTGATTCCCAAACTTCATTTTATATACTGGAAATATACTGCTGATCTCAGTTTTTCCTCCCTTCTACAAAAAGCAGAATCAACTGGCCGACTGCTGTTCTGGGCCTACAGAACACATAGGAAGGATCTTCAGCTGTGCCTACCTGTCCCAAAGACTACAGAAATCACAGTGGCTTTTCTAACACAACCTCTGCACATTCATATGGTAAAAGGTAGATTCACATGCTACCAAACTGGAAAATGCAGGTTTCTGGCTTCAATTTTTTGTTTCAGATTGTTGTTCATGCAGTAAATTATTGAAATACTTTCCCTGTTCAGCAGAAACGCTGACATTGCACAGAGCAAAAATACAATATGTTTAAGCAGCAGGGAACACAAAATACTTCCTTTACCTGAACTATCCAGAGATCTAGAGCTGATCTGAAGAATGGAGATAAATAACTGGCTTCTATGTAGAGGAAACAGCTAACAAGGCCAGTATTTAAGGACACTAGATCTCTGCTAGATACATATCAGAGATCTGTATACTGATTCTATATATTAATATAGAACCAGAAAAGAAATTATGGATAATATAAAAGTATCTTCAAAAGACGGACGAAAAATGATGAAAGTGTAATTTGTTTGTTAATATTTAAAGAGGATTTAACACTTGTGTTTATCTTCCTTACTACATTCTTATTTCCTACCTTGTTACAATGGACTTCCAGCTTTTGCTGTCAGCTCCATCAAGTTGGCTCTCAGCCAAATTTAGCCTCTTAATGGTCTCCTCCAGCTGTACAGTTAACTTCTCATTTAATATCTCCAAGTTGTTCTTTGCTATTCGTAGCTTCTCTCCACTGTCAGCTTCCTGTTGTTCAGTAAAAACAAATGTTTACAGAATACTTAACCTCACATGAAACACAGTATTATCTAAAATTATGGTGAGATAGGCTGATTTAGAGGAAAACTGCATCCAAGATTACTAGCACTACAACTTAGGAATTCTGTCTTGGCCCAGTCCTTGGATATCTCCTCTCTACATACTATGAAAAAATCTGTCATAGCAACATCAGTGATATATCAACCATCAAAAAAAAAAATAAAAGGCATGTATTTATATACTTGCCACATCCAGTGGAATAAAGGGATGCGTTACAATGACCATACCTTTTTCAGTTCTTTACGCAGTCTCTCGTTTTCAGCAATGACTTTTTCCATTCCTTTGGTTTTAGATTCAAAACGCATACTCAGCTGGCTCCCCAGATCACGTTTCATTTTTTCCATTTCAGACTAAATATCAAGAGTTTGTTAAAGCACATATACATTGCTTAGTAGAATATTTCAGATTTCAATTTTTAAAACACAGCATAGTTACAGCTACCTAGCACAATAAACATAACATTCCATCAAATAATTAAATATATCCTTAAGGTACAACATACCTTAAATCATTCAGTATGTTATGCTAAAATTAAGTTCTGCTTTTCTGTTCTATACATTTCATATTTTTAAAACACTTCTGCCAATCAATATCAACAACAGGCTTGCTGCTCCATTTTTTTACTAACTTGCATATAAACTGTTACCTAAATACAGTCACTGGAGATAATTCAGTACCTTTAGCCCCTCATTTTCCTGTTCAAGGGCAAGTAATTTCTCATTAGAAACCACAGCTGGTGCTTTCTTCAGTTCTTCATTTTCTCTTTGGAGTCTCTCTACAACCTTTTTCATCAAACCAATTGTTTTTTCCAATTCTGGGACTGTCTTTCCACTTCTACCAGCCTAAAGAGAGGAGGGAATAAAAAGTAAAAGTAAGCAAATAGTTTATCTTAACATTCTAAGATACTCTAAATCTTACTTTATTGCTTATTTTCCCATTGCAACTCATAAAAAAATGATGCATTGTTTTGGTATAACTTGGACCCTAGATTTTCTTGCGTGCCTTTCTCTCCAAAATGTCTAA
The DNA here is from genome assembly GCA_013396775.1 of Cephalopterus ornatus. Taxonomy (NCBI): domain Eukaryota; kingdom Metazoa; phylum Chordata; class Aves; order Passeriformes; family Cotingidae; genus Cephalopterus; species Cephalopterus ornatus. The sequence continues at coordinate 54,029 of VZRE01008660.1, read as the reverse complement.
TAATATATTCACCCCCAAAATCAGCTCCTGCATTTTCTATGTTACCCAAGAAAGCTGCAGTTAAGTCTCAAAATCTGCTGTACTTTATGAACTAAACTGAAACATTAGGAAAATAAATTAAAGAACTACTTAATTTTTAGCTTTTCTTGTAGAACAATTCCCCAATCCAACAGACTGTGCAATTGTTTAAATGCTAATAACTCTTTGGAGGAGTGGAGGGGAAGAGTGGCTGGGAGCCTGAGGGAAGAAAGAGGGCTGTTTTTTAGCAACGCTACTTCTGCTGAATTAAAGTGACAGGAGAACTATATTTTAAAGCATAGATCTCCCTTTCCAAGTGCAGATATTCTTCTTGCAGAATGATAAATAAATAAATGTGGGGGGAAATCTTGTAATTTCTCCATTTTTCTTCCTTCACTACATTAACTGATGAGTTAAAAAAGCTGTTAAAGAGTCTTCAAAACCATGTATTTTTTCATCATCTTTGTAGTGATATCCTCAGCAATAATAACTTAAAGACGCTGACTCTAGTTCTAAGCCCATGAGGTACCTCCTTTTCTTTCTAAGAAAGGAGCATAGCACAGTGTAAAATGGGAAAGATTTTACTTCTTGGAGCTCCACATAAATATATATACCAACCAAGTCTCAGAAGTAAAAACTACTTATTTTTCTTCTGTAAAATAATTGGAAGGATTAGGAGGTTTGTGTTGGTACACAACAGAGTTACAGAAAAACCTGTCACAACTTGGTGCCTGAAAAGGATAAAAAGAAGAAAATTTGCTGCCTTCTCAGAACCTTTGCATACAACAGTTTAATAAACTAAATTGCCTTGTCCAAAAATTACCACTGCATAAGACAGAAAAAATACACAAGCAGTTCACGCAAGGTTTGAGTAAAAGAATGGAAAATTATCTTTTCCAGGTACCCAGAAGCAGAACTCATACTCCTTTTATACTGAAAGAGCTACAAAGGCACTGAAGAGCTTTCACTAAGTTAGCTTTCTTTAAAAGGTCACACAAATAGTCTGACAAGTTAGAGGCAAGAAACATATTGGGCACTACTGAAGACTTTTTTTCCTTTAACTTCTGAAATATTGCTCTTTGAAGTAGTTGACAGTAGCTGGGATAAAATTTAACTGTGTCATCTTCTGTAGTACAACAAACAAAAACCTTCGCTAACAATAACTTACACATTCTAACATCTGCATCAAGTCAAATAATTTACATAAATACACTAATATAATTTTCATTATTGCAGCTGTAACTCAAATTTATTGTATATGTTTCTGAAGATAACTAATCCAAATGATAAAATAAGGCCATGATAGTGCATATATTTAAGTGTAGTTGTCCTTCTAATGGTCCTGTTAACTTGATTTCATTAATTTATTATAGCAATTTATCAATAAAATAAACAAGAACAGTTAATATTTGCTTTTGGTTGATTCCAAGTAATTTAGCTTCAATAAAACTTTGAGCTTTTTCTTTTCATTCTCATTTAATTATGATGAAAATGCTGATCCAACACTCACCCCTCTAACGTTGCCAAGCTTTCGTTCAACATCTGCTTTCTCTTTTTTGAGAAGTTCACACATTTCTTTTAAGTCACCTACTTGGTCCTACCAAAAAAAAAAAGTAAGAAGCAATTTAATTAGATCTCAAATTTAGGTGAGCATTTGGTGAACAATATTACAATTGGTATTTCAATTGGTTAACTTTGAAAAATTTAAGAGAAAACCCTTTCCCATACTAATGACATTTTCTATCATTTCTACCAGCAATTCAACCTTCTCAACTTCTATAAAAACACAAAAAACTTACAGTATGTACTGAAAAAATATCCATTTCTTTTTAAGCGATTCCCTAACTTGTGTCAGAGTAAAGGGGACTAAAGGTAAAAAGACGTTACCTTTAGTCTTGGCAAATCTTTATTGGCCTGCTCTAGCTGGAATCTTAGCTCAACATTTTCAGATGACAATCTTAGATTTTCCTTTAAAACTTCTTGTTCTCTCCGATACTGATCACTTGACCCTATTCCCGATGTCTTGAGAAAAGAGAAAGGAAAAAAATTATTAAGTGGTAATGCATTAATTCAATACAACTATCAGTTGTAGCTGATTAAAAGAGCAACAGATAATTAGTATTTTTCACAGAAATAAGATGGTATTATCACCAGTTTTTGATCTAATCTGCTTTGACTTTAACACCTCTTACATTTCCTAAACTTACTTAACTGTTGAGGGAAGTTTACAAATCAGTATAAACCAGTAAAAACTTCGTCAAATCAAAATTAACTCTCAAACTATTGGGTATAAATAAATTTCAAAATCTAGAAGACAAAAAAAGCTACCAAGTTTAGTAAGTTGTGACACTGTTCCTGGGAACAGCATCTAATTTTAAGGATATATTTTGATAGTTTTTTAAATAGTAAATATGTCATAAGACATTTCAGTTATGTCAAATTGATCACAGAGCAAGTCAGGAACAGTAGTATGTAACTCTTGTTCTTAGTTTGTTATTTGCTAGAATCTTAAGTCTTTATCCATGGAGGCTAGTAATTTCTATTACATGAAGAGTGCTTTGCATGTTTTATATTGCCAATTCAAATCATAACTGTATGGTAAATTATTTTGCCTGACTACTAAAGAGTAAAACCTTTTAATGATATAATAATCAATGTTTTTCACTTATGTAATTATGGAATTAACTGTATGATTCATTACTTTGCCACTAAAAACAGGAATAAGGTATTTGCTTCAATAAAGCATATTTTTTGCTTAGTGTAAGCAAGAAGATATCATAAGTCTCTTAAAGAATGAAGGTCATCAGCTAGCTTCATGTATCATTGGGGTTCTTTGTAAACTCTGGTTCAAAATTTTAGTATTGACAGTAGCTCACTTGTGAGTTGTCATGCATGCCTGTCATGAAAGTACAAGGTTTGCTTTATGGACCACTTGATGACTAGACTTCAATATCCCTGCAGACCATGCATAGGAGAGCACGGCTTTATCAAGATCAAACTATTCTATTTCTTTATAATTTATACTGAAGAAGCGCTAGGGGGACACTACAATATCAAACCTTGGGCATTTTACAAAATTCTGAGGTTGTTTCAACCCTTTCTGTACATCTTCGGTAGTTTTCACGTTTATTCTCTGCAGTGTGTCGATTCATTTCATTATTCACATTTATTTTGTCTGCTTCATAGTCATTAGCTTGAGTAGAAAGTTCCCCTGAATCAGACTGATTGCAGCTCATTTTGTCAGTATCAGGCTCTTCTACACCTTCTTCATCCTTGCTCTCCTCTTCTTCACATTCCTCATTAACTTTTCCTTTTTCAGGCTGGGTTTTATTTTCTTCTTTTTCACTGCAGTTCTCTTTTTCATATTCATTTATATTTTTGTTTTCCAATACTTCTGTAGAAATATCTGTGTCCTTCCATTTCTCACTGTCTTCAGGATGCTGTTCAGGAGACACTTCTGTGCTTGCATCTGCAGTAGCCTCCTGGCCTTCATTATGCATGATGCAGGTTTGTGTGTGTGCTTCCTCATCTATTTCATTGCCATCAGTAATGCTATTATTAGCCTGATGTTTCATTTCATCCCTATTTGAAATAGATTTCTTTTGAAGGAAATTCAGATACTTTTGTTTACTGACAGTGATAGGAACAGACTTGGTCAGTTCAGTTTGGCCACATGTACTCTGATTCAAGTTGAAGATAGAGTGAAGCATGAAAGAAAAGCAGAACACAGTAAAATAAAACAGGAAATAAAGAAAACTAGAATGTACTGTTAAGTCTATTCTTGAAAGTTTAAGGTAACTTAATAATGCAAAACTTGCAATATAATGAATCTTGTAAAACTCAAAGCACAACAAAAACACCTAATGTAACTGAAATGCAGCTCAGTATTTCCCCAAATTCTGTGCATCCTAAATTTTCAATCAATATGTAATATAAAAGTAGTCTCTCAGTTGCAGACTCATATATTTAAAAATATATTTTCCTTATTTCTCCACATATACTAGGATACTGAATATTTCACCCTCCACCTGCAGAACACAGAAACTCTAAGTTTTGGGGGTTGGGGGATTTTTTTAGGTTTCTTTTGTTGTTTTAAGACCACTAGAAGCCGAGTATTTTGTATCATGTTCTAGAATACTGTTATTTGAATAAAAACACCTAAATGACACAGAATACCAAATAGATAACAAATATTTTTGATCAGTAGGTGCATTTCCTCTAGGTAATATGGTTATATTATTAACTTACTGAGGGTCTTGAAAATGTCTCTCTCGAACATTGTTTCTGCAATGCATGAAGCTTTTCCTGGAGGTATAGGTTTTTGAAATGTAAATCTTCTACAACAGAATCTCGTGGGATTGCTTGCAGTGTTCTACATTGAAAAATGAGTCAAGCCAAAACAAACAAACAGCTATTAATGTAGAAGAACATCCCTTAAGGTAAAAACACCATGAAATCCACATCTGGATTTCTAGGTTGGATTTTCCAGTGTTACTGAGCTAGTTATTCTACATCAATGTTAGCCATATAAACCTTTTAAACTAACACCTGTGAATGGACAATACATACATGTACAGCCTCTTCTACTCAGGTACATTATCCACTGTGATAGTGGATACACTGATTAAGGATACACTCCCTCAGTGCACTTAGCAGTTTCAGTAACTTCCACCAACTCTAAACTGTAGTTTAATAATTTTACACAATAGGAGCCGTATGTTTTTCATATTATTTAGCTTTTTAGAATAATGAACCAATGCTGCATATTAGAGACCATCTCATTCCACAGATATTTTAATATTTTAGATTTTTCGCTTTTTATAGATTCTTTTAAAAAGACTCTCACCTCAAGTGTGCAACCTCATTTTCTAACTCTAGATTCTGTTTTCTTAGTTCTTCCACTTCTTTTTCAGTTTCTGAGGCTCTTACTCCAACAACACGGTCAACAGTGACACCAGTAGTTTTCAGTTTCTTCTGCAGAGCAATTTTCTCTTTTTCAGTCCTGAAACGTCCAGTAAACTTACACTTAAAAGTTTATTTGCTAACTTGCTTTCTTTAGGAGAAAATATTTCCTGTCTTAAAGAATCCACATTTGCAATTTGTTTGCTCACTGAGCCATACCCCTCTTTCTTTTTAATAAGGTCACCATAGAGACACTAAAGCTTTACCAAAAACCACAACCCAAGCCTGAAAAAAACAACAAACATCAAGTCAGTATCATGCACGTCATAAACTTGTTGGTTTTGCCTTTGTTCACTGTGAAATTCACGCAAGACTTGCTAAGAATAAATGCTATTTTGAAGCAGTTTCAATCCACCATTTAACAACAGCTATAATTACTATCACAGTTTCCTTTCTCCTCTGCATCTTTTATCAGTAAAACCCTGCTATTACTGTACTGAAGTAAATATAACATCTGCAGAGGGTTTGCACATATAGTTGTTTTTTTAAAAGGCTTCCATCTCATAAGCCTAGAATGGTCACTACTGCAATAGCACTACATGTAACAGTAACACAGTATCTAGTCCTAGTAGCCTGATTAAATAACACAGAGGTGAGAAACAGCCTGTCTTCCTAAAGCTGTTATTTGCTTTGTGAGAATAATAGAATGCTAAAACAGGAAGCATAATAAAGGACTTAAATTCATTTTATTTTGATACAGTTTCTTCTAATAAAGGGAAATGGTATTAGAGGAGTAAGTAGTCTGCTGCTTGAAAATTAACTAATACTTTTAATCTCAATAGCAATGTCAAATTCTCACCATCAATCTTATAAATGTAACAAATTGCAATAATTATTACATGGAAAACATATTTGGATTTTCCTTATGTCATTATTTTGTAGCTGAATCGATTATAACCAACTCACTTGGTATAAATTTCCTTCAATGTATTCAACTGTTTGGATAAAGCATCTGCCTCTTTTTCCTTTTCCCTTAGTTTGTTCCGCAATCCTTCCATTCTGATTTGCCATTTTTTACCTTCTTCCCATCTAATTATTTCCTCCTTGGGTGTCTGTGAAGAACATAAGCAAATTATTTATATCCTTTTTAGTTTTTTTCTTCAAGTAAAACAAGCAAACACGTTAGAAAACTAAGAATGATATATTCTTCATTTATCAATTTAAACCAGGAAGCCGTAGCAGGCAGGTGTGATTTACCACAGCTAAATAGCAGGTTCGGCTGGATGCGCTGTGTAAAGTGTATAAAGCTAATGCAGTTTAATGCTGTTACCAAATTCTTCCTTAGCTTTTAATAGTCATTTTACAAAAAAAGGAATGACACATTTTATGAAATTAGAGGTGCCAGTGCAATCTATTCATTTACTTTGAATTCCAGGTTAGATTTAAGAAAAAAACAGGGTTTTTTCTCTGCCGATTTAAAACATTATCTGTCTTCTGCAGCTTGGCAGGGGCTTATTTAAAACATTATCTGTCTTCTGCACAGCTTTTTTTCCTATGAGAAATGGAATCTCTACTTAGAGTTAACAATTCAGTAACTATAAATTATACATTGGTTAAACCCAGTACCTATGGGATTGCAAACGGCTACTGAAAAATCACAGTCAATATTCCTGTAAGCAATTTTTGGTTTGATTTGGGGGTTTGTTTGTTTGTGTATTTTTAAGTGGAATTTTCCCTTGTCCAGTTATCCCCTGTACTTCGTTGTCTGTCTTTTTTCTCAACAGTTACTGCTGCTAAGGAAAGGAAAGAAAGGAAAATCTCGGAAAACAGGAAAAATACATGCTAAGTGTGAGAAAAATACCTCTAGACACAAAGCAACGGGTATTTAAAACATTTCAAATTCACTGGATGCATAAGTCCAGTCCTAGAATAATACTTAATATCATAAATAGTCTGAATGTCATTATACAAGCATGCTGTAATATTTCAGTATACTTTATAATTAGTATGAGAAGCTGCTAATTAGTTACTGAAGTGGTAACAAGAAAAAAACCAAACAACTGGTAAATTAACACAACTCCAATTGCTCAGAACCTCTTGTATGTGGAGATCTCTACTGTGAAGAATAATCACTTACAGAGATATCATCCATTTTAGGATTCACTCTTTTGCTCCTAAGTACTTTGTTTTTACCATTGCATTGATTTCACAGAGGCGTACTTGACAGCACTTACGTAATAAATTTAATTGCTACCTACAAAATCTTAGTTTTCTAAGATTTCTAATGGATCTTTAATTCTACAAAAAAGGCAGGAAAACATTAATATACCAGTACTAAGTAACAAGAGCAGTAACAAAGACCATGGGAAACATGAAGAAGTTGCAGCCATGAAACTGCTTTTCTTCTGGTCAAGTTTGGTTGGTTGGTTTTAGAAGCAAGGGGGAGAGTTGAACCACCTTGATCTAGGCTGATGATGTCTTGCAATGCCACAATATAAATATCACATACCTTTTCTTCTCTTACACCTTTTTTTTCTGTTTCTTCACACTTGGTCTCAAGTTCACTCTCCAGCTTTTTAATTTTTTTCTGAAGCGCATCTATCAGATTTTGTTCATCAACTTTGCTCTGAAAAATTACAAATTTTTACAAACTTTAAGTTTAGTGATTGCTACCTAAGTTGTTTTTTCCTTAAGTAAAAAAATAAGGATTTTAATTCCAAGTTGATAGAATTTGTTTAGAATCTCAATGATGTTTTTAAAATTATCTTTAAAGTATTAGAGTATTGGAACATAACTTTGCACTCTGAACTGAATAATCAGCAGCAAGTATAACTCTTAAAAAATAATTAGATGATCCTCCTATACTTTTCATCTAAAAGGGGAAATAAGGACAGCTAGGAAGATAATAAAATTCCATTTTTCCAAGAAGCTTTGGAGGTGGTAATTCAACTCCTCAGACTTTTTCAAACATATTTCAAGGAGCAAGTAATTTTTTTAGCTGAGGCAACAACAAAAGCTAATTGTTTACATGTAACCCAGCAGACGAGGAAAGATAGATTTTTAAATCAAGTGTAAGTCTCAATGCTTGCCAAAAATACTTAATCTTTTCCCCCCAAACCAGCACATCTATACAGAAACTGGACCAACATCAAACAGTTTGAAAAATCACTTCTACCTGAATGCTACTGCTCAGTCTCCTAATACGGTTCTTCAGTTCTTCATTTTCTTTTTCCATTTCATTTTTTTCCCTCGATATTTTAGCAAATGCTTTTTGTTTCCTCTGAAGTTCTTGGTTCAGCTCATCCCTTTCATCAGACAAAGAAGTTTCCCTGTTTTTACTTATTTTAAGGTTGTCTGTAAGCTTTGTAATCTGATTATTTAATTCCTCTATCTGTGTCTAGAAGAAAACAAACAAACCAGCAAAGCCCACAAATCAAGGTTATCAACAATACAACAAAGCAGTACAACGATGCTACCTAGTACTCACCGTAAGCCCCTTTGTTTGTCTGTCAACAATCTCCTGGACATTCATATATGCCTCTTTTTGTGATGCAGCAGAAATAATTTGCTGTTCAGCATTAGCAGTCATTTCTGCTCGGAGTTCCAGAAGTGCTTTACTCAAAGCCTGAAAAGAATTAATTCAATTTTTTTTAAGTGAAGATGCTGCTACAAAACAAGAAAAGGCAATTATATTTTACCGTGGTATATTATGCAATTATTTTCTATCTCCTGCTAAACTACACAAAGAATTCTTAAGCATTGAGAAACAGTAAACATTTAAGTGGCATGGAGATTAATTTTTGTTAACTAACTTTGTGCTGGTTCTCTTTTATGGCTAACTGGCTCTTCAGCTGTTCCACCAGGTTTTTCAGTGTTGCTGTAGGTGCTCTGTTATTTGCTTCTTTTTGGACCTCTAGTTCAGCTTTTACATTTGCTAATTCCTTCTCCTTCTGAGATAATATATTCCTCAATTCATTTGCTTCATGTTTTATTTGTTCCACATCAACTGTGTGCTTTTCCTGAAGCCTAATAAAAAATAAGCATTAATAGGGTATGCTGCAATAATTAACAAACTCCAAATATGTAACATATGACATGATGTTATATTTTTTATTATTATTAAAAAAAATTACACTTAGATTTGCGAACAGCAAAAAAAGACTGACTCAACAAAGGTGGCCTCCATTTAATAAGAAAATTAATCAAGAAGGTCAGCAAAATGAGAATAGAGCATTGTTCATTCTCATTCCTGGCCCTTAGAGGTTAAAAAAACATCATACTTTTCTCCTTTTAAACACCAGCTACATTTTCATGAGTTTAAACTTGGTCAGCAGCAAACCCAAATGGATGTATCAGGGGGAGAAAAATAACAACAAAACACAAGCCAGCAGATAATCCAGTAACTTAAAGATAACTTTCTTACCAAGACTCCTCGAATACTTCCTTTTCCACTGAATGGCACAAAGATAACAACTAAAAGGCACTTTTCCAAGCCACAGTTTTTCAATATTAGCCCCAATGAAGGGCTACAGATTAAAATTGACTTATAATTACCAACCATACTAATGCTTTTGAGTTAGGTTTTTTTCAGCTAAATCTGAAATTCAGCAAAAACATATTCAATTTGATAGACCAGTCCTGTAGCAGCAATACATAACTGACTTGATCCACTCCAGGTTGTCACTTACATTAACAGTCTAAAAACTTACCGGGCTCTGATAGTCTCAAACTCATTGATTTTCATTAAAGTAATTTGTTTTTGTTTCTCCAAATCAGATGATGTTTTCTTTAATTTTCCAACAAGCGAAGCAAGAGAATGATCCTGTTCGGCTACAGTTTGCTCTAAGCGGTGAAAATATTTGCTGTTGGAAAGTGATAAAGAAGTCTTTTTCCCTAATTCCTGTGAAATAGAACAAATGCACATAATAAACACTTTAAGCTTTAAAGATAATCATTAGTGATGCATTTTTAACTCAATCCTAAATATACCTAAGCGTTAATAGCTAACACATTTATTTACGGAGATGTGATTCTTAGTCCACAGAGAAACCAGTCACATTGGTTTGAAAAGAACTTTGTGCATCTAATGATCAACAGAATAACCAGTTAAAAACAGGTTTCACCTTATCATAAAGTGTAGAGAGAAATTTCATATTGAAATGGGTTAGTTTAATATAACTACAGATTGAATGAGATGAACAGAAAACAAAATATAACTCACTCTCCTAGAAGTCTCCATAAGTTAGGATGATATGAAAAATAGGTTGTAACTTTGGTTTCTTACACGTGACTTCTAATCCATCTCATGTGAATTCCCTCAAGAACAACACAGTAACTGTATCAATCATCTGTTTATTTTTCCTGTCATCAATTCTTACTTTTGACTGCAAAACTGTTCTTTTCACCAACAAATTAAAAAACGTAGGAACAACTTCACTAATCTCACAAACACACATAACTCACCAAAGCAGTCTCTTTGAATTTATTAAGGGAATTGTCAGTGTGCAAATCTAACTTCTGGTGTAGAACTCTTAGGTCTTCCTCATGCTTCTTTGCTATTTCCTCTTGTTCCTGTTAGTTCAAAATAAAATTATAACTCTACTGGATGTACACTATCATATAAAGTCATGAAACTACAGTGCCTTCAAGCTGTTTATTCACTCATTGCGCAATATTACTCCACAGATTGAAGAAATATCTACACATGTTAACCAAAGCACACCAAGTGAATATGATAGAAAGTCTGCTTTGGAAATGTGCTCCTGATCCAAACACACTAAAACCGATGCATGTTTAGTCTTGAAGTGCCTCTGATACAAAAGGTTTATGCTTTAAAATATGCTTTATGGATATATTAAGTAATATAAAGTATGCTTAAATACATTGTTTATGCTTTAAAAAATGCTTTAATTTAAAATATGCTGTAATAAGCATATTTTCCATAAATATATGTCTTTCCTTTATCTTCCAAATTCACTAACCAGATACAGTCCAGATACAGTGCAACCTACTGTTGCAAGTACTGAAAAATCCCATAAAAATATACAACATACCACTTCTCACAGCAGAATTTTAGTTTTCTTCCTGTTACACTACTTTAATTCCTAAACAGACATCACATACATAAACTCTTGGACCAAGCAATTCTCTTATTATAAGAGGCTAAAAAATTCTACATGAACTTTCCACATAAAAAATAACTAATTGTCTCTGTTCTGTTACATCTGAGCTCAGAAATTTGTTTTAGATTTCACTAGCAATGTGAAAACAGAGAATCAACTAAAAGAAGAAATTTTATGCAAAAAGTTTAACTACCTCTCTTGCTTTAGCAAGCATATGTTGGTATCTTTTTAACACTTCCTCCTTTTGATTTAATCTTGCTTGCATATTTGCAATGGTTTGATGAGCAATTTTAATAGTATGATGGTACTCTGGATCATCTTCTCCTTTGCCTAATTCAGCCATAATTTTCTCTCCTGATGACGCAGGCAATCGAAGTCTTAGTTCATTTATCACTTTGTCTCTTGATAAAACGTTTTGTTCAGCTTTCCACAGAGCAGTTTCCTTTTCTTTTAATTTCTACAACGAAAGGCAATTGTTGCATTTCCAGAATTCAAACACTGCAAGAAGATCTTACTTTTTAAGAAACATACCAGAAAGATTTGTCTAAATGGACTTAGAACCACCAAACGCTTTGCACTGCGTTCTGTCTTTACAGGATTACTATTAGGTGCAAAAAGTCCCAGAATATCATTACCTTGTCTTTATGTATTATTTGCTTGGCACAAGACACTTAAAGCAACTAATTTTGTGCTACCAAACTAAGAAGCCTGTGTTTTACGAATTTCTCTAGAACCATTTATCTATATTAGTATCTTCTGTAACAGAATAGCAATTTACTAACCCAAGATAAAAGTATTTTGCTATGCTACTTTGCTACTTGTTAAATTTAATGTAACACTTGCTAAATTTAAATAGCTATAATTAACAGAATTTTGTACAGCAAGAACATTTTACCCTACTAAATGGAAGAATAAGAATACTAAAAAATTCTCAATAATTTGTTCTAATGGAAAAAGTAATTAATTTTATTCATGGTGTGATTATATTATTTACATTTTCTCTGGGTTAAACATATCTAAGTGACATTTAAAAAAGGATATTTATTATAGAGAAAAAAAAGTAACAGGCATAGAAATACAAACTTTGTTAGTTTATATTATAATTTATACATTTAATTACCTCCTCCAGGGACCTGCAGGTTGCCCTAGTTTCCAGGATTGTTCGAATATGCTCCTGAATCTTTCTTAAAGCCAACTCAAGTTGTTGTGCGATTGGCAAACTAGGGTCTGGAACTGAGCCTGTAGCGTCTTCTAACTGCACAGAAAGATTCGTATTCATGTAATCTGACAGCTCTGAAAAACATGCTTACGAGTCTATTTTTAGTTAATTCAGTGCATGTACCTTTAAAGCTGTGCTGAGTATTTCATTTTGTTGATGATCATACAGGTCTAACTGGCGCTGCAGTTCTACTTCCCTCTGGTCCCAAGCCATTTGCCTTTCCTCGTGAAACTGTAACATGTTTGATAAAGGTAGTTTGTTTAATGAAGGCAACAGGAATTTTATAACCAACTTCAACAGAAGAGTTACCAAAAAGTAAAATACTCAAATGTGCTATTAAAAAGAATTACAAAACCAAGATACAAACATCTATGTTAAAAAGTTATTAGGAAAATCACTTAGTAAAATAAGGAGTATGCTGCTTTTCTAATAGCATGCAGAAATACATACCTTGTTCTGCTGCACAATTTCTTCTTCCAGATTATTGATTGTACATTCATATTCAGAAATGACGTTACACAAATACTTCACCTCTTCCTTTTGTTTGACTAATTCTCGATTGAGTTTAAGTTCCTGCAGATGGAGTTCTTCCATCTTCATGTGCCATTCAATTACCTAGCAATAAATAAAACACGGTGTATTATAATTTACCACAGGCCAACTATATGCAGCTTCACTCTGAGGCAGTATGGCAGTTATCAAACCAACAGGAAGACAGATATTCTGCTTTTTTCAGCTTCTTCACTTTTCTTGAGTGAGCAAGCATGGCAAGCGTATGAACTGCAAGAGGAATGACTGATAAGTGCAGCAGGTTTCTCCCTCACTGACAAAAGTGCTTTGCCAACAATTTTCAAATGACATAAGTTATACCCTGCCCTATGCACCTGTCCAGATTGAGCAAAAAAAAGCATGCAAGAAGTTTAGTTTGTTTTTTCTAAAAGAGCAGATTTTCAAAACCATTAAACTCTGTATGTATTCAAAAATGCACATATACTAAGAATAACAGACACATTTATGTCAAAATGCTCTAGAAAAATATTTGAAAACTGACTTAAGACTAAAACATGCCCAGAGCATTACAATCATTGATTGTTTGCATGCAGACTTTAGTCATAACAGATATAATCATATTATATAATACACAGTGATCTTGAAGAGAAGTGAGAAAGCCCTTATTCAAATTTCAGGACAACATTGTTTACAACAGATATGAGTAAGCATAATTACATGATTATAGTAATATTTCTGATCATGCTGCCTAAATTATTGCCCCTAGATTTATTTAAAAGGACATGGATTTGTAGTGAAGATTTTAATGCCAGCTCATGGAACAGAACTTCAGAGTGCTACTCTCTGTTTAATTTAATTCATTATTTAAATTCAATTCATAATTTAAGTCAAATTAATGTAACTACATTCCTAGTTAGCCTCTAGCTCCTATGTGACTTAATTGGGCACAAAAGATAATTAATAAATCTAACTGCACTGATCTGATGGAAAACAAAAAATTATAGCTTTCACATTCTAACAAAGCGTATTTTGAAATAATTAAGTTCTACATTAAAACAGAAATTTAGAGAGCAAGCTAAACTGAAATGTAATTTAAATGCAGATCAGATGAACAAAGCTATTTGAAGTTGTAAAATCACAAACCTTTTGAGCTCCTCTTGTATCCTTCAATGCACTTACTAATTCTTCTAAGCTTTTCAGTTTTAACTCCAGCTCTAATGTTCTGTTTTCTGCATTTCGACGCTCCTGCTGGGCATGTTGAACTTCTTCCAGGATCTTCAGTTTGTCATTCTGTAGCTGAATCATTGTTTTAGAGAATTTTTCTTGCTGTGCTAAAGGCAGAGCACCACTAAACTGTCGCCGCAAAGACTGAACTGTCTGTTGCAGATGTTTGGCTCTATTTCTTCCTTCCAGTCGGGCAAAATATAAGGCTTGATCTCTCTCATCAAGCTTTTGCTCTAAACGTAGGTTATGGATCTCCATCTTCTGTAGTTTCAATTTAAGTGTTTCCAATTTGCCTACAGCAACAGATTCACTACCTTGAAGGGCTATGATCTCTTGATGCAGTTTTGCAATAACTGCTTTTTCATCTGACTGTGCCTAAGAACAAAATTTACAGAACAAATTTATTTTTCATTTTGAATATGCTAGTGCAGTTTGCATGTAAATATGAACAAGCTATTTTTTATTTTAGACACTGCATGTATTTTATTTCACAGAGAAGAGCAAGAATTAGCCTCTAAAAGGTTTTTACTATTCCACTGCTGTTTCTACAGCCACATTTTAGAAGTACACCTTTTCAGATACTGATCTTAAAAACTCTCTCTTTCCAAAATACTAAAAAGTGAGGGAGAAATCTATACCTAAACTGAGAAAATATGATAATGTAAAAGCTGACACAAGTGTTGGATTTAAGGACTCAAACCATTCTAGAAGACGAAACCAAATCCCAATGAACGGTTTCAGCTAATAACAAAGCACTATAATAAGTCTACTGCAAATCTTCCTTTCTTGTCTTGTAAAATATGGCCAAACTTTCCTGCCATTGTATTTAAATATTGACCATGAGCTATTAATCATATGGGAATAACTATTACCTAAACAACATGGAAAAAAGCTCAGGATCTGTAATAGCCACCTAGCTACAAATGAAATAAATAGAGAAGGGAATAATTAATGTAATCTAGAAATCTTGAAAGGGTATGGCCACTAGAAGGACCAGCTTGCAAAGATCCTTCTGAAATACTTTTGCAGTTTTCTAATTCATTGCGAAGTTACTTCATTTATTCTCATTCCAGGAAAAAAATATCCAAACAGCAGTGTAATTAAAGGTCGAATTTTACCTGATAATCTAAAATTTGCATTCTAAGAGATTCCACTTCTTTATCTCTGTATTGCTGGCGTGCCTCCAGAGCTTCAACTTGTGTTTTTGCTACATCAGACAGTTCTCTTAACCTTGCATGGAAAAGGAGTATTACATCACTTGAAACCATTAAGTAACCTTTTAAGTCTGTCTACAGGATACTAAGAAGAGATACTTAGCATGTTTCCTCAAATCAATACATTTGGACTTCGTTCTTTTCAGCATACTCTTATCTACTACTCAGAGTTCTTATTAAGAAAATTCTTTGTATTGTCTCTCAACTTTTTTACAGGACACTTTCCTATAAGTGATACAGAAGTCTGCTAGCGGTAACGTTCTCCAGCAAAACAATGCCATGTTTTTTACCTGAACAAAGCATCTCTGTCCTCTATTTCTCTGCTACTTCAAATTTTACTCAAAATCCTCTAAATGTTCAAAAAGTCTCATTCTCAATTCCTTTCTCTGATTCTCCAAGTTTAATAATTTATTTTCAGTGTCAAAAATCACTGCAAGTATCCCCACAGACATTGTAGGTTTAGGAATATAACAGGATTATATTAATTACTTAAAGACAAATGTCCATATCGACATATCTAAAAAGCTCAGTTTTTCAATTTATGCAAGGTTAATCTCTTTTAAGTAAATGACAAACCTCCCTCCTACTTTGGAAGTAAGAACTGCTTTCCAATTAGTTTTATGAGATTTTCATACATATGAGGGAGGCTGTGGCACAGAAACAAAATAAACCTCAATTAATTAGTTTAAAAGGCCTACTATAAGTATCTAATTGCCCACTTACCCTTGTTCTATCTAGGTCAGCACTTAATTTCTTTTTCAAATTAAAATGAAACAAATTCCTTTCTTTATAGTCAGGAATTAAATGCTTCATTTTCAATACTAAATTGGGCATATATATAAATGCCAAAAAAACAGGCATTGAAAATTATATGTTAGTGATACATAAGTATCACATATATACACATTCCATAAGATTAATATAGCCTAAATTTTTGCATGCTTCCAAACATACTGCCTTCAAAATTTGTTACTTCAACACTTACTTTGACACTTCAATCTTGAGCTCCATCTCACGCTTCTCTAGGTCCATGATTTGTCGTCGATCTGCATCACTTACTGCCTTACTTACACTCTTTGACAGTTCATCTCTTAATTCCTGTTCCACTTTCTGTGCCTCAAGATTGATTTTGGTGAGCTTAAAAAAACCAACAGCAGAAACAAACACAGTGACCACTTCCCTGGGGAGCCTGTTCCAGTACTCAAGTAGATATTAACTAATATTTAAAATGAACTACTGAAAAATTAACTAGTTATATTTTTACCAATGTCCTGTGAATGCAAAATTGCAGCTATATTTTGCATAACTTTATTTGCCAGTCCTGATACAAAATAGATTAATGCTTTTTGAAAAGCTCAAAAATATGCTCTTAAGATGTATCAAATTATGTTGTTAAATCTCAACAGATTTACCTCAGCAAATTTTGTTTCCAATTCAAAATTACGTTCTTCTATTTGCTTTACAGTATTCCTCAAATGTTCATACATTCGTTGTGAATGTTCTGCTCTCTGTCTTTCATTTAGTTCCTTCATTTCTAACATTGTGATTTTCTTAGAAATGGACAAAATCTCACTGTTGGTTATTGCTTTTGTGGCCTTGTCTATGGCACTGTCATCCCCTACAAGGAAAAATATTTAAATTAGGGAATACAGAAGCTGATTCAACTATGAAAATTATTTCCACTACAAAACTGAACATGAGCTCTGCTTTATCTGTGTCAGATAAACTCCATCAAAACACCTGTATTATTTTTTTAAACTGAAGGCATGGTTATCTTGCTTTATTACATGTTTGAAAAGTATCTAATTTGAATGAAATACTACTCACGATTATAAACGCATATATCTGCAACCATGGTTATTGAAACTTATAACTATTTTCAATGTAACCTTTCAATTTATCTTTACTTCAGCTGGTAAATCTTTGGGAAATTTATTTTAAAATATGTAAAAGAAACAGATGTGAATGAGTTCTTCTTAAATAATGGGAATGTAAGCTATACAAACAATCCCCAGCTATCAAGAAAAAATGCTTTGTTACAGAGTATCCAAACAAGAAAAAGAAATCACTTTCTTGACGTCCTCTGAAGTACTATGATTGACAATCGAGTTAGAACATTAAGAAAAAAAAATCAGGTCATGTTGCTTTAAAAGCCTTCAAACCCTTGACCCAGTAACCCAAGAAAAGTCAAAGTGCAAGAGTTTCCAGAGGAAAATACCAAACTTGGTTTTAGTCAGTTAGATAAGTAAAATGAAACATACAACCAAAAAAATTCACCAACAAAATTAAGACTATTACTGAAAGATATAAAATAGTTTTGATTTTTTATTTTGGTTATTTTAAGATATATCAATTTTAAAACATTTTCAAATATTTCTTCTATACAGGATACACCATTTGGTTTCTAATGTTGCGATATAACTTTCATACTTGCCCAGTTTAGTCATCTGTTCCCAAGCCTGTTCCACAGTATGAAGTTTCTCTTTCGTGATCTCCAGTTCTTTATTCAGTGAATTTATCTGTGCTTTCAAGGATTCATTCTCATGCTGTGTAATAGAAAAGTTGCAGCATAACTGCAAACTATTTAATTGTAGCAGATTTCATGTTTACCATCTATGAAATCTTTCAGATTAGCAGATGTTACCTATGTACAACCCATAACCTACATATATGGCAACAAAAGAGCATGTTTCTTCCTAAGCGTAAAAATGTTTTTGCTGTGTTCTATCTTACCGCCAACTAGTAATACTGTGAACATTTATTACCAGTGACTGGGATTCCTACAGTGTCTAGAATTAGATGAAGAAATCTTTGTTTGTCATACTAAGCACCTCATTATTAGTTGTGAAAAAAGAAGTACTTCTGGAGGATATTTCATCCCACACACAATACTTCATCTTCCACATAAATACATATTTGAGACGCATCATACGCTTCTTTAAGGCATCTAATACGATGCCAAACATTAGTTTTGTAAATGTTGCTTCACTTCTCCAAATAGAAACATAGATTTCCACATTAACCAGTAAAACAAATCAAATACTTCTTATTCATTTTCAATCTTTAGTTTTCTAAATAGGTTTTTAGTTGGTAAATGATTCTCTAGCTCTACAAAATTGCTGAAATGGGCAACACAAGTTTTCGTACACACAAAATTCCATAAAATAGACAAGGAATCATTCATTCATTACCACCCATTAAAAGTGGCAGGTAGTAACACATCTTTGAAGCTAACCTCACAATTCATAAAAAGAAACTTCTACTTCAGAATAAAAGTTCAAAGGAAAAGTTAAACATTTGAAGTGCCTACAACATTTTGCAAGCACATTGTGAGCAATACTTGGTCATTTTTTTTTTCTATGGAAGTCAAATTCCAAAGCTTTACTCTTTTTTGGAACTGAACATTTCATTCTTGTGAAAGCTGGGAATTAGTAAAAGTACATACTTAGATAGAAAGCTTTGAAAGTGTTTACATTCATTCTACTTCCCTTATGACCTCCAAAACTGAAGATAATAGCAAATATTCCGTCTGCCAGCCAGGTTTTAGTAATCAAAAAACTAAAAGTAATTTCTGAGAGAACATACCCAAAGCTTAATTTAACAAGCAAGCAAACAAAAAACCAAAGAACCAAAACAATTAAAGAAAATGCTTTTACGTCTGCCCATTGTAATAAAATCTGGAACTCTGTATATTTTTGTCAATGCACTGAAGAGTATCAGGATACCAAATTAAAATTCAATAGCAACAGTCAGACTGGCTCAAACATCTCATACTCACTAGGAAACTGTTCTAACCAGCAGTTTTAGTGCTGGACTTCTGTTCTATCTTCCTCTTAATTGAGAAAAAAAACCAAAGCAAGATGAACAGATAATAAGTTTTTTCCCCTTAGGATTGAAATGTAACACAAACATTACCTCCATGTGTTCCATATTTGTTGTCCGTTGGACGAGCAAATTATCTTTTTGCAACATGTCTCTGTATTTAGCAGTTAATGCATTGTACTGCTTATTAGCCACTTCTAGCTCAGACAATGGCACACTACCATCCAACACTTTTTGCAGAGCGGCAATCTTAAAGCTAGCCATTTCCTATGAAAATAATCAACACAATGGGTTAATAAAATGGATCAGCTACATCTTTTAATATAAAATTATTCCACGTAAAAAGAATACTACTTAATATAATGCTTTAGACATGGGTTCATTTTCCTAAATTACCTTTCATCTTTAAAACTTGCCTGCAATAAACATTGACAAAATTTCTCTGGTATTCCAACTCTCTGGGTAATTTTATCAACAGTTGCCCCTCTATGATAAGGCAAATATGTGAAAACATATTTTATAAAATTGAGTTAATACAGGCCCTAGCAACCTGCAAGGCCAAAGAATAAGATTTGGTTTCATATGACACTTTCAACAAAAATAACTTGTTGAAGCAACTGCAGAAGGGGAAAACCAACAAGTTTCATATGATGATCATAGAATGCTTTAGGTTGGAAGGAACATTAAAGATCACCTCATTGCAATCCCCCTGCCATAGACAGGGATGCCTTCCACTTGACCAGGTTGCTCAGAGCCCCATACAACCTGGCCTTGAACACTTCCAGGGATGGAGCATCCACATCTCTTCCAGGTAACCTGTTCCAGTGCCTCACTACCCTCACAGTAACAAATTTCTTTCTAATATCTAATCTAAACCGGCCCTCTTTCAGTTTGAAGCCATTCCTCCTTGTGCCATCACTGCATGCCCTTGTAAACAGTCTCTCTCCATCTCTCTTGTGGGCTCCCTTCAGGTACTGGAAGGCCATAATTAGATCACCCTGAAGCTTTCTTCTTTTCCAGTTGAATTCTAAATCTCTCAGCTTTTCTTCGTAGGAGAGGTGCTCCTTCCCTCTAGTCAACTTAGTGGCCCTTCTCTGGACTCACTCCAGGAGTTTGATGTCCTTCCTGTGCTGGGGACCCCGGAGCTGGATACAGTACTCAAGGTGGGGTCTCACCAGCGGAGTAGAGGGACAGAATTCCCTCCCTCACCCCGCGCCACACTGCTTTTGATGCAGCCCAGGACACAGTTGGGTTTCTGGGCTGCAGGTGCACATTGTTGGGTCATGTCCAGCCTCTCATCCACCAGCACCCCAAAATCCTTCTTGGCAGGGCTGCTCTCGATCTGTTCATCCCCCAGCCTGAATTGAGACCTGGGGTTTCCCCGACCCAGATGCAGCACTTTGCACTTGGTCTTATTAAACCACATGGATTCCCACAGGCCCACTTCAAGAGTCTGTCTAGGTCACCATGCTTCTTAAATACAAAGAATGTTTTGATGAGATTTATAACAGCATTTAGCAAGCTTTTGGGTAATGCAATCAAGAAACTAGTGCTAACTCAATTTAAAAACAAAGTGTATTTATTCCCAAATTGTAAAAATAAGAATGTTTGCTATTACTACTATTAACTATACCTTGAATCGGTGCAAGTTTCCAATCTTCCCTATAACTGTAGTCTCCATATATGTTATTTCACCCTTTAGTTTCTCATTTTCTTTTCTAAGATGCCGTTCCATTTCAAGCAAAGTGGTACACTGCCTTGTTAGTGATTTTTCATTAACTCTTAAAACAGTTATTTTTCTATTATTTTCTGCAAGTACTTTCTTTGTTTCATCAGGACCCAGCTGAAGTGCATCGAGTAGATTCTGTAACACATTTTTTAACAAGAACCTTGAACAGAAATATGATAAAACACAACTCCATAGACAAGCTTTCTTGTATATTTTTTAATCTAGGTGGAAAAATTTCATTAATCTGAAATAATTTCTTTTTGCTAATAAAACATATACACACACTCAACACATGCATAAGTATTCAATATTCTACCAAGAGAAAAAACTGAATCTCCCAAAACTATTAATTTCTGAGGAATAGAAGCTAAATACATTTGACTGATTAAATGAAATTTTAGTTAATGCTGATATGTTCAAAACTTAGAAAAAGAACAGTTCTCTGCATTTACTGTCATCAGTCTTCCCCTTTTCCCTAGAATCAAAACAAATGTATTGGGGAAATTTTCTAAACAAATAGAAGTCCTGTGGTTCCAAATAAACACTAACAATGTCCTACTTTGAGGACCAAACCCACAAAATTTGCAAAGTAACCACAGGATCCCTCTTACAGAAACACGTGTGCACACATGTGTTTGTATGCATGTATACATTTGAGGACGGGCAGTGGTGGGGAGAGGAAACTATGGCAACTTAGGTCACAGGTGCCATGTGAGCTTTAGCTTTGCTGTCACAGACATCAGCTGGCCAAGGAGACAGGTAGTAGAAATTGGAGCTGTAAGTTCACAGATTCCTATTCCTATAAAGAAGAATGAACAGGTAGCCAGAAGAAAAATCCAGAGCCCTGGAAGTCTGATGCTTTTCTGATCAAGAAGCCTGTTTTTCTTAAGCTTTCATAAGCAAGCATCACACTATCATTGATCACTCATAGTGAATTAATTTCAGAGAAATGTTTAATCTGAAAATGTTAACCTAATTCTAAACAAAATTACATACTAACAAAAAATAATGCTAAATAGTAGTATGTATGTTCGGATAGACATGTCTCTGGAAATAAAAGCTATTGGGAAATGGTAATTTCTTAAAAGATTTCGGCAATGCTTTTATAGCACTGCTAACATCACTAAACTCCATTACATTTTAAAATCATTTAAAAAACAAATGCCAGAAATATCTTCATTCTGCTACAATCTCTTCCTGTGACTCCAGAAATGTAGAACAGGATACTGAACTAGTTAAGTAAGATGGCATGCAGTTTCTTTCTCTCATTTTTTAGACATAAAATAGAAACATCTGCAAAACAATTTCAATTTCCTGGAAATATATTTAGAATTCACTGCCTCAGGAAACAACTATTTTGCTAATCAGTTACAGTCATGAACATGATTATAAGCAGGACCACATACCACTACAGTTATCCCTTGTCAGAAGAAAATTGTTAGAACTCAGCTGTTTAAACCTTCACAGGTACTTTAAGCACCTTGTGAAATCCTTGCCCTGTGTCTGCTTCTCTAACAAGATATGTGTGGCCAGTATGTCTTTGGTTATATTTTGCAATGTTTGATACCCAAAGACACCCGTAACCATCTAAAACTGCACTATGACTGTGATTAGACATCTGCATCAATTCCAGGAACTTTTAAGTACCACCAATATTTTTCAGTTTTCTTAATGCAAGACTGAATTTGGACTTTGTGGAAGTAAATCAAAATAGAAAGATGAATTCTGGTTCCTGTTCTTCTGGAACACTGATTCATATACATTAACAATTATATATAAGATGCAATTCAAAGTAATAATCCTAATTCTTAGTACAAATTAT
The DNA here is from genome assembly GCA_013396775.1 of Cephalopterus ornatus. Classification (NCBI taxonomy): domain Eukaryota; kingdom Metazoa; phylum Chordata; class Aves; order Passeriformes; family Cotingidae; genus Cephalopterus; species Cephalopterus ornatus. The sequence continues at coordinate 31,447 of VZRE01008660.1, read as the reverse complement.
TGCGCTTTCCAACAGGTTGTTTGCATTGCTCCTCCTCCCAGTCAAACAGCCTGGGTAACAACTGCTGTTAAGGGCAGTGTAAGTGTAATCAGTGTGTGTGAACAGAGACTGCCTGAGAAGGCATTTGTTCAAAACTGATAATCTTAAAGAATATCACCGTGAACCAGACTGAATAGTAACCATAAGAAACTTGAAATAAAGAAGTAGTCAGCTTGAAAATTAGTATAAAAGCAGCATAAAAACTTTTAACAGCAGGGGCAGAGAGGGTTATAATGCAGCACTCATAACCTAGTTCAGCTTCGGAAGTTTCCCCATGCCCTGCATCTCCTGTGCAGATGTGAGTGCTTCCTCCCTGCAGGACACCGCCCCTCAGCACTCCAGCTAAGGTCTGGAAGTACTGAGTGCAACAATTAGGGGCCCGCACCTTAAGTGTGTGATGTGACCTCCTGGGGGGATTTCTCACCAGTGAATGGATCAGCACGCTGCAGAAAGGCCACCAGGCACACGTAACACCAGGGCAGCCCCACATGTGCTCAGCACCCTACAGCACACACGGCGGGGTGTGTACACAGGGAACCTGTACTCTCAGGAAAAGGCGTGTGTCCTGGCAACCTGAAGAGGCCAGGTGGATGTGTGGGATGAGAAATATTAGGGATTAATTCCTGATTGGTGCTTAGAGATTTTCGGGTCTATAGTTAGATTTTATAGGTGTGTTAATATTGTGATTTACCTTTGTACTGTTGACGCTGATTCTGAATGTATAGTTCACTGACTGCCGGCTATTTACATTCCACTAGTAAATCAGAAAGCCACACCCCTCCTGATTTGATTTGAATTGAGCCATTTTTCCCTACAACATTTTCCCCATCTAAAAAATTATAGTTTCGTATTAAAACCTCTGTTCTATGTTCTAAAATATTTTTGAAAAATTAAGGCAACAGAATTACTTACAGAATATGCCTTTATTTTTGTAGCATCCTGTTCTTTTTGCTCTTCTAGTTTTTTCATTTCCGCTTTAATATCTTCTGATTCTTTCTGCCAGGTCTCCTTTTGACTAAAACAGTAATGAATTTTCATTCATTATGATGAAAAACTTGATGATTTTTACAACTGTAACTTTAACAGCAACCCTGAAGTATTGCAAACCAAAGTACTTACTTCGAGCAGTAAAGTAATTTGAAAAACACATTATAAATTGTAGATGGATCACTGAAAAACTATCTCCTCTGTTTAGGCTGCAGCTGGTTTAGTGATGAAAATAATTCTTCAGTGTCTTACTTCTTCAAATGTGTATTATAATGCAGAGATAGAGATGCCTTACTTTCCTTCTTCTTTGCCTGCAAATCTTTCCCTCTATTACATTCATTTTATTTGACATGCATAAAGGACATAACTTCCCACCCTTGTTTTGTTATTTCAGTAAAAAACAGCTTCACTTTGGCCCAAACTACTCTTCTCTATCCATTTTTATTTATTTATTTGGAAACAAAAAAGACTATGAACTGTTCATACAAATCTAATAAACAAGTTTCTATAGACTGTATGGCATAATTTACGCTAGTTTAAAAAATAATCAAGGGTATTTCAGAAATAGTATTCTTCCATAATAGAATAAAATGGAGGAAAAGAAAATTCTCTCAAAGTGACTCTGTGGGATGCCAAGTCAAAGAATCTCATCCCATAACTTCAGTCTGTAACAGTTTTAGAGAAGTAGCCTTGAATCATCATCTTATCCTTGTCATTGGAGATATCTAATCTAGGAGTAAAGGAGGCAGTGTATTACAGCCTTCAATAGAAAACCTATAACTTTAATGCCTTGAATAGAGATAACATTGCCTGGGAATCTTAACTGATTCAATGAACAAACAAAAGTCTCTCAAAGATTAAACACCCTTATTCCAAAAGCCATCCAGTTATATTCCAATCCAAAGACACAGAAGACAACTAACAGTTTGTTAATTGAAAAATCTAAATCGCCATATTCATCCTTGTGCTCCTAACAGAAGAAAATCCTTTTCTTTTTGACATTGAGAAGAATTTTATATAATTTAGATTCACTGAAGCATGTAAAGGAACTAAGAGTCTGAAAGAAAACCAACCACCAAGTCCTGACAACCTGAAGTATTCAGAGATCTCTGACTGTGTTTGGATAGCAGGTGGCTTTTTTTCACCTTCAGAAAAACTGTTAGAATCCACATTTTAAAGGAAAAGAAAATGAGACTGAAAAGTCCATCATACCAGGTTCTAATAAAATGCAAGATATCAGATGCAGAAAGCACAATGAAATCCTCATGATAAAATATGCAACATCAGGAAAGTTCAGCAAAAATGGCTTTGTCGTTTTCTGAATCTTTACAAGAGTAAAGAAAATATATAGAGTACATATCCAAAAGCAGCAGCATTTATTACTTTAACCAAAGAACTACTTCAACACAGCAGAAAATCTTATTTCAAAATTGTTAATTATTTAAATAATTAAGTTTTCATAATTCAGAAAAGAGAACAATACCTTTGATACTCTTTATACAACAAGCCTTGTTGATGACGAATTACTGCAAATTTTCGCTTATAGTCCTCTACTGCATCTTCTAACTGTTTAAGTAACTTTTCTTTGTTTTCCAGTTCCTATTGATTTCCAAGCAAAAAAAAATTATTAATATAAGTTTTAAACATGACATTATTAATTTAACCAAAATGCCAGTCCTTTGTGCTTTCATGATAGATGCCTCTATCATGAACAATGTGACCTAAAGATAAGAAATGTGTATTTTCTTTAGGGGCAGCAGATGAAAAAAAGTACCATGTGCTTTGGTATTCCTATTAATAGGAGTGAAATAGTGCACAACTGCACTGTGGGTTACAGCCCTCGAAGTTCAAAACACCATGACTTGTTGCTAGCCCACAAACAATACTAACTGAATGTCTAACTGGAAAACAACATTTTTTTCTCATGTTCCCAAATACTCTTCTACTTTATGAGCATATAGAGTTGAAAAAATATTCTCTAATGAAAAAAAGTGATCAGAAAAAGAAAAAAAAATTAATAATAATAGAAAGGTAACTATTTTTTACTTCTACTCTGAATGAGTCAATTCTTCATTACAATGTAGCTGTCTGCTATGCTTCCCACAGAAATCACCAGCTTCTGTTTCAGCGCGTTTATGCCTCTTTTTACAATTGTCGCTTTGACAAATAACAGAATGAAAATTCATGTAGCAAATTAATAGAAACCTTTGCTCTATAGGGAAAAACTGTTCAGATAGGATTTGCACATGCACTCAGGTGCAGAATTCAGAGAGCAGTAAGAGAGAATTTCTCATAGAAAGAGTGCAACTGCAAAAGTAGAAGGAAGAGTGCAAATATTTAGATCAAAATTCAGATTTAAACAAAAAAACCTGATTTGCTGCCAAATATTTAATTAACTATTATCTTTCAGGTTTATAGCTCAAAAAATACATACAGCTTTAAAATAACAGAATAGCTCAAAAAGTTAACTGGATGTTAGAACATCAAAATAATTTCGGACAGTTCTTTCAAGTCCATACATGACATGGTGCTAGATTTTGGAGGAATTACCTACATTACAAATATTCTTGATATCAAGGAATATATGAGTTACCTGTATAAGACGTATTAAATATTCGTTCAGAGAATTAATCGTATTAACACTTGAAGGAACCATGCCTTCTGGAAGATTCACTGTTTGGAAGACAATATTGGGACCTTCTGACTGATGCAGTAAGGAAATCTCAGTTTTCAGTTGTGCAATCTAAAGAAAGGATACAAAAACATAAAGTAGCTCTTGCTATTCAACTAAAAGAATGGAAAATATATTGTTTCCCTGTGCTACATCAGTTTTTATTAGCAACATAATTAATTTCCACTTATATTCTAAAGCATTCTAAAACCCCTAAAATAGCCTTTTGAAAATGCTGTGATTCCATAAATCATTAAATGCATAATGTCTTTACCCAAATTTATCAAATTACTCCAGCAATCAGGGCAACTAAAAATATCACCACAGTTTTATTCCAAATTGTTTAAAACACAGTGCATTTCTACTCCTTTAATAAGATTAAGTTTTGGAAATAATTACTGCAGTGGCTATTTGACAGCTTATTCTAAACAAATCTTTGCCTCTTAATTTAACTTAAAAGCTCTCTGGTTCTCTAATAGTACATAAAACACTATTCTACAGTATTAGATTCCAGAAAATCTTTTTGCATCACCAAAGCTATTATAAAAGGCAAATTTAAATCTGGCTTCTTTTAAGGTAATATTCCATTCCTCATTCCTTCTCTGGAAGAAGCATTCCACAGAATGAATTGTAAAACTTAAAACAAGATACAGGATTTTAAAGAATGATCCATCATTTCAAACACTTAATCTCTGTTACTTATTTATAAACAACAAATGCAAGACTCCTGGCTTTTTTAAAGAAATAGATCTGTGAGCTTTTCTGGGCACAGTTCTCCCCTAAAAGAGAGGCACATGTGGTGTTTAACATGATAGAATATTGCAAGGATAAAGTAACATTAAGAAGGGCAAGATCTGAACTTAAAATGCATGAACTGATAGCTCCAATACATAAATTTCAGTAAGATTTGTACAATTACACTGTTTACATAAGCTAAATTCAGTATCTTAAAGATTGTGTGGTTCTAAATTATCAGAGCAGCCACTGTTGAAGTACAATATAAATTATATAAAATAAAATATTTACCTTTTCATTTGCATTTGCCAGCTGATTAGACAGACTTGTTGCCTCCTTCTGAGTCTCTTTTAGCTCCTGTCTTAATTCCTCATTTCGTCCTGTAAGCTGGTCAACCTGAGCTTTCAAGTGCACACTAGCATCAAAGATTCCCTCTGAATTCTTTGACTCCATTGCCTAATGCAGTAAACAATTAATTAACAGAGTACAGAAAAAGTGGAAAAAAACTTTGATGTTTTCATAATAAACTGGAGCCCTCAAGTTTAGACTACATGAAATTAGAAAAAAGCATGGCATTTTAACATTCTAAGATCTACTCATCAGTTTCCTGATGGTGTATTTGCCATATACTGTGACTTAAATGGTTGAACTTTCCTGTAAAAAACATAATTTTTGAAAAGATGTTTGAATAAAGAATTTTTAAAAAACATTTTCTGCAGGTCCCATTGTGATAAAAGACATGCAAATAAACTTTTACCTAAGCTTTACCACTGGCACAATTAATTTGACATCAGATAGTTTTATACTATCCAGTTACTATCCAATTTTATCGGCAATTTCTCCTTTATATTTTTAATTTACACTGTTAAAGAGGAATCACACTCTATACTCTTACTTTCAACTATGAAAGCATATATACAAGGAAACTACTATTAAATTATACAATAACGCAGTAACTGAGGAGGAAAAGAATACCCTGCAAATTCCATAAAGCTAAATAATACTATAGAAAGCAAACTTACATGAACTAAACGATCCAGACTAGGGATTATTAAGGCTGTTTCTCCTCCCTTCATACTAGAATCCTTCTGCATTTCCTTGACAGCCTGCAATATTTCTTTCATTCCTTGTTCAAGTTGCTTATTCTCTTCTGATAACTCTTTTACTGTATTAAAAGTTGTAGATGTGTTTACAAGCACAGGAAAAATGAGTTAAGGTTTCCTAGGACACTTCATCATGATACTTGTTGATTTGACAAATTAAAAGAATATTACACATACATAGACATAACCAATTAGGAAATTAAAAGCAGAGCTGCTAGGAATATCTGGACAATATATTTCACTGGTGAAATACTAACACAAAAATAATTAAATACTTTATGGGAACACAACTGAATTTATTGAACCTTCCAGTCTTCAACGCTTCCTTCCACTTTTTAAACTTCTTCAGTAGCCTATCAGACTTTCACAAATCCAGAAACATAGTTGTCTTGGAAATGTTTGGGTGTAACAATGGTGTATACAGGAATTGCCTTAATTCCTTCTGCAGACTGAGAAAAACAAGTATTTATATCAAAGACACTTAAGAAATACGATTTTCCTGCCACCAGTAGTTTCTCAATGGAATTCCAGTTTCTAGCACAGAGCAAGAAGTCTGAAAACTTGAATAAAACCCAACAAACCTTCCAGGACATTCTCTGCATCCAAACAATATGCCTAAATGTCCCGAAGACCAGGAGTGAACTGCAAAACCTGTTTCACCAAGTCTATTTTGAAAAGTCAAAAGGAATTTTAAGAATTCATATTCTCTGGGAAAAAAATTAAGATTCTTGTCCAGAGAAATTTGCATTATTTTTATTTCAAAGTTTGCAAGCAGGACACTTCAGCTAACACACATATACAAGTAAGCAGCAAGTTGGTTTAATTCCCCAATTTGAGCCAGGAAAGCTCTACAATTACACAAGTAAATGCTAGGGTTATTCACAGACTTAAAACCCTTATTAGGTCTGAATCAAGAAGGAAAAACATGAGAGAGCCCATTTTAATGAATTCAGTATGAAGAAACTATGACTCATGTAGTATCAGCAACTAATTCAGCAACACTATATATATATATATATACATACACACACACGCAAAGATATACATTAACATAAACACATTTTTTTAAAAGCCAGAAATTTATGGTCAAAATTATCGAAACAGAACAAACAACTAAATAAGCAAACTATCTACAAGTACCTGATAATATTCCCTAGTTTTAAACCAGGTTGCAACTTACATTTAGACTGAAATCTGGCTATTACAGTCCTGTTCTTCTCCAAATCTCTCTCTCTGTCACTTAATTCAGCTGCAAGATATTCATTCTAAAAAAAACAACCAAATACTCAAAAACTGTACTTCAGGAATTTTAGCATTAGAATTTTCATTAACACTGTGGTTAAATAAGAATAACTGCTTGAAAATACTGTTAGTCCATATTTGCTCTATAGTGAAATTACACAGTATGTAAATCAAAATTCAGTTCTATATAAAAAGCAACAATCAAAGAAATAGGCTGATCTTCACAGCAATAAAATTAGCAGGAAAAAATTATTTAAACCATAAATAAACTTTACATAAAATATTTATCCTGTTTAGTTGTTTGTTGGTTTGGGTTTTTTTTACAAGTTGGTGCTACTTGCGCTCCCTGGCTTCTGCAATTCTTTGTAACTATTTAGCATACTCTTAGCCAACAAATCTCTGGATATCTGTTCATTCTAATAAAACCCAGCAGTAAGTTATTAGTATAGGATTCTACCTCTACTTACACATATTCATGTGAAAAGAAAGTATTTCCAAGAGTAACTTCCAAAATATATAAAAAAAAAAAACCCAACACTTTTTTTCTACTGAAAATGCAATTAGTAGGCATTATTAATCTCATGGCTTAGCTGATGCTATTTTAAAAGAAATCACATCAGCAAAGCATAGTACTATAGCATGGAAAACCTGTACAGATGAAAAAAGTCTGATGTGTACAGACATCTACTTTCCATTGATCAGTCACACACTTCAACAGCCTCAACAGAAATGGCATCAGTTTCAAAACATTTTGTTAAAGATAGAAAAGACCTTCTGCTTAATTTATGCATTGAAAACAGGTTTGCTCATCACATTATTAAACTGTTTCTCTCAGATCAAAAATACACAGAATCTAATTTTAGCAATTTTTTAGTTCCAGACTTTCTCAGATTTGGAGTATGCATTCATGAAAGTTTGCCAGTCCACATATGGATTTCTTGCCTGAAATGGCAACAGAAACAGATTCACTGGAAGAATGACACAAGGTGAATTCCCACATAACACTCTCTGGCCCCAGGGAAACATGTATTCTTGGGTCATGCAGCAGTTGGAATAGCGGTATGGTACAGACCAAAAGTCTGTGAGACCGTGTAATTTGTAGCTCTGGTGATATGAAAATACTAAGAGCTTCAGAATTACACTTGTGATTAATTACTTGCCACTCTATCACATGTTTTGAACCTAAATGAACTGAAAAAGTATTTCTAATTTTTTCCAAGTGATCTGAATTCTCATGTATGCCAGAAGTTCTTCTAGGTAGATTTCCCACTGCCTTACTGTTTTCAGCTGTATTTTTCTCTGACTTCAGATGTTCAGCTGGGGCTACTCTATCTGCAAGTCTGTTTCCCACTTCCACTTTACATGAGCTGCTAGGCTGTATTCACAAAAAATATACAATATTCACCAGTCTTCTAAAAATAATACAAATTATTCATTTTTGGATTTTTAAAAGCAGTTAATAAAAGCAACTTAATAAGTACTTGAACAGATATTTACAAAATAGGTTTTTTTTTAATTTTTGGAAGAGAAATACAATAAATGTTCATGAACCTGCTTTATGAACCTACCTTTGCTTTTATCTCAGCAATGTCATGTCTGGTCAAGAAATCCAACTTCCTCTTACTCATTCCATTCTCTTCAGTAAAGCTATCAGTCATCTGCATATCATCAGCATCCAACTCTAATTGCATGTAGATGTACAAGTAATAAATTATTATGAAAATTTAATTGGTCTCCAAGCAAAGGATTATATTACATTTATTATATCTGAGTTCCAGTTGTCTACCTGCAAAGTAAGAAGCTGTAAAGCTTTCCCTCTGAGTGCATTATGCTACCCTGAGTGGCAGGGAATTGAGATGTTAGGATTTTTGAAACACATATGTTAAGTACATTACTGGAAATTTTGGGGAGATCATCCTGCATCCAAGAACTGCAAGGCAATGACAAGTCTCAGTGATACATTACAAGTCATCATAACTCAAGAAGATACAGGGCTGTAAGACTAGGAAATCTAAAACCACTCATCTCTTCCTACAGATTCAATGAAATGCATTTAGCCTTTTAATTTAAACAAATAAGTAAATATAAAATAGCTCCATTAATAAGTACAGATAGCATGTTTTTGAAAGGACAATTTATAATAAAAACATCCTACCTATTGTTGCAACTTTTCTTCCTTTCTCCTGAGCCAACTTACGAATTCGTTTTTTCAGTTCAATTCTTTCTTCTTCTAGTCTTTCAATCTACATATTATTATTCACAGCTTAGTATTCCACTTTGTTCATATGCATTTTTATTACATAGCTCTTATGCAAAAGTAAGATTTATCACTTACCTCTTGCAAAAGAATCTGGTTTTCAGCTATAAATTGCTGCTGCTTCAGCATTTTGCTGTTTCTGAATTCACTTAAATCAATTATTGTCTTTGGCTCAAGACCTAAAACACAGTAGATGATGTACCGTTATTCATTATGGAGGAACATTAATGTTAGTTAATGCAGTTAATTTAAATAAGAGCATAATTAGGCAAGTAGAATTAAAAAAATAATTTGTTGATAGTTCAACATATTTCAACTGTCTATAAAAATATATAACTATCCAGATAACATATGCACACATACTCCATGTAATAACAAAAGAAGAAAGCTTAATTTCAATTCAGTTACTCAGAACCCAAAATGCAATAAAATGTCATGTAAAATTAACTTTATTTACATTTAAATTATTCTATTTAAAAATAAGTCTGTCTGAAGTTTTCTCTGTGTTTTTCCATCTAGCATTACAACTTCAGAATGTTATGGTTTCCAAACATCATATGATGAAGTTTATTAAGCAGTGTGTGGTCAAAGAGGAATTAAAACCAAAAAACAGTAGAGATCCTATCTTCAGTCAAAGAAACCTGTAAGTCATGTTTATTCATGCAGTTTGTCCTGATTAATTAATTAATTAATTTAATTAATTAAAACTAATTAAACTAATTAAAACTACTTGCAAATACTAGCAGAACATACGAAATTATTTCCAGTGACTTGGTATAGTAAAATCCATTATAAAATCTTATTTCAATTCTTACACACAAATTATTGAAAATCTACTGCATGCAGCATACCTAAGCGCTCTCTGAGTTCTTCATTTTCATCAAGAAGGTCATTTATTTTAAGTTCAAGTTTATTGAGTTCCTTAATTAATGATTCAATCTCATGTTCTCGTATTTTGACTTGCTTTTTTAAATCTTTGATTTCAACAACAGCTTCTTCCAAACCGTATATTCCCTGTAAAAACCCCAAATGGGAAACAAAAAAACAACCAACAGAACTTACTAAAATAAATCATCACACTTTTTCTTCATTAAAAATATCAGAAAAAATATTTTTCAACCTGTATCACTCTTCTGCACTATGCTTATTGAAAAAAGTCACTAAATAAAAAGCAGATTCTACAAATCCGTCCACACATTTTAAGTGTGCCTCTTACTACATGATTCTTTGAAGAATCATACCTTGAGTGTTCAGTTGCTGTTCAATGGACAAAGAGGGAAGGGAAGGTTTGGGAAGCGAAGGACAAAATGATCTCCTAAAAATATGATTAAATACCCTGTTCACTCTGAGTTTACCAGTTCATAGTCTCTCATCCGTTTCAAAGTCTCAACAAGCTCTCTGTCCTTTTCTCTAGCATCTGCTTCTGCTAATTCTGCTGATTTCTCAGCCTCCATAGTTCTCTCTTCCAGCCTTTTTAACTTGTCTTGCGCATCCTCACTATGATTCTGCTGAGCAACAGATGAGTGACCTGGAAAGAAAAATTTTGTTATGTTTACAATCCAATTTTGGTATATTTACAATTCTTGCTATCTGTCATCAAGCAAGACAGAAACACTTCAGAAAACATTAAAAAGGACATCTTCATTTTCTGCTCTTTTTAACTAGGGAATTACAAGAGACTACACGAGAGGTTGGTTTTGTTTCCCCTCATTGTTCCTTTAAACAATATTTATCATAAGTAAGTACATATAAGAGACATCAAAATTTATCCTGAATTGCATGCTATTACTTATTTTCAATTCCTGATGGAGCTGAGATCTTTTATGCTATGCTCTAACTTTTATGGACCAGGTATAGTTTTATTACCCATAAAACCCACTGAGGTAGTGTGGATAGATTCTTCATGAAAGTTTAATAACAGAAAATTAAGAAAAAAAATTAGAGACTAAAATCACTCCAATACTTCAATTATTTTTTCCTGTATTTCTTGAGAATAAAGAATGCACAATAAATTTGTGGTTTCTTATTTTCCTTTCCAAAGACATTAATATAAAATAGTCATGTTACCTTTATCTTTCTGGAGATCATTTTTTAATTTCTCAATAACGAATGCGTTTTTTTCCATTTCTTGGGTATACTGTTCAACTTGCTCAGTAAGCAATCTTATCTGAGCATCTCGCTCTTGCACACCCTACACATCAAAAAAACAAAAACTCCATTAAAGGATCCTTCTTTACTGACAGGCAAACTACCAATACAGAACACCACACAGTAAATGAAGAAATTACATATAGCTAATACAACGCAATTTGTAGAACACCAAATATACTATACTTACAACAGAGAGTTCAGATATTATCTAGAAGTTTGGTATATAAATGCAAAGCAGGAAAAATAAAAGAAAAAGTAAAAATAAAGCGATCAAACACACAGGGAAAAAAAAGAAGCACTTTAGTATAACAATTTTAAATGGAAACAGTACTCTCAGATTTTGTCAATGTTAGATGAACAGTTTCACATGATACAGGTTCCTTACAGCTGCCTCAGCAAACAACTGCCTTTTGGAACTGAGAGATATAAATTCAAGATTCTGAGGACTAACAATCCATCATACATGACACCTGAATTGCAGACTGTCTGTCAGCAAGTAATCTAACTTTTAAAAACTCATCACACGTTGTTTCACATCCATACATATTTATAAGTACATACAGACTGTGAAAGTGAGTTCTATTCATATTACACTATTTCTGTGCTTGTACATGAACTTTAGAAACAACATAGAAAGCTTAATGTTATTTTTTTCTGTCATGAATAAAAGAAGTGGAGAAAGATAAAAAAGAGACTTGAAAAAAAGTTACAGGCAGTAATACTAATGAAAATGTAAAAGTCTCAAGATTGCTGTCCTTTCTTTATACTAATGTTCTGAAAAAGAAAATCTAAATCTTTCTTAGAGCACAAATAACCACATTTCAAATGTAAAGGTAGAGTTTAGCGAAGTTGTAAGGAGCTAAACGCAGTCTTTTAGAGTACAAACATACATTGAATGATAGCAAGCTCAGTCCATTTGAGTAAAAACACAGAGCAGTGCCTTAATTTTTAAGTGTCTGCTTATAAAACATGTTTATTACCACAAAACAGTTCAGAATGTCATGCTAATGATGGTCACCCAAAAAAGCAACCTCTACAACCATCTAGTCAGCTAAAACCAAACTCTAAAACTGCTTATCCAGGTTACTTTCAGCTGCCTTCCTCTTCTGATCATCTAAGACTGATTTGTAATTTAGGTTTCTTTTTCTTGAGAAGCTACCTTTGGAAGACTGAATAAATATATCTCACCACATTGCTCAGTCTGCAAGAACCCAAAATGTAAAACAAATGTCATTAGACATTTATTTAAAAAACTCAAAGCAAGGCAGGAAATTATCCTAGAATCATAGGGTGTGCTATCCATAATGAATATTTCAAGGTTCCTAATGGACCACATTATTTCTGGGTTTTATATGGTTTTCAAGACAGCAGGGACTTTCAGAATCACAAAGAACTATGTAATTTTGCATGAATGTCAGAGACACTCATATTCAGCTAGCTCTATCATAGACTGAACCACAGATTCAATAGAATGGTATCAGATCACAGTATCACACAATAATCTGAGTTGGAAAGGACCTGCAAGGATCATAGAGTCCAACTCTTAAGTAAATAGCCCGTACACGGATCAAACCCACAACCTGGGTGTTATTAGGACCATGTTCTAACCAACTGAGGTAATCTCAGTGTATGAGACAAATGAACACAGAAAATTAGGCAATACCTAACACTCTTCTTTAACCAGCAAATTTAGGACAGAAACTAAGCTATGTTTTAGAAACATTATTACATAATAGTTAAAAAAGATAAATATGAAAGTAACAGAACCAACTACCAAGAGTTCAGTTCATACATACTTACATACAGAGAACTTTCCTTTGTACATTGCCTATGAAGCTAACTCTGCAGTGGAATGAATCGACCTGTCTCATAATTCTCAAACATCAATAATACATGTTTTGGTATTTGCAAACTATGAAAGACTAAATATATGTTCGGTATTCACACGTTTACTGAATGGTGATTTCTATGTGTGCAATTTCTCACAGGGACTGTACCTGCTGAAGGGCCAGTACGCTGTTTCTGTCAACATCAAGTTGAACCATTTTCATTTTCTCTTCTAAGTTAAACAACATTTGCTGATACTCTAGGATTTCATCATCTTTTGAAGCTAAGACTTTCTGAAAAGAAGATAAAATACCATCAGAACCCTTGAATTAATTCCTAAAAATCATAAAGAAAAGTATTAAAAAATACCTTCCATTCTTCAACTTTTGCATTTACAGCTGCCATGAGTGGATCGTCTTCCTCATTCTTTGCTTTCAGCTGCTCTGAAAGGTCCTGAACCTAGATATGACATTTGGATGAACATCTGATCACAGAAATGTTTGGGCTTAACCACTGTATGTGTACCAACACACTACATCAAGCACATATAATATAACAGATTAGCATTACAGCAGCAAGGGAATGACTCTTAAGAACAGTGTAAGACTAACATTTTGTACAAAAAAATTTTTGTGATCTTTTGTGTTTTAAAATCTACATCAGATTCAAAGATCACACTACTTTTAAAGAGCATTATGTCAGAGGAGTGAGTGTTTTTAACTGGATGGATTGACTGCTCTTTTAAGTTAAGCTAAAACATGAAAATACAAATAAATAAAATAAATAAACCTAAAACAAACACATTAAATATTGAGTCACTCTTACTTGAAATTTGTACTGATCTTTCTCTTTTCGTAACTGATCCATAATAATATCAGATTGTTGCACAATTAGTTTCATTTTGTTATATTCATCAGTCATCTTCTCCATTTCTTGCACTGATTCCTCAAGATTTTTCCTCATTTCTTGGTTTTGAATGTCTAACTTCTCATTAGCTTCAGTCAAATTCTGAAAAATTAAAGAAAAAGCTCCTTTTAGAAAGTGCCCATCTTAATACCTGAACGAGAACTTGAAAGTCTTACATGACATTAGCACAGAAGTGAGTATTTCACCCCTAGGTCATTAATTTCAACAAATCCTAACCGGAAATAAAAGACACATCTCCCCTTGTCAGTGACTGTATTACTTCTGCCAGATTCATAGATGCAGAGTATATCCATGACAGAACTCAACTGCTTTATGAATTCTCTTACTCCATGTGATTCAATCTGTAAATTGACGCAGCGTCATGAAAAACACTATTGTCAGTAAAAGTCTAATAAACATTCAATAGCATGCATAGATTTTTACCTGAATTTCATCCAAATACTGGACAAGCTCAGAGCTTCTTTTGGACAACTGTGATCTGTAATCAGAGTCCTCTCCTCTTCGTAATGGAATTGTTTCCTTTTGAGAATCTATTTGTCTCTGATAGTCAACTACGTCCTGACGCAACTGTTCATTCTGCATAAAAAGCAACCCAAACTTAATGCTATTTCTAAGAGTTGAAGACAAAGTTGTTGCATTTCTAGCAAGCTAACACAAAGAGCTAAGACATTCATAACTCATCCAAATTCCTACAGTCTGCTTTTAAAAAAACTTCGAAGCCTCACCTTTTTCTTTATGCGCTTTTTCTTCATATTAAAAAGGAGAAAACAAGACCAAGAGAACAAAGCATGAAAAATATTAGAAACTAGCTTTGCTTTAGGAAGACTAAATAATAATCAACATAGAGACAAAGCGAAAAGGCTTCCTATATACCTGTGCATGCATGAACATACATACACACACATATGCAAAGGGGTATTTTGACAAATGATTTCCAAGGTTTTACACCAGGACAATAATTGAAAAAATCTACTTAGCAACAGTACTTAAGAATAATACTAAAAATTCAAAACATGAAATCCAGACCAAATTAATGCACAGTACGACTATGCAAATTTGAATGCAGACACCTCCTAACCTCAATTAACTAAATTTAATTGGAGCACAAATAGTACCTATTTACTTAATTTAGTTAAATTTCTCTTTGTACCAGTAACCAGGAAATGTCCAAAACCAGAGTTAAACATCATGCCACACCAAAAATTATAGATAGAAAGGTAGTAATATATCTATAAATGAAGTTAAAAATACAGTCAATTGGCAAAAATTTTTTTGCTAACCTCTCTCCTGAACCTGATGTTTTCATTTTCGGCATCTTCAATTCGAAGAGCAAGCTAGAACAGGATGGAAAACTTTTACATGTATCATTAAACACTATCAAGAACTCCAGAAACAAAAAAGAAAATGAATGCACTGCAGTCCTATTTCATCAGTGTTTTTTCTTACATTTCAGAGGCTCTTTTCAGAACATCAATTTTACAAAATATTTGACAGAACAGTTTTCAGAGATGATAAGCTGAAGTCCTTCTTACCTGTTCATTCACTTTCTTCTCTTTTTCCAGCTCTTCTTCTATATCTGCTAACTGTCTCTCTTTTTGCTCTAACTGTTTTTCCAATTGGTGTATCTCATCACGCAAAAAACGAGTATCACGACCACCAGCAGATTTTTGTGCCTTCTTATGAGCATTAAGATAACATTATAAATACAGTACAGATATTCAAAACAGAAAAAAAATGAAAAAAAAGCAGATGGTAAGACTACAATAAATGGGATTTATTCAAGTTAAAAAATATTAGTAATTACTCACACAAGACTGGTGAATATTCAAAAACCCATTAATAACATTTGCTAAAGTGTAGAGCTATTTCATCTCTTTACAAGATTAAAATACTAATCTAAAAAAACTCATTTAAAAACCTCACCAAAAAGCACTCTATAACTAACAAAATTTTAAAACATACCTCTAATTCATTTTGAAGTTTCATCATCTTTGTTTTAAAATTATTTTCTGTTAAAATAGAACAGATATAGTGAATTGCCAAGCAAGGTAGAAAGCATATAAAACAACAATGGTTAACCTTAGACTTTAAAAGATTGGCTTCATTGAAGAAACTGACTTCAGAGCAGTTGGTATTGTGTCCAGTTTCTTAAAGAAAAAGCAACCAAAAAACCCCACGAAACCCCAAAACAAACAGAAAACCAAACCAACCAAACAAAACCCACAAAAAACAACAACAATACTAAAAAATACATTTAACAAATCACTTAGGAACAGTATACTAAAGCTTGTTTACCACATTTGGCTTGCTCTTCCCCAGCTTTTTCGACTTCTTCTAGTGCCAGTTCTACCTCTTGAGTTTTCATCTGAGAAAAGAGGTTCAGTAAGCAAAGAAAAAATACTTACTACTAACATAAATTAAGATTGTTCTGTACATTTTGTGTTTAAAATGATGACAATATTTACAAAAGAACATAGTCTTTCTCTCTTTAAACAAATTAAATTACTCCCATTTTTCCTTATGCGGACAATTAAGAAGTTGAGAGTATCTTCTTTAGTAATTTATTCTACAGGGACACCCAAACATTCAAAACATTTATACTGCTAAGAATCAAAAACAGTAAAACAGCCTCTCTAAAGCCAATGTGCTACCCTATGCAGCTGCTATTTCTTCCTTTCAGTACATTTATGAATAAATACAAGAATGTATGACAGATTTATAGAATCAGTTTTAGAATGGTGGTGTTTCTTCATTCATGGTGATAATTTTATTTGCTCTAAAACTTCAATGTCTCACAAAAAGTTCTATTAAAGTAATTACCAATAACTTACAATATCTAACCAATTTTTGAGCAATTTGTTTGCATTTTCCATCTATATAACTACGTTAGTCCAGTTTGCTTCCTTTCCC
Organism: Cephalopterus ornatus; assembly: GCA_013396775.1. NCBI lineage: Eukaryota > Metazoa > Chordata > Aves > Passeriformes > Cotingidae > Cephalopterus > Cephalopterus ornatus. The sequence continues at coordinate 14,598 of VZRE01008660.1, read as the reverse complement.
ACTACTAAATGCCTACAGCTACGTGCAGGTTCTCTGGTGCTAGCACACATTTAGCATATAAATTATCTTAGAGTAACAAGTGTTTTCAGGAAAAAAAAAAGAATAATGATGCTTTCATGGAAACAAAACAATAAACAAATGCATCTGCAGAATTGTAGAAATTGAGGATTAATACAAACCTTCAATAGAGACTGAGTAATTTTAAAAAGGTGTATCAGTTTTTCTGGAGTTTCAGTTTTTAAGTCTTTCCCATCAACCTAAGGAAAGAGACAACAGTGTTTTTATACTAATATCTATGAAATCCATGAAATAAATCTTTCATGTACACGAAGGACCAGAGACAATTTAGGGAAGAACGTATAACAAAGCCCTCATGTTCTCTTTTTCTTTTCAGTACCTTGGACATGGTCTCCAGCAACCTGTCTGCTAGTTCCTCTCGACGAGGCAGACTATCTGGATCAACTTTCATAAGCTTCTTCCAATCTAAAATAGGTGCCATACTGAATTTATGATTTTTTTCCTGAAACAAAAATAAAAATAACAGTTATCAAGTTTTATCAGTGCCAATCAATTTTACGTCAAATGCTTAAATGGAGGCTGGCCACAAAAGATGATTCTAATAATTGTATCTATTTGTGACACTGATTAATGCTTCATTCACATTTTGATCTACTGCAAACTAGGAGGTTATAGTAAAAAGTTTTTTTCTTTAAGTTAAAAATTACACCATGAATACTCCAAGAATTTTTGACACTGACAGTGAAGATCAGGACACTTGTGAAACCCATATTCTAACTTTAAGATCCCTGTTTTCTTCCCCATCTCTCAATGTAGTCTTTTTATGCTAATGAACAAACACAACTGGATGCCCCTTGAACCAGCTCTTGTAGGACAAACAATCTCCTTATTAGAATACTTAAATTGACAATGGACACGAATCTTCCTGGAAACTGACAAAAATCTGATCAGAAGGTGGTGGAAATTTGTGTTCTACTGCTTACCTACTGGTTGTTGTGGGCCACAGTGACTCCTCACATGCCTGAAAGCCGCTACAGTATCTGAAAAAGGCAGAAGAGGATGAATATCTTGGATTATTCTATCCTCTGGAGCTATCTCTAGCCTTTACGATCAATATTACAAATGGTAAATTCTGCCAAATTTAAAACAGAGCATTTTTAATCTGCTTATTCCCCTGAATTATTAACATGACATAAATACTCAAGAAATAATTTTCAATTATGAAAAAAATAAAACTATCTAGAATAATAAATTATTCAAAAAACTAATGACAGAATGTTCTGTTTTATAGAGAAAAATTAAGCTCAATCAGTAACTTTAACAACATTGAACATGATATTTTGAGATCTCTTCCACCATGCACCCTGTTCATTGTTCAGCAGCTGAAAGACTCAACAACTGAAAACTCCTCCCTTAAAAAAAGGCTGATATGTTACTTTCCCAGAAAATATGCCTAAGCATTCTGAAGAGCTGTAGGCCCTTGAAATACAGCTATATGCTTAAGGGATAATAAAAATCAACCTTTCCTCATCTTTTCTCAATATGTGAACTAGTCAAGCGCTCTCCAATATTATCTATATTTCTTCAGTGTTTAATAATATATAAAATATGCATTATATATAATCCATGATTTCATAAGGATGACATCATATATACATTTTTGCTTTTCTGCTTTGTTGTAGGTGCCAAAGGATAATACAAGAAGAATACTGATCTTGGCACTTCTTCAGTTAATTAATTAACTAACTACTTGATTTCAGTAACACACTTGTTTAAGGATTGAAGTTTTTAAACATAGTCATTTTTTCTTAAACAATGAGATGTAGGGCTTACAAGTATGAAACACACAACAATCAAAACTATTCTGAAAGCAAATATACAACCTTACTACAGTCAGTCCTTTCCTACCTTCCATCTTCCAAATATCTTTTTCTCTTAACTTACAAAATAATGTCCGAAGAAAATGTCACTCCTAAAATTTTATCCAAAAGGAGACATATTTGTACATAAAATAATCCAACTTGTTGGGAGACCACAGTAAGATATGGGGGGCACAATCTATGCATACAATATGTACATACTTAAGGACAACAAAAGAGAATTTATTTAATTGAAGAGTTTTCTGTCATAAAATTTAGTTCAATTAAACATGTGGCTTTAGTGGACAGATGATCTGTGTGATGACACACTGAGATGATGGGTCTACAAAATGTGTGAAATAGATATGCATGTGACATTAGTTATCACAAGACTTTCTTGACTTACTCCAAGAATCAAACATACATGAAAAGGGCAGATGTTGCGAAGTTCCGCATGGGCAGATAGAAAAGGTCTGGTGAGTACGTTCAAGTACGATCAGACCAACAATTCCCATGCCGCCTACAGGAAACCACGTAAAGAGGCGGCTAAGCTGACATGATGATACCTTATCAACACAGTGAAATCAAGCACCAGTAGGCACAGATGTTCTTTTTCTGCAAAGGTGCGTATAACGTCCAGCACAGAGTCAAGTACACTTGAGCCAGACCGAATACCAAGAAGCATCGTAGTCACAAGGTAGATGTTCTCTGCTAACTCTGTATTTATTTATATGGGCAACTCAGATTAAGCTACTCCCGGACTTTCAAATTGCACTACCTGGCCTAGCTCTACGAAGCACGAGATCTTAATTGCAAAACCCCAACCAAAAGAGGATCTTCTGCAGGGTTCCAATTTTCTCCCAGCTGATACATCCCAGCCCCGGCAATGATACATTGACAGCCCATGATCCCTCCAAGATGCTGCCGAGAGACAGTTTTGCCTATCATCCAACTGTGCTGAACTAACAGGTTGCCTTATTTTCGACCGCTTTCACCACGAGACACGGCCAAGGCATCAGCCGAGCGCAGCCCCAGCGGGACGCGCCTTCCCCGCGCTCCGCACCGGGACGCCGCCCGGGCCCCGCGGCCACCCCC
>VZRE01008660.1:0-10943 GCA_013396775.1 Cephalopterus ornatus | reverse complement strand
CCGTGGTGCGCCCTCCGCGCCTGCGGGGCTGCGGTGCGGCTTCGCCCCCTCGAGCAGAGCGCGGGCCCGCCCCGGCTCGGCCCCTCCGGCGCCCGGCCCAGCCTGACGCCGTGTGTCTCGGCCGGGGGCTGCGGGCAGCGTGCGCCTGCCTGCTCGGTGGCTGGAGGGCTGCGGGACTGCGCCTGTGCCTTGTGTGTAAGTCTGGGCTAGCGAGGGCCCAGGAGTTTTTTTCTGCGGAGTGGAGTAGTGCACCGGACAGGTAACATCTATTAACTGCTCCACTCCATTGGGTACTGGCGACCAGCAAGACAGTCCGAGCTTTAGTAGGGGTCCGATAGCTCCAAAAGTTAGGGATCCTGTGTTTTAGTTAAATGGGTGTGAAGGTATATTTTCGATTAAAAGAAAGTCAACAACCATTCGGGGCGTGTTTATCTCTTTGTATTTGTTCATTCAACAGCTGTGGAGAACTGAAGGGAGTTTGTTGGTTTGTTTTGTTTATTTATTTTTCTTAATGGAAAGGGGCAGGTGATCATAATGTTATCTTTGTGCTTTTGCCCTTTTTCTGGGTTATTCATTGTTTTAATTTTCTTTGCTGTTTCTTCATTAGCGTTGATATTTAATGAAGGCTGAGAAGATGGAAGATGCTTGGCACTCCTTATAGTTATGCAACTTGTTCTAGTCGCAGCATAGCTCTTAAATCTTAAGATTCAAAGTGGAGACTTTTATACCTCTTCTAGAGTTGGTTAATTATAGTTCTGTATTGGCTACAAAAAGCAAACTGAAGTTAGGGAAGAGAAAGAGACTAAATTATATTTCATGAATGGGTAATGTTACTAAAAATAAAATTCATTTCGGTTAAGTGTAGAACAATGATTTCTTAGTAGCAATGACTTTTATAGGTGAAACAAGTGACACGCAGAGAATAATGGTGCCTTGCTACAAAATAAGCTTTCAGGAAGTGGATCCTCCTGTGACAGAGAAAATAATCCATTGATGTTAGGATAATTCGGTATAGGAACTTCTTTTTTATCCTCTTCATCAGGTTAACAAACTGTTAAGGCCCGTATAACTATTTAATGTGCTTCAGCGTTTTTTAGTGTTCCGTTACACAGTCAACAGAAAACACACCATTATATATACCGGTAGTGAAACCACATCTAGGTTCTAATTGCATCTCGTAAGAAGATTAGTGCGGGATTTGGATTTGAAGAGGGCCTGGAAACTCCAGAAGTGAAAAAAAGAATAAAAAGAATGGAAGTATTAACCACACAAAAAATGAGAAAATGCTTAAAATACAGCGTGGTTTAAACCAAGTAAATTGGTTTTTCTTTTGTTCTGCATCACATCTAATCACCTGATGGACTTTGCAGAAGTGGATCTTCTTTTAGTGGGAATATATGCTTTGCTTCTATTTCTGGAGCAAAAGTTATTTTAGGTCCATAGTGCACAGTTTGACCTGCTCTGATAGGAGAGTTAGGCGTCCATGTTAAACTGCAGCTTTGATAACAGTACGCTATTGCGAAGACGTAGTACAAAAACTGCAATATGAAAGATATCATGGAATGTTATTTAAAATACCACAAGAAATCATATACAGACCCAGCATGCTAAATAAGGACACACTTAGCAGAGTCTAAAGTCTGTGTTTTCAGCTTATACCTCCAATGTAGCTTTTGATTTTTTATTCTTTGGAGTTAACAAGTGTGCAGTTTCTGCTGTTGCATTTCTGGAACACAAAGAGTGGTGATCGGTGTTATTTCAGGGGCACTATTTTTGCATCAATGTCCTATGAGGAGGCAAAGCATTTTTTATGTAGCTACTCAAAATAGAACAGGTATTATTTTGTTACTGTTTAAATGTAGGAAAAAAAAACAACTAGAAAACCTGATGGTATAACTTTGAAATGTGAGATTCTGTTAATGATTTAAGTTACAAAATACCTTAAAATACAAACTAGACCTATGTGTTTTGTATTTCAGCTGATTTGTACCAGTTGCATTGAACAAATTTAAGCTAAACCACCGACTAAATCAGTATCTTTATCTCGCCCACTTTAAAGTTGTATTGTGTTTTGATCCTTGTTGTACCAGAATGTCCCAAGTGTTAGTTCAGCTGCTGGTTGCCAGCAAGCTCTCCAGTCTTCCCCTGGAGAAATCTTTCATCTGGCCTGCAACATGTTCTGACTTCCTGTCAGAGCTGCCAGTCTTCTTCTGATTGATCCTTCAGAACCGTATGAAGAGAAGGCTGGATGGCATTGTCTCCTAGGCAGTGAAGCTTACTTCTTATTAGTCCCATCCTTCGTAGTCTGAGGAAGGTTTTCACAGTAAAACTTTTCTTGCTATACTTATTCTGTTCTGGGATGTCAGCAAGATGAAAGGAGAATCCAGGCATGTTTTGTATTACTTCTCCCATTTTCCCAAATACTGCTTGCCTTCTAGATCAGATTCAAACTCAATCATTTAAATCTCAGCTGTGCATCTAATTGGTTTCATACTTGAGTTTTACGTTAGAGTGATATTTTTAAAAGATAAATTTAATGACTCTGTTGGAAAGGGATAACAGAAACAAAGTTACGATGTCTGTCATTAAACACTTATATCAAATCAGCAGGAAGAGTGTTCAATTTAGGCAAAAATAAAAATACACAAAGGTTAGCAAGTAGGCAAGATAAATTAGGATATTAGCAGAGCCTTAGAAGCTGAATTAAAATGCTATTTTTAAGTGACTGGACTACTGATTTGTATATATATCTCTGCTGACATCAGTTCAAGCCACCACCTCTTAGATGAACTTGTTGCTCAGCTGTTTAAAAATAAAAAAAATAAAATTTGGGAGTGGCTCTTTGTTTTCTTCCACCTTTGGTGGCTTTCTGTTTGAACTGTAAATATGTTTTAAACAGTTCAGGACCTTCAGTGGTTATTAAAGTTTATGTCTCTATAGTGAATGCCTGACTATTTTTTTAGCAAACAGTCATAATGCATGTTGTTATTAATGATCTTCAGGGTGTGAAAAGTGCCATTACCCCCTAGAAGAAAAAAGTTAAATGTATGTTTTAAGTTTCTAAAGTTAGAGAGGAAAATGTGTCTTACTATCTAACTTACACAAATATGTTTGCTTCTGTGAGAGTCTGTTAATATAAGGTGGCAGATAACATGGTTATTAGCTGATAGCTAATTATGGAGTGCTAAATAGCTGTTGCATGTTTAGGGATTGCAGCTCTATTCCTGCCAGAATACACACTTCCTTTTTTTTTTTCTAAATTGATATGGGCAGAAAATGTCTTCTGCACTCCCAAATTTCCCAACTGAGGATACTTCTAGAACATCATTATGCCTTTTTTTATTTGTGTCGGAGTTTTCTGTGCAGACTACTGTATTTTGCAGCATGTGGTACTGAACCGTGTGTAGTGTCATTGATTTAGTAGTGATTGTAGAGAAATATTTTGTTTTCCCACCTTTCTAAAAGTGCTTTGGCTTTTTTTTGTTGGGTTTTTGTTTGGTTGGTTTTTTTGGTTGGGTTTTTTTGTTGATGTATTTTTTCAGTTTTGCAGGGTTTTTGTATGTCTTGTTTGTAATTCTTGGAGGACAAGACTGGATGAACTATTAGAGGGATCTCAAGAAGTTGGAAGAGGAAAACTATATGCCTTACAAGCTGAACAGCCTTGAGAGTTCTGGTTCTCTTCAGTCCTTTCCACTTAATCTCTCTGTACAAACATGGAAGCAGTGCAGTGCAAAATGCAGATTTCTGTGCCAAACAGCTTAAGAAATTTAGACCAACGATTGGGTGTTTTGCACAGCTTGGGTATTTTTTGCACAGTTAGCTCTCATGACTGTGCAGTTTCTGACTCTCAAGGCTTATCTAACTGTTTAATGTTTTCAGCTATGTATTCCTCATGGCATGGTCAGGTGTTGTTGTAAATTAGAACATCCAACAGAGGTCTTTGTAATAAAGCATGTGTCTGTCCTGATTTCATCCAGTCAGATGGTGGCTCTGTGGTTGTGTACTAGACCATGAACAGGCAGTCATACAGCCTAAAGGGTGGTTAAGGTATCTGATGGGCAGCTTTAGGAGCTGTGAAAGTAGCAGGTAGGTAAGATGAAAAAATTACTAAAGGCATTGTCAGTCTGGTTACACGTGTAGAACCTTCAGTGGTTGTCAAACAGTGATGCAGTTCTCCCTCACAGCAAGTCTGTGGTAAGAAAGTTATTAGGCAGTGTTTTACAGGTGTTTATCAACACATCCATCACTGGAAGTGGTGAAATACTGGCACTAGCAAGACCATACTTGGGTTGATCAACATGTCTGTTGGGTAAGAAGGGGAATGTATGCATTCACTTGAGGAGCCCAGTCGTACCAAGGCTTCAGCAGCCTCTTGCACATCTGTGATTTATGAAGTTCTCAGTTTTGTGTACTCCTTACATGGTTTCTTTCCATCATCGAAGTGATAACAGATTAGTTGGCATAAGAAGAGTTTTAGTTGCCAAGTAGCAATTGCTGTTTTCTTCTTGAGATTAATGGCAGGCATACTTTAGCCTAGCTTACCAAGTACAGATGAGCTTTTACAAGCCTCCCTCTGCTGTAGTTTCGCATTCTCAACACATTAATGATGATTGCAGGTTTGAAGCTTGGAGTATGGTGGTGGACCCAGCTATAGTAGCAGATAGGAAGTAGTGGTTCCTACAAAGAAGTAGTTGAAGTAACTAATAAGATGGGTTAAGTTTTTCCTTTTGATAGGAAGTAATACTTGGGAATCAGTCTTAGTTTTTTGCTAGTTGGGTAGCAGTAACTGTTTCTGAAATAGTATTGCTAAAGAATTAGCACAATTTCTCTTTGATACGCAAAGCAGTAACTGCAAATGCTTGATGCTTCAACCAGTACATTAAGTTAGTGTTGTTAATACCTCAGATCACCAAAACCCTACTTGTTTTACAATGCTGTTTCTTAAATCGTGAATTTAAATAAATCTTACAGTTGGTTCTGTGTGGCGTTGTTATCTTAGTATTTAAAAAAATAAAGGCTTGTATGTTGGAAAATCGTTACATGTTCATTTCAGGTGCTTTTCAGATATCACTGCTTTTCAGTAGGATTAGTGACCTTCAAGAAGTAGAAAGTGCACTATTAGAAGCTGTTGCTAAAATTCTAGCGAAGAGAGAAACATCAGTTTGTTATCCATCTCCTTTGAAAGGGGGGAGAACTAAAAAACTTTGAATTGAAGTTCAAAAGTGGACTGTCTTTTGATGTATTCCTGCAGTATGCTTTGTTTTCTTTTTTTTAATAAGATTTCTCTGGCTGCCAAGAAGATTGTAAATATGTTCAGGTGTAATCTTGGCTTAATGTTTTAAAGTACTCTGAGGCCATGGCAGGATCATTGTAACTAGACGATCTTTAGGATCCCTTCCAACCGAAACCATTGCATGTTTCTATAAAACAAGTGTAGCAACATCCTTTAATGTTGTTTTGGGGTTTTTTACTACAAAAGTAAAAAAAGCCCTTCACTGCCATTATGTCAGTAATACGGAATGGTTTGGTTTGATTCCTCTTAAATGATCTGTGTCCTGGGTTTTAGTATAACTGCACCGGCATCTTGTTTCACATGTATTCCTTCCTGTACCACTACTCCTTTGCCTCCAGTTATGGTAGGGGATTGACATGCTCTCAGGTCCAGGCTGCAAACCACAACCAAGATCACCTATCTAGATGGGATCTCTGGGGCCTCTTCTTAGAGTTTAAGAAGGGTTTGGACAATGCTCTCAGGAACATGGTGTGATTCTTGGGGTTGTTCTGTGCTGCAGGGCCAGGAGTTGGACTCAGTGATCCTTGTGGGTCCCTTCCAACCCCGGATATTCTGTGATAAATCTGAACACAATTTGAAAAAACCCATCAAACCAACGTTAAAAAAAATATCTCTAGGATTTCAGGGTTTAGGACAATAAAACAAACTATAGCTTCTGAAGAGCTCATGAGCTTTGATGTGTGATCCCTGATAAACATAAGGCTGGGGTTTTTACATATTTATGGCTCTGCATCATCTGGCTAATGTTAGCTGCTCTGTGTCCTTACAAATGTTACCCCTTCATAGTTCGGGGAAAATATTTTTTGTTCAGTCATCTCTTATTTTTCTCAAAATGAAGTAATTGTTTAACTGTCTGTAGCTTTTCAATATCTTTGGTCCAGTAGTTGGCAGTGATCCATGCTGTGTAAACCAGTGGTCAAAAAGTATGCCTTTGACCTGGAGTTACCTTCTTATTCTTCTAAGGCAGAACAGTATTTTAAAACAACCCAACACACAGTAATTTCACCTTTTGATCAGTTCACCCGCATACTATTTTGTAAATAATCGTAATATTGCTGATTAATAATTTCTAGGGTTTAGGAAGTTTACACAAGATGAGAGAAAGTAATGTAAGCTAAAGTTCTTTTGTAATGTCTTTTTTGCATCTATTTTTTTTATACAGGACTTTCATGAACAGTCAGTGACACCAGAGCAATTGGCAGAGTTGAGGGGAAAAAATGACCTTTCCGTGAACTTCTGTGAAAAATGCAAACGAGCAAAGTGTGAGCTTCAATGGTAAGTTTAACTTTTTAATTACTATTAATGTCCTTTTCTGTTGAACACCTATACTTATGAACTTCTTGAAGTTTCCTGCTTGGTCTTCTGAATTTTTGAAATTTGTTTTTGTTTTAATTACTTTTGAAATATTTTGAGAAACAGCTTTAAACCTAAACCCCATCAATAATTAACACGCTATGCCTCCAATAACTTAGAATTTTTTGTCAATATTTTAAATTACTCAGAATTCTAGAGAACTTAATTTTCATAGTTCTTCAGTTTGCAGCATTCACTTGAAATGCATAGCTGTCTGCAAAAACTACATCACAACATATTAATACTTTTTTTTTGTAAAACATGAAAGGTAGCCATGTATCTACCATGTGTAAAGGCTATTTAAAAGTGAGACTTTTTAATGGGGGTATTTCTTTTAAACAATAAATTGTGTAACATGCATGAGACATGAGGAAACCTTTCTATCTTACTGATTTTTAGGTAGGTAGTGTCATTAAATTCTGAAATACTTTCTTTATCAAGTTTAGTTTTTAATCAGTAAAACTAGTTTCTGTCCATGTATTTCAGCTTTTGTCCATGAAAACTCTTAGAGAAGATGGCTGATGTAAGCCTGAAAGAAGCGGCACTAATAGTTGGTGTGGTGGCAGCCTGCTACTGGAACAGTCTCTTTTGTGGCTTTGTTTTTGATGATGTTTCAGCAATTTTGGACAATAAAGATTTGCATCCTTCTACTCCATTAAAAAATCTTTTTCAGAATGACTTCTGGGGCACTCCAATGTCTGAGGTAAACTGTTCGTGAAAAACTTTGAGGATTTCGGAAAAGAAAAAAAACACCTTGCAGAGAGTTTTTTCACTTCTTTCCCTAATGTGGTTTTAACAGAATATTTTGGATTAGATGGAATTTGGTGGTGTTAGTGTTTTGTACTATAATATCAGGAACATGTGTTGCTTATATTCTTTCCCTTTGTTCACTAAAAGAACTAGTAAGAAGATGAAGTTGTATAGACGGTACACAGCTGCAAAATGCTGAATGCTGTCTAATTCCAGTATCAAAATTGAACAACTCTGACTGATTTCCCTGCAAAAGTTATATATTGACATACAGGGGTATTTATTTCTAAATGCAGTCTAGAAGGCAAGATAACACTTAAACAACAAAGCTTGGACTTGAAGAACAGATACTGAATCCTTTAAATTTATTTGAGTAGGTGTGTCTGTGTGAAATCAAAGTTTCTGCTTTGTAGCCCATGTACAGTGGCTGTGTTTTATCTGAAGAGCTGCATTGGCTTGCATCAGGACGTGGCAAGGGCTAAAGGATTTATATACAGTTTAAAAAGTTGCACATGATGCCACTGCTGAGCAAATGAATAAAAATTCTCTAAAAGTCATAGGTTTTCTGCCTATCAAGGTATTCTACCTTATAGTATTTTCTTATGTCAATAACATAGTTGTGAGATACTAATTTCTAGGTCTACGAGTAGACTTTGATACATAATTTTCATGTAACCCTTGAAGAAAAGCTTCCAGATTCTTTCAGTTATTTAGTCCTGTATTCATTGAGGGTTAAGTGGGTTCCCATAACTCTCTCAGTAAAGTTCCAAGGAGTATTTTTAAACATTTTTTTCCTCCAAAAAAGTCCCTAAACATGTGTAGTAGAAAAAAGCCATCTCATTCAGTGTTGATTTTGCACGTAAAACCAACTGAAAGTCATCTTAAATTAACTAAATTAAGTCAGATTAATTTGATTGTTCATGGCTTTTAGAATACTTTTTCTTATTTTGTGGTTTTGTCCGTCTGTTCAGTTTGGTTCGCCTTCCATCTGTTTTCCTCCCATCCTGCCTCCCATTTTTTTCTTAGATTTTCTTCCTTTGTTTTATGGACAAATTCATCAAAATATCAATAGGCCATTTGTTAACAAATGCATTTTGGAATATGAAGGTGGTGTTAAATGTAGCATTTAAAAGGGTTTTTGGATGGAGTAGTGGCAACATACACATACTGACTGGCAAATATATAGATAATACGTTTAACTCAGTACACCACATTTTTATTTTATAAAATACTGATCTAAAACATGAAATGGGAGAGTAATCAAAATACTTGAATAATGCATTAAAACTATGTGAAAGTAGGAAAAATAGAATTAACTTTTTCTGTTTAACATTGTAATTTTAAATCAAATGTTCATTGAATTAACTAGATTTTTAAATTTTTTTTCCTATTACTGATTTTCGTATCTTTATTTTGAAGGTAGATGCCTGAGAACAGAGGGGCAGTCATGTACGCATAGGTTTTTGGAAAGGTATTTTGGAATGAAAGTCACTTTGTAAGTTGGTGGTGACCGATTTGTTTGTTTTCTTTTAGGAGAGGAGTCATAAATCTTATCGTCCCCTTACAGTTCTTACGTTTCGCTTAAACTACTTGTTCAGCGAATTAAATGCAGTTTCTTACCACTTTCTAAATCTGGTGTTTCATGTGGTGGTTTGCGTAGTCTTCCTCAAAGTCTGTAAGCTCTTTCTGGACAACAGGAGCAGCGTAGTTGCATCCTTGCTCTTTGCAGTGCACCCAATACATACTGAAGCGGTAGGTATAGCTGTCATGGGCTTAATTTGTTCAAGCTGTCTTAATTAAACTTTGTGGGATTTGTTTCTGTGTTTATATATAAACTCCAGAAAATGTGGTCTTATTCATACTTACTCTTCCCTTTGCAATGACTGGTGGAAGTGACAAATTTTAATGCTCAAAATTGTTTTATATTACATGCACCTACTGAAAAATAAACATTAATTTAGTTATTTGATAACTTAGGTCTCTGCTATGAACATTGGCTTTTGTGATGATGACTACTTTAGCTTATATAGCCATGTTCCGGGATGATTCATCCAGTATCCTATTTTCAAATACTCTGAATGCTCCTAATTCATTTCCAGAATCAATAAGCACTCCCTTCTGGCTAAACACCAAGTCTATTCTGTCTGCTTTCTTTTATGTCAATATCTCTATTCTCAGTGTAACTTTCTCTGGGATTGTTGCTGCTACGCTACATCCAGCTTAGGGCCATTCTGTTTAAATCTTCCGTTTTTTTAACATATATGATAGAAGAAGAAATATGTTTCTCTCCTCTCATATTTATGTTTCCTTTGATTCCGAAGTTTTTCGCTGCTATGAAAAGCTTTATTTGTACAAGCTGTCTGATTATGTATTTTTTTAATGGCCAACCAAGCTTGCAATGTTGTGGAGTAAATGAGGTCTTGTGATGGCCATTAACTAATTTGTTTCCATCAGAAACACTGATAAACCAGATTTGTGGCATTTTCTGCTGTTATTTTTGCACACTTCCGTTGGCTTTCCTTGATTCCAGTACAGAGGTTTTGCAAACCCTTATTCAGTCTCTTTTTTTCTTACAGTATTAGCTGATTTTCCGAAAACTGAAAATGTTTGAGTCTTTGGATTCTTTGGAAGTGTTGTCTTTTTTATGTGAAGGGTTTTTTGGGGGGCAGGGAGAGAGACGGGATGTCTTTTGATTTTAATAAAATGAGAGGTGTTAGCTCTTTATCTTGTAAATTTTTTTTGGTCCTTATTTGTTGGGTAAAGAGTTTGCATCTCTCTTTTAATCACTAACAGCGCAAATCCCTGACAGTTACAATTCAGAAGGCTGCATCCATGTATTTTGAGCAAATCTTTATAGGAACTGAGTGGATGCAGTTTAAAATTGGCTGCTATTTGAGCTCCTAATATGTCCTTGCGTTAGTGGAATATTTAAAAATGTAAAAGTTAACCATCTAAAAATTTTTGCTTGTTCCAAAGCACAAATGAGTTAAAAAAAAATTATTTCCTTTGGTTTTCTTGTTCTTTGAAAAAACATGCTTTAGATTTCCGTGTTTGGCTTTGCCTCTGTGTAGTAAATGTGATACTATCTTTACAGGAGCGTTGGCAACTTGCTAGTGACTAATATTGGAGCCTCATGGCTTAGATCTGACTATGTAATTTTATCACTTTCATTCCAAATTCAGTGATTCCTTATCATGCTTGAACTATCAATTCTGTCTGAAATAACAAATTAACGCAGCTGCTTTTATAATGTGCATCAGAGTTAGCAAAAAGTATTGTACAAATCCTATAACACCCTGTGTAACAAAAGCTGCTTGTGTAAGGCAATGTATTACATAGTTACTGTGTGAACCCTGATATCAGCCACATGAGGGCACTGTAACACTGGGATTGGTGGAACTCGGTGGTGTGCTCGAAACATTCAGTGTGAGGTTTAAAGTGCAATTGTAGTTTAATTCCTCTGCTGTTGTACTTAAGTACTCAGTGAAGGGTCAGTTAGGGGGTTTTCTTCTTTCTACCCCCTGAAACAAGAATCAGGCCTAAAAGA
>VZRE01008659.1:600781-618673 GCA_013396775.1 Cephalopterus ornatus | reverse complement strand
ACTGCTGGTTGTCTGGGAGAAGAGACCGATTCCCAGCCGGCTACAGCCTCCTTTTAGGGAGTTGTAAAGAGTGAATGACTTTAAAGGTCTTTTCCAACCTAAATGATTCTATGACAACGGAGCTCGGAAAGGCAGCAGAGACTCCTCCTAGTGAAAATAGGCAAAAATCCATCTCACTGGCAAAACATCATCTTTACAAAAATAAACTGACGTTGGGAGCTCATTCCCAGTAACAGTATAATGTATCACAGAGCTGCTCTGAAACAATTTGTTAATTGTAAGGATTTATTAATTCTGTTGACTTGAAACTTTTTTCTTTAAAAAAATCCAGTTTAAATGCTTCGTGCACTAACATCAACCTATAAGAACTACAAGTTTAAAACAAAAGCCAAACAACCCAACACTGGCAAATGCAAAGAGCGACCAGAACAAAATGGTAACTGCACACAAGAACCATCAGGCACATCTCAAGAAGACAGGCTGTCACGTTGGCACGTGAAAGGGTGCAGTCAAGGAACAAGGACCAGATCTCTTATCTTAATTCCCTCTTTTTCTTACTAGTGCTTTGTTTCTAGAGCTACATCTACTTGGAGTTTTTGTAGGTTTTTAAAGTAACAATTACTATCACTGTTAATTGCATTTAAAACTACAGAGTTGAGGCTCCTATACACAGGGCCACATGAAAGGAATTATCTTCAATGTGTACCAGTAAAATAAGATGTAACAGCTGTGGTAAGACAACCCGAAACCATGGTATATTGTAGAATTTAAAATTACAGTTTAAAGTTTGATATAGAATCATGGAATCAGCCAGGTTGGAAAGGACCTCTGAGATCATCAAGTTTAACCCTTGATCACGGATGCCTTCCAAGAAGCATTTCAACCCAACTGGCCAAAAGCCTGAGTCCAGCCTATACTAGTATCCTCTTGATGGCTGTGACCCAGGAGAGCACATGAAGCAACTGCCAGGCAGGAGGAAGATGGGGAAAAGAGGCTGGTGGTGTGCTAGGGACAGCTTGTGACAAAGCAAACAGGAACAGTCCAGAGTTCACACCACTGCAGACATGCAGGAACCCCAGAGGAGCTCAAGGAAAGTGAAAGGTCTTGACAGGCTAACTCTTTATCTCTGTTTCAGAATGCTTTGGGGCTACTAAATCTCTCCAAGCTTTAACTATGTAAATAAGAGTTATACTCCCAGGCTGAGGATGATGGCAGTCTGGCAATGCTGAGCAGAGGCTGACAGGTCTTTGTAATCAAGTGCTTAAACTTACAGAAAGAAAATATAGTAAAAATGGATAAATAAAACATGGAAATGGAAGCAAAGGAAATACAATAGTTTGAGAATAAAATGCACCATCTGTTTGCTTCTTCCCATTTGGGGAGGGAATCCAGAAGCATCTCATACAGCATGTTTATTTTTAATGGAAATGATGAAATATTGCAGTGATGGCAAGGACTAGCCACACAGTAACAGCTGTGGAGAGGATGGCCTCCTAACTTGCAGAGGACTCCCAAGTACTTAGCCTAGTGAATCCCCAAAAGCTGGAAGTCCCTGCAGGAGAGGTGATGGCCTTCCCTGTAACTCAGCAGTCTGAACCTGGGAAGGAGGCTGACTGCCACAGAAATATGTAACCAGGAGCAGTTCCCTAACTCTGTCTCAACTCATTCCTCAGGGCTTTTATTCCTCCCAACCATTTCCTAAATACTCACATTTGTCTTTAATGCCTCCATACATTTGCGCAATTTCCCAAAGGCATTGGGACCTGTGTATCTTTCTGGCCCAAAACTATATTGCTGAATCCAGTTACAACCTTGAGAATACAAAAGCTTTTCAGGAAGCTGGGAAAAAAAAACAAAAGGCAAGCTAATCATAATCATAACAAGAAGTAGAATATAAAGTTATATAAGCTTTTCTACATACAATTTACAATGTGGTTCTATCATCTGATTGTACAGTTCAAACAACAAAAAACATCAGCCTCACAACTCAACTGCTATGAAGGAGGATCCATTTGACTGCCATGTCCTTAAGAAACATTTAAAACAGGGCCAGCCAAAAAAAGATGAAAATATGGTCTCAGGAGAATATATAACCCACACTCTGGAAAAGCTGGGTATTTCCAAAATCAGTGAGGTATTTAAGATTAAAGACACCTTCCAGGCTGCACATGCATCTCTACAGGCAGCAGCTATAGATCCCACCTCCTTGCCGCTATCTGGAGCCCAGGGGAGGATTTCTGCTGCTCCAGCAACATAGCAGTTCCCAAGTAAGCCACTGGACTTTGCATGGATGTGGATGACGAGGGTTCAAATATCCTGTTATGTTAAGGGAGTGACATCTAGCAGGGTGGCAGTAAAATTTATCCATCCACTTTTTCTTTTCTTTCCTTTTTCTTTTTTTTTTTAATATCATTTAGACTCGTGTTCACATAGGTATGTTTAGATCAGGAACAGTTTTTCAGTTAAGTAGTTCAATGGGTTTGAAAATCTTCTCTTTAAATTCTGATAATGATCCTCTGCTTCCACAGCCAACACACCAGTTTACACACTGAACAAAGCTTCCTTCTGCTGTGCAAGGATAGCTGAATCGTGTTCATTTAGGACATGAATTTTACCTTCAGTATATCTCTCTCCTTCATCCATGAAGGAAAAGGAATGCCTTGGCTGAATATCTGAAAAAGCACTGCTCTTACTGCACTATAGTTGTCTCTCCTGACTTGTCTCAGGTATTTGATATGACAGCTCGAAAACAATTCTTCATAAGCCTAGAAAAAGAAAAAAAAGACTAATAATAAATAAAGAATTTGAATCTTGGAAAAAACCCATGCTGTTTGGAGTCCAATTCCAAACTACTCATAAGAGAGTTAGTGAATGAGAGAGTATATTTTTTTAAGTTTTATATACACAAAAGTGTTGCAAAACCATGGTTTTTGCAAACACCCTAAACTGGCACTGCCCCTTAAGAGTGACTCTGCACTCTCTCCAAACCCAGGGACTTGTTCAAGTCTCTGCAGTGTTGCTAGAGTAAACATTCACATGGTCAACCAAATTACAGCGTATCAGCAAAGACTTCTGTGCCGTAATAGCTTTAACCTCAGCCACTTCACAACTTGCACTGACATATGAGATGCAGCAGCAAAAGGGCAGAAACAGGGATCTGGAGAAAACTCCTTTTGGCAAAAACATCTCCGTACACTGACCTGAATCCATTGTGCAATGGTGACCTGAGGCTGAGCAGATCTGGCAGCTCTGTGCTGAAGCGGACAACCCTTGTTCCAGCTACACACTCCCCGCACTTCCTCTGCATTATCTCTGGCTCCTATCTGAACCCTTGTTGAGACAATTTGGAGCAATAAACTGGCAGAGAATTAATTAGGAAGAGTCCCACAGGCTGCTGCATTGCTCTTACAGTTTGCTTCCTGAAGGGGGCAGCAGGATGGTCTCAATCTCTGGTCGTTTTTCATCTCTGTTCCTTCCTCACCCCATCCCACCACCACTTCTCAGGTGCATTGTCTCCCGTTACTCTTCCTTTATCAGCTGTGATAGTAACCCTACTGAAATCTTCCTGCTGGGGGAACTTCCTGCTGCTTCAGCAAGCTTGGGGGGCTCCGAGAAGGCTCCTGCTGGATGACCTGCCCTATCAGCTCACTATCTGGGTGGACCACATCCAAGAGGACCTGAGAGCCAGCACAAAAGAGGGAGAGGGACTACTTAGCTAAAACGAGGTGAGAAAGAGGGGGAGACAAGACAAACATGGGATTGGCCCTTTTGGGGACAAGCAAGCATGTTGCTAGCTAAGGATCTCTACAAGACCTCATCCTAAAATGTGCTCCTTACAGTGACAACTTCTCCCTGATATAACCAGCCATCCAGCTGCTTCATATATAGGAGTTTCCTTTTCAGGTCTTATCATCTAGAAGGCTCATGGATTTTCTGAAATGCTTTTTGCCCAGTATGTGCTTGCAAATTTATTAGAAGTTTTACTATCTTTTGTTACTTGTTCCTCCAAATAATTTTTGGTCTTCTGTGTTGTTCTGTAAACTTCTGGCATTGCTGTGTTCTTGCATTTAACATGGCAAAGTTGGATCTTTTCTCTGTCCGTCAAGTGAACACAACTCCAGCTTTCTGAAAACTATCTTCTTTTTTCTGAAACTCCCTTATGCTGCTGTTTAGCCTTATCAGCTTCTTTTTACCCTTTCCTAAGTCCTTCTTGCTATGCATTTGCTCTGTGATTCCAATACCATGACCTATAGCTACATACATGCCAAATACACTGGTGCAGTTAAGCTGTGTCTTGCTTGCAGCACCTTCCGCAGGCGAAGATGCCGGCGCAGAGCTGGAGCAGAGGGATGGTGTGCAGAGGCATGGGATGACCACCACCCAGCACACTGGCTCTGTGCCTGCTGGGCACCAAGCAAGCTGGCACAGGTCACATGCAAGCTCCTGCCCTGCCTGCCCCCAGCTGCAGCTGATGGCGCCAGACAAGGGGCCTTAGCGGCTGCTGGGAAGGCTGCCAAGCACTGGCTGCTGTCACATGGACCTTCAGAGCTTGGAAGAGAACTGGATATGGTGCTTCACTCCTCCCTGGAATGAGAGTTTTTACCTTAAATCAAAGGCTGGCCAAGTGACAGAACCTAAGACCAAATTATTTGGGCTTTAGCACTGGGGATAATTTTTCTTAAGGGTGCTGTGTGTGTTGCTAGAGGGGGCAATTCAGAGAATATGCAAAACTAAAACTTCATCAACATTTGGCCCATACTGCTGCAGCCTTTATTTAGACCCATGTTCACACTGCCCTTTTGGCTTTTCATTTGACAAGCCAGTTTAGCAGGCTCTGGCAGCTGCTGCAGCTGGTTGCACTGGGAGTGCTATTCCTTTCCCAGGTACTAGTTCTCCCCTGTCCTCATGCAGAGATTAAAATTTAATTCTTACCTCCCTCATGTGTTTGGCCTGCTTTGTTTCTCCTTTCCATTCTCTTGCACTATAACCAAGTAGATCAACTTCTGTCAGCACACTGAGATTCCCTAAATTGAGATTGATTCATAGATTAGTTACCTTCTGCTGTTCTGCATCTAAAGGGGACTCATGGGGGGATTAATGAATGTGGTATGACAACAAAAAGATTACTTATGAGTTTTGTCTGAAGGTAGTTGCTCCACCTGAAATACAAATGATAAAACAGGTGTCAATGAGGAGGTGTTAGAGGTCAGTATTTACTAAAATAAGGAACAGCATGGAGGATTGAAGTCTGCTTAATAAAAACCTACCATTTCAGTAGCTGTGCTAAAAAGCTGTATAGCCTTCTACAATACCAAAAAACAGCAGCAAGGAAAGACATGCCTAGCATTAGCTGCACTTTCACTTTTTGCCACATGAGACACAAGGATTCCTTGGTGGCTCTTGTCCAGGACCACACCTCATGCCTTCCTAAAAGAGACATAAAAAGAGAGGAAAAAATCTTACCACTATTTCAAAACACTTGTTTTGATTTGTTTTCTTACAAAGAGAAAAATCATCTGAGTATGATACCACTCCAAATGAAACACAAAACATGACATGTAAAAGATGAGTATATCTTAATACATATACTTTATATACTTAGTTTTTCAAGTTTCTAGGGGTTTGGGTGCACATGGTTCATGTTTCCAAGCTTTCCTCTACACAGCGGGTTTAACTATACATATAGTTACTGTATTGTAACTACATATATAGTTACAATATATATATAGTTACAATGGAGTCACAGGAAGACTGGTATCAAAGCAACTGTTCAATTAAAAACAAACAAACAAACAAACAAAAATTTTTTTTTTTTTAACTTCAGGATGACCTGTACTGTCATTACTTTGTCTCTAAGTCATGGCTTTAAAGACCTGGAGTTCCTAGGACTTACTTGTAGTTGACAAATGGGGCATATAAGGCAATATTAGCTGACTGAGCATCATACAGCTGCCTGGGGAATTAAAGGAATGTTCCTGCCTCAATTTGGGTAAGTTTAGGGTCAATTTAAAACTCCCCAGGGATTTGGTAGAAAACTCAGGAGATCATCACAAAGGGGGTGCACTCTCACTGTTCTTACAGCTACAAATGAGGACACAGTTCTGTCATACCCTTGGCATTAGAGACAGGGTTAGGAAAGGTTATGGTTGTCTGTTGTTGATAGGAAGACCTACAACTGAGAGAGGGCCTGGGGACTGAATAGCTGACAAAGGCAGTATCTGCTCCCCAAGTGAGAAATTTGTCCTCTGGATGAAATCTGAGTATAGGAAATTCCCAGAATTTATGATCAACAGCTGCTCTGTTATTAACTTATTTATTTAGTACAAAACTTTATGAGAGCTCAACTTTTTATAAAGGCATCCCCAGAGAAGGCTGTAAAGATCCTTCTATGGAGAGTCCACAGAGGGAATTACTCATTCAGCATAGTTTTATGTCAGCTGAACTTCTGCCCCTCCTGGCTTTAACAGGAAATTTAAGAGGGGCTTAAGTTTTCCAAGAAAGTTAAGCCCATGCACTGTCGACAACTATCCAGTCAAAGAGTTACAGGCAAATCTCAACCGTGGCAACGAGATAAACAGCGACGCATGCATTTTACAAGCACTGTTGCATATATACAGAGCACTGCTGATACTTGGCATTTCCAAATATCCTGTTGTTTGAAGAAGTTTTATTACAGTTTTATGCAAGTCATCTGGTGGCAAGACACAGACCTCATCTCTCCCATGAATAAAAGGCAGGTTAGGAGCTGTAAATGAAAAGGTGTTAATAAACTCTAAAGAGTCAATTCGAGGTGGGGTTGGGCTGCTAGTTCCCATTTACACAAAAACTGTATGCTGTGAACATTCAAGATGATAGACATGTCTTCTCTTAGATTCTGCTCCTAGGTTGCACTAAAGTGTGCATACGTAGCATGACTGGGAGTTTTCCCTGCACTTTCTGAGGAGTAAAAAGCAGGAAATGCATTCATGCACAACCAAGAAGATCAAAAACCTGAAGCCCCAGGAAATGTTTATTACTGATGCCAAGTAACAGACAGCAAAACATCAGCTGTAAGGTTTGGAAATGGCAAACCTCATGGAAACACTGGGACACTCCCACTTGGAGCTCACAGACACATATACACACACTTGCACATCTTGCTGAGGGATAGTAAGTACATTCTCAATAAGCACACAAATTTCTACCTGGAGAGCAACAGCTGAGAATTAGTAACAGATGACAGTATCAGCAGAATCAAGCCATCACAATTTTTTCTCTCTCTTTTTTAGGATAAAGACATCAGTATTGAAAAAATCTCAGTGGACTGTGAATAACTGAACCTTCTGCCAACTAGAATGGAACTTAGCAGCTTATAAACCTTCAGCCCATGGATCAGTGGGTATTCTGGATTTACACTGTTGTATACAAAACAATGTTAAAAACTAAATTTATTAACACAAATTTAAACATACAGTATCAAAAGGAAGATGCAGCAGACTTTCATTTTGCTACTTAAAACGACTGTATGGTTCACTCCCATTTTGATTTTGAACAAACTAGGTCTATAAAAAGCAAGAACTGGTTCATCTGTTAAAATGACATATTTTGCTTTATGGAGTACCAAGAAATACACGGGAACGCAAAATATCTTCCTTTACACCTTTCACAGGCAGAAAGACGAGAGGTCTGTATCAGCTTTTCAAAGAATCAAGCAATATTTTGAAAAAGCTTTTGATGGTAATAATCCTAAAAAAAAACCATCCTGGAGTTCAACAAGCCCCCTTTTCAATGCATATGGTTAACAGGTGTATGAGCAACTGCCCTTCAAAGAGTGCTGGGAAGCACTGACTTACTGATTCCCATGAAAACCACAAATCCATGGCAGAGATCATGAGATAACCAAATATTGTTCACCCCTTTTTATTTAATATAGGGAATTTATAAATAGGTATTTCTCTAATAGAAAGCCTAATGGGAGATGGGAAAACCAGCAAACAAGTCATTTTGAGTATTTTTGCTACACTTGTATTACAACATACCCTGGACTTCATAAACTTTCCCTCCTGTCATGGGAAAGCTGCTGTTCAAACAGCACTTTGTGATTCAGTTACTACTTTTGGTGCTTATGTCACACTTAGAAATGTAATTACATTTTTTATTCAAGTAAATGACATTTAGAAATGGCAGTTGGATTGCGAAGTGTTGCTGGTAAAAATACATCATGAACATAAATTAAAGAAGGCGGAAGTTTAAAATAGATCTTTCCACCCCCTCCTAGCCCCCTCAGAAACCAAAGAGCAATTAAATTAATAACACACTGGTGGGGGGAGTGAAATAGGCTCACAGATTTTTAAATCCATTCCCTGTGGTATGGACAAAATTCATCCTGTTCCTCAGAAGGCTGGTGCTGCCACCAACTCCTGGGCTCACATTTTTTTGAAGACTGACCACAAGCATCACCATGAGGACAGGGAGGCCTGACTCGTCTCCCACGCATAAATTTGGATGAACAGAGGCTGAACAGCGCTGGAGTAGGAGCTGGTAACAATGTTTATCTGACAATGCAAGTAGTACATCATGTTTTCTTTTCATGCCACATCAGCTTCCTGCTAATGCCAAACCTTAAGCTTTTACCACCCACAAAGTCAGCAGGAGAGATATGCAGTAGAACAAAACCAACAAAAAAGGCCAGAAAGAAAGTTAAGAGACATCTGCAAGATCTGCTTCTTTCTCAAGTAACTCAGTCTCTAAAATTGCTTCACATTTGACTCCCTACAACGTTTTTGGAGGCTGCCACCTTACAAATGCATAATTCACGAAATGCAAAATGTAAGAGATCATCTTGGGGAACTAGCAGACAGCACTGCATGCATTACTGAAGCACAGTCCAATATTCCAGCATGTCTGATGGCACATTCACTATTTTACTTTTTTCCTCCATCCCTGTAACAAAGCCATCAGAAAGTTAACAGTCTTCCCAAACTTAAACCTGACAGTGTGATTTCTTTTCAGGACATTCCTCATCACTGTCTTTTTTGTACTGAAAGTAGGACACAGTACTTGTCACCATAAAGTGACCAAGTTTCATACTGCCATCACACAACACAGTGTTCCTAGTTCCCAAAAAGCGGGTATCCCCTCATTTAAAGAGACAGACAGAATGTAGGGCCCCTGTATTCTAACCCTTCTGCTGCCCACCTGTGCCCCTCCTTCTCCCTCTTCTGTTGGACCCAGAGCTAGGAAGAGAGACCCCTCAACTGAGAGATGCAAGGCTTGGCATGGAGGTCCAAGTCTGCCTTTGTTCACTGTGTGCCTGCAGAGTTCTCTTCACAGTTGCATATTGTTTTTTTCCAGATTATGTACTATCAGTACTGAGGTATGTTATAGAACAGGCTAAGTCCCTCTTTTAAGGTAAAACAAGCAATCTTACCCTTACAGAGCAAACACCAGCACGATGCACATGTGCACATACACCTCAACTGAATGAACCAAGAGAGAAGCACAGAAAAAAAGCTACTGCTTATACAAATTCAATACCTACAAAAGATTACATCCCATAACAGCTTAGAAGAGAGAAATGTGCCTTTCTGAGTGGTGCCGAGAGAGTACAAATTCTTTGATTTCCCAGTTTATTATCAGTGCTGCACCAAACAGAAAAAACTTAAAGCACATCAAACACATACCAGGGTATGTGGTAAGTACTGCTTAATTCAGTAACTCTTTCATTACTAAACCCTTCCTTTACAGAGCAAAGCAATGTCATCTGGTTAAGCAAACCTTCACCTGTTCTAAAAAACAGCTAGAGATGAGGATCTCTCCTTGGTAAAGAATAATTTACAGACAAAGATGGTAATTATCAGTGACTCATCAAAAGTTTGACCATGTCTGCTGATCACATCTCAATTTCCACTCCAAAAAAATAACAAAGCAGAATCCCAGCCCCAAACCTTAACTAGAATCACATAATTACCTAGAAAATTGAATAGCTTTGGTAGCACTGAGGCCACCACTTGCAAGAAAGGTTTTTTTACACAGCTGTCCTGTGTAGGAGTCCCAAGTACTCCCTCAGCTCCCTCAATCTTCTTTCAGAAAAAACACAGAACATCAAGGCTGGCAGCCTTCTTCAGACCTGATCATCAACAGGAACCAAACTGCTGGTGTTAACGTACCTATCCAGTTGAGACACTTGTTCCTACTGTGCAGCAACAACCATACTGTGTTCTTACCTACTGTGTGATTATCTAAAATACACCCTTCTAGAGTTACCTTTACAAAACCTATTTCAGCTATATAAACAAGATATTAGTGCAATGGCCTAGCCTGCACATACCATCTTCCTCTCTACAAATGCCTACGAGAACAAAAGGAAAGTTCAGTTCTTGCTTTCCTGTATAATTCAGCTTCCTTTTTAAGGCACAGGGTGCTTCATCCAGGACATTCAGATGAATAGTGCTCAGCCACACTTCCATTTAAGTAAGAAAAAACATGAGAGAAGCCTTCCAAGAACTTACAGTCTATAATACTGGACCAGAAATACATGAAAAGCATTTCATGCCACAAAAAACATGTATCCCTCTCTAACTCTTATTCCTGAGTGAAAAAAAAAGGAAAGAAAAAAGAAAATAACCTCCTTTTAAAGAAGGAGTCTCTGAAATCTCTCCTACTGCTTTTTTCGTAACATGGAAAAAATCTGTTTTCATTCAGAATTACAGTTTAATGCCTGTAGACTTCAAACAGATCTTACGTAAATGCACTAAATCTATTATCCCACTCTAAGGATTCTTACTATGCTTGCTGCAGAGTCGCATGTTGAGTCATCCCTAATGCTGCTCATGTTTGCTTCTAGTTTACCTATTCGGAAACACAGTTCTCAAAATGCTTTTCTTTTTTTTTTTTTTTTTTTTAAATCTTTTATGTACTGAATCCAAACTGGCAGAATAAAGGAAATACTTACCACCTGAACATCTTCTTACAGTTAAGTCTAGCTGACAGGTATAAATACCTTGGGTTTTTTATGTTGATACGTCTAGATAACTGAAGCTTGATTATGGGAAAAAAACGTTGGAAGTCTTTTTTAACAATAGCAATTATTTTCTTCCTTTATTTTTTAAATCTTGTTTGCTAGATAGCACAAGACTTGTACCTACCACCCAAACCTCCAAGGATGCACAGTCATTAGGCGCTCAGGTGGCTGATGATACCACAGGCAACACCCCTCCTGATCTCTCCAGGCAGAGGTCCAGTGGCAGCTGCTCCCTCCCTGGGGTTCCTCAGTGCGGGAAGTGCCTCTGGCCCTGTCTGGATGCAAGCCTGATCCCCTGGCAATGCAGGCACCAAGGTCATTGCCACCCCAGAAAGCAGGACTTGTTTGAGCCAGCCACCTGTCATCCCAAAGGATGGGACTGGTAGGCTCTGCGACTCCAGCACAACCCATGGCAGCGGCCACCATGTCAGCACCAGACGAGGGATGCAAGTGGCAAAGTAGAGGAGCCCCCAGCTGTACACAACAGAGGGGTGAAAAACCCCTGGATTGAGGAAGCGGGAATGCCAACACACAATGCTGTGGGAAAGATCTTGATGTGAGCAATGAAACAAGCTGCTTATTGGCCTGCAATGGGCAGCGCTTCTGGGACACAACGCCTGCTGGACAGCCCTGGGTGACTCCCCAGCCCCTCAGTGGTCACCAGCTAGCTCTGAAATCTCAGTGTCAAACAATGACAAACAGCAGTTTGACACCTTGAGGTATTCTTTGCTGAAGTGTTGTAGCCCTGTCAAGAAAGTGCAAGAAATGCCAGTCCACTCTGGAAGCACACACTGCAGGGCAGTACAAGGAGTTTTTAAGTTTTTACCTGATGATAAAAAGTTATCCCAAGTGATAGCCAGGCAAACAGCAGGATCAAATAACCCAAGACAAACAAAAAACCAACTCTTCTGAGCTTATTTACTGTCTAAGCAAAAGGCCAGCCCCCTCTCACCAAGCTGCATCCATGTCGCTCGTCATTCCCATCTCCATACAGGGTCTGACTGCTGCACCCAACACAGATTTTATGTCTGTCTTCAGAGCATGATGCTCCCCAAAACTGTACCTAATTCTGTGTGCAGGCCATGCAGAGCTGTGTATTTTTCACACTGATTACTAATCATACATAATTTATGATTAATAATCACAAATAATTCACATCTCCCGATGGTGCATCAGATCACAAAGCTTCTGCTTTCTCAGCAGGTATATGCCGAGGTTATTCCTGCAGTGATACCTGTTTGCTTGGGAGTTTTACTTGTGTCTTGCCCTCCTTCCAAGACAGACTAGAAGCAGAAAGCAAGGCCACAGAAAGCAAAGTATCAAAGCCATCACTCTGAACACAAATGACAGAAATTGCTCTTGCACTTCTTTCCTCCGCCTCTCAATATCAAATCTGACGAAAGTCAAAACTGCAGCTTTATTCTACAGAACTCATGCAATTTGTATGGAAGCAGCTGGGGTGTTTAAACCCTGCTCTCTCTTCATCATTTAGAATCATAGAATCAACCGAGTTGAAAAAGACCTCCGAGATCATCAAGTCCAAGGGCAACACTTTCAAACTGGCATATTTTAATCAGCTCAAGCACACGAGTCCTCTGCCTTTTTGTGAGAGTGCTTTACAGGCACTTCTTGCCTAAAATCTTAACCAAAAATGCACGTTGAAAGGTAAAACTGAGTGCATTAAGAGAACTTACATTTCAGTTACTACCACTCAGTGTAATACCAAAGTCATAGCTAATATAAACATTTCATAAAAATGTGGTTAAAGAACCCAAAATATTCTGTGTGGAAGCTCTGTGCTTGTAAAAACATTATTATTATTATCATCATTATTGTTATTGTTAATGCACAGTTGGTATTATTACAGACATTTGGATGCAAGAGAATTTTCAAACACTCTAGACATCGGTTGCAGGGACCAAGAGACCACAGCTCCCTGACACCTCTGCCTTTGCACAAACTGCCTAAAAACTGGACAGTTACGTGGCAAGGTCTACATAAACTACAAATCATGCAGCCCTGTAGAATATGGTTAAGTATAACCCTGCATATCGAGCTCTTCCTGAGGGGCTGGCACTTGGCAGAGGCACAACTTACTTTAACTTGTAAGAAAATGAAATACAGAGTACTGAATAGTGTCTACCATGGAACCTGGCAGTATAATTTTTAAAGTTCTACATTTATATGAAATCCCCTATTTTTAAGGCCTCAGCCTTTGGCAAGCACATCACAGATGAAATTCATGTGCAGGAAATGACACAAAATGAAACTCGAACTGAAGGACAGTAAACATATCCCCAGGTTGCTCCCAGACAAACACAACAGGCACACGCATGGTGTGGTGCTGTGCTCAGAGCAAAATGGGTAGGGCTTCTCTTTGTCACACAGGCAGATGTGAACCCAGTATTTTAAGTTTGCAGAAAGACTGATTCTGCACAAACCCAGCAATTAAAACCTTGCTAACATTTCAAGGGAAGTGATTCTGCCCTCTACTTTACCCTGCCAAGACCCCACCTGGAGTACTACAACCAGCTCCGGGGGCCCCCACCATAAGAAGGATGTGGACCTAATGGTGCAAGGTCCACAAAGGAGGCTATGAAAATTATTAAGGAGATGAAGCACCTCTTCTATGAAGACAGGCTAAGAGAGCTGAGGTCATTGAGCCTGGAGAAGAGAAAGCTCCTAGGAGACCTTATAGCATGTTCCAGTACGTAAAGGGGCCAAGAAGAAAGGTGGAGAGGGACTTTTTACAAGGGCATGTAATGATAGGACAAGGGGGAATGGTTTTAGACTGAAAGAGGGCAGGTTTAGATTAGGTATTGGGAAGACATTGTTTACTGTGAGGGTGGTGAGATACTGGAACAGGCTGCCCAGAGAAGCTGTGGGTGCCCTAGCCCTGAAAGTGTTCAAGGCCAGGTTGGATGGGACTTTGAGCAACTTTGTCTAGTGGAAGATGTCCCTGTCCATGGCAGGGGCATTGGAACTGGATGATCTGTAAGATCCTTTCCAACCTAAACCATTCTATAATTCTATGATTTACCTGGTGGCAGCTCACCTGAGGGCAGTGACAACCACTTTACCTTGATGCT
Source organism: Cephalopterus ornatus (assembly GCA_013396775.1). Taxonomy (NCBI): domain Eukaryota; kingdom Metazoa; phylum Chordata; class Aves; order Passeriformes; family Cotingidae; genus Cephalopterus; species Cephalopterus ornatus. The sequence goes on along the minus strand of VZRE01008659.1, from coordinate 604,582 downwards.
TATTTGCTGCAGAGATGCAGCAGACTTGATGACAGTCAAAAGCCTCATGCACGCTGCATCATATCTAGGCACTAGTTTGATGCTAAGATACACATTTCCCATTTTCATAGCATCATTTACCCAATGTGTTGACCCTGCCCTGGAAACATAAATGCTAAATGCTCAAAATATGTAGAAAACCTCAACAACACATTATGGACAAGGAATCTGAGATGGGGTCTTGCTGAAGGCCACATGTAGAACTAGTGAAAGGACTAGAGACTGAGCATATACAGCCACATCATCCTGTATTTTTAGCCCTCCACCTTCACACAATATGGCTCAAATAAGACAACACAAGTCTTCTGCTCAGTCTACAGCCTTCTCCTCAGTGTTTGTTCAAAGAAAAGTATGGGCAGCACAAGTTGCCTTGCTTGCCACATCCCTCTGCACAGGTACATAGTGTCAGTGGCATCTGTTCCCACGGTGACAGGAGCTAGAGACACACCTCCTCTCTGTGAGGAGCTTCCAGCACTTCCCCACAGGATACAGAGAAATCCCAAGCACTGGGGTCTGGATCTTGAGGATGCCAAAAATGTACAGTATCACTCCTCAACAGTGAAAAAAATGGGAAGAAGATAAAAGCACAGGACAAGGCTAAAAAGAAACTAAAAGCTGCTGACTTAAACATTTCTCAGAAAATTAATGAAGTAGCCTGCAGAAGTTTTGAAGTATTTCACATTTGCTTTCACTGGAGCCCTCTCAAGAAGTGGGCTTTTTTTGTTTTTGTCTTCACTTATGCTGGGACACAACTTTTACATGCTTTTCTGTTATCAGGCAACAGACAGTCCAACCATGAGTCACACTGTTCATAGAAAAAACCCCAATCTTTCCATCAAACCAAGTTCAGTTATATACAAACTAAACTCTCTCTAGCATCTCAGATTTGGTACAAGATCCTTAGAGACAAACTCCCCTCTTAAAACTGTCAGTGACTGCCTTTATGTTGCTGTGGTTGAAGTACACAAGTCCTGACCGTTTTCTGTCATGAAATGCTGACATTTTCATTAATAAATAGCTATTTCTCTGTCTTTTTGGAAGGTATAACATTATTGTGTCTGATTCATAGCACTGCAACCACACAATGAGGAACTGATGTTTGCTATGCTGGGAATCCCAGCAACTGAGCACATGGGCAAAGTTCCCTGTTACTGCTACACGCTGGCAACACACCAGCTGTATCACCCCAGGAGTGCAGAAAGGATGCCATATGTTCACTGTGCCTTCCCAAAGTCCCTCCAAGCAGAAAACAGATCCTGATGTGATTCAGGGTCAGATGTCAGACAGCAACTCAGATTAGTGTTGACTTTAAAGAGTACCATAACTCATTTAGAAGTCAGATTGCCTGAATAAAAATATCATTAGAATATGACTTATGTGGTCCAATGGTAATTTTTAAAAAAAATAATTTCACAGCCTAAACAAGAGAAGATTAAGAAGATTCTTAAGGTAAACTTTATGCCATTCTAATCACACCTAAATTAGTTATTCAAGTGTAATGAAAGCAGCGTAATTGACCTTTTGACTCCTGAGCAATGGTTACCCCCTGTGTTTTCAAAACAACTAAATTATAGCCATACTCATCTCCCCTAGGACAGTATGGCACCGTGACTCTGATGGTTCAGGCTGTGCAGGGTCAGGAGGTGCAGCAGAGGTATTTCTGAAGTCTCAAACTCATTTGCTGGGGTAATCATGCATTAAGCTCAAGAAAAATTTAATACACTGTTGAAAAACCCTTTAATGCTTGTTGTCTTATCCTTCGTAGACAGGATGAAAGGATTCAACCTGGAAGCTCTATCTAAGAAACAAGGTGGAGAGAAAGTCTTAATACTGAATGGTAAACAAACACCATCTAGGCAGGAAATATGTTCCAAACATCTAAACAAAATGAAAAAACCTTACATCCAAAAATGGCAAAAATTCCCAGAACTACAAATTTTTTTTTTTTTTCAGAATTCCAAATCCATATGCAGATACTTATCCATAAAAGCACTTATAATATAAATGCTGACTAGCATTTTCATACTGCTTTTGCCCTTCAAAACCAATTCTAACACCCTTCACCTGGTGGTGTTGCAAAATGGCATCTTTTACTGTATGGACTCCTCTTCAGTTTCTAATTAAATTATTTGTCCAATAGTAAAGAAATGAAATTTTTAAAGGAGAAAACTTCAGTGACTACAAAGAAGTTTTCTGAGCTTGCCATTTCTTCCTCTTTCACACACTTTGCCTCCTTGTTTCATCACTTGCAGAAACTGGAGTGGCCCAAAGGATGGAAGTGGGAATAATGGTACTTGCAGATATTAGAAATGGAGCAGTCAGCAGCATTCTATCTTAAACTCACTTACTAAATACCACAGAAATCCGGTTCTTTCTCCAGTGCAGAAAATGAAAGTATAAGCTGAATACAATCTGTAAAGCTCCTCCAAAAAGAAAACAAGTTGGTCTAGTACGAAAGGCAGAGCAAAATGAGAGCGGAATCAGTAACCATCAAAGCAGAAATGTATCACATGCCACATAATGTACAGCCGAGAAGCAAGCTGGCAGGGCACAGTATTTTCAATCTAAAAGACTACTTTGCAGTGACATAAGAGATCACAGAACTGAAGAATCATTTCAGTTGGAAAAGACCTCGAATCCAGCTGTTAACCCAGCATTGCCAAGTCCACCACTAAACTGTGCCCCCAAGTGCCACATCTACACATCTTTTAAATACCTCAGGGATGGTGACTCCACCAATTCCCTGTGCAGCCTGCTCCAATATCTGAACACCTTTCCAGTGAAGAAATTTTTCCTGCTATCCAATCTAAACCTCCCCTGGTGTGACTTGAAGCTTTTGTCCTATTGTTTGTTACTTGAGTGAAGAGACTGACCCCCCCCATCTGGCTATGGCCTCCTTTCAGAAAGTTGTAGAGAGCAATAAGGTCTCCTCTGAGCCTCCTTTTCTCCAGGCTAAACAATCACAGCTCCCTCAGTCACTCCTCATGGCACTTGTGCTCCAGACCCTTCAAGGGCTCTGTTGCCCTTCTCTGGACACGTTCCAGCACCTCAATGTCTTTCTTGTATTGAGAGGCCCAAAACTGAACACAGGATTCAAGGTGTGGCCTCACCAGTGCTGAATACATGGGGATGATCACTGCCCGGGTCCTGCTGGCCACACTACTGCTGATACAGGCCAGGATGCCATTGGCCTTCTTGGCCACTGCTGGCTCATTTCTGCCATGCCTGATGCCAAGGACTACCTGCAGCTGGCATGTAGGTCAGGAGGGGTGTGTGTCCATCTTCCTGTGAGTCCTCCTTAATCACATTATGATCTCCTTTTTTTCTAAAAGTTCACTTTCTGATAGGAATACAAGCCAGTCTGCAACACTGTCTTGCACACAGTAAGGAAAAAAAAAATAAATTTAACCCCCCAAACAAACAGCCAAACCCCGGACGAACACCGATGTGAAACCGGCAAGCGCTGGTGCTTTACAACCACGACGATCTCCACGCAGGTCAGCGCTAATTCTGCGCTCAGGATACACCAGTTCCCCAAGGAAACCCTGACCCACCTCGCACACCCAGCACTTCCCCCCGCAGACCCGCGGCCGGTCTCTGCCTAAGAGGTGGCCGCAGCCCCCGGCCCCGACACGGCAGGCGCTGGGGTGGGGGGCGCACCCGAGGCGGTCCCGCCGCGAAGAACCTTTGGAGCAGCTGTCCGGCTATCGCCACTTCGGAAAAACGGCCCCAAAAGAGTCAAGTGGAAAAAAATAAAACTGA
>VZRE01008659.1:471492-600665 GCA_013396775.1 Cephalopterus ornatus | reverse complement strand
GGATCCCGCGGGGCCGCCCCGCTCTCCCCGCCCGGCCCGGGGCCCGCTGCCGCCCGCGGCCCCAGCCGGGATCGGGAAGCAGGGGCTCCCGCGGGCAGCGTGGTGGGCACGGACCCCGTTTCGGGGAGGAGGGATAGCCCTCGTCACTCATCTCCCGGCCTTGTCTTCCAGCTTTAAGAAACGAGCGGAGTTCTCCATTTGCCAAGCAGCCTCTGCCGCTCCTCCATCAGTTAGGTACAGTTTGTGCTCAGGTGTCACATTTTATAGCAGCGTAGAGTCATAGAATGATTTGGGTTGGAAGGGACCTTTAAGATCACCTAGCTCCAACCTCCCCAGGCCATGGGCAGGGACACCTTCCACTAGACTGGGTTGCTGAAAGACCCATCCAGCCTGGCCTTGAACACTTCCAGGCATGGGAATGCCTGGAACACTTCCCTTAATGGAGACCAACATCATCAGCATCTGTCTGAAATCTAACCATGAAATGCAAATGCAACTTAATGACTTCAAAATTGTTAATTGGTTTTGTTTTTTCCCCTCTCATTAAATGTTGATTTCCTCAATAATTCACTCATTAACAAATTGACATGCATTCATCCAAAAGAAATTGTCCTTTGCCAGGTATCTTTCCTTATAAGAGTCTTCCAGGTTGTCATTTCTCCCAGCTGTATGCAGAAAATTTGCATATACTGCTGTACTTTCTTTTCTGGTTACACGTTAAAGAAGAGTTTTCTTCCATATTACTAGTGACATTGCAGGAAAAACAGAGAGGAATTGTAATGGTCCAAACAAAGACTTAAATCTTTTACAGAATTACAAGCAATTTGCTCCAACACAGAGCCAAGACAAACTTACAGGGTCTTTTGTTATTGGATTTTGTTTGGGTTTGTTTGGTATTTTTCCCTAAAATATCACAAGATATTAAAATAGTTGAAGATCAAAAATCAAGACTTTTCATGAAACAGTGAAGAGATTTGTACTGCCTGGCATGAATATCAGGTTGTTTCTCCCTCCATCTCAGTTAATTGGGTAAGGAACAAAATAGGCAAAAGCTGCTAAATATCTGTGTGCCAAGCGCTCACTTGGGAGCTCTTACAGAGAAAGTCATGAACACATTTATCCGAGTAAAAGAAAATCTAGGCTTAAAGACCAGCTAAAAATAGCAAAAGTAAACAGTTGACTTAAGAGGCCCAAAGCTGTCAGTTTTGTAGCACTGTGTGCTGCTCCATCAAAAAATCCATTTGGAAAAAAATTTCCTAAGTGCCACTTCCGTGCTTCTCTGCAGAATCAGCTACTTGGTGCTTTCCCTGTGGACATGCAGTTTGTGGTTTAACATAGCTGTGTCTCAGGAGCTGCAGCTAAGAGAGATGCTGTGAGGATATAGCTCACATGGCATCCACCTGCAAAGACTCCAAAGTACCTGGGATTTATTTCTGAGATACATCTTGTCTGCAGCTATCATATACTTCAGCTTCCCTTTCCAGCTCTTTTCTTGCCTCAGCCAGACCAGTCTTGGTGCCATTGGATGGTTTAACATTCCTCTTTCTGTCCTCTCTTAACCTGTTAAGATCTTAGGATTTGATGGGTGATTTCTTTGTGCAGACAGGTACAAAGTTAGTCTTTATCTGGCTGCTGACTCATCAGGGAAAACGCATAGTACAAACAATATGGATCAGTCCCTGTATCAGTGAGTCCTTCCCATTTCACAGCTCTCTGTTCTCTCCTCCATGCAATCTGGAGAATGGCCTATGCCCCTATTGCCTCTCTACGCGTGGGAATAAGCCCTGGGACAAAACAATCAATAAGAGATCACTTTTTTGAAATCTCTTGGGATAATTTTCTAACTAAGACTGTCCATTGTACCCTTTCTTCCTCCTTAAGCTCTCTCTGGAACTCTTCTCCAAGTCACTATGAAGAACTATCTACTACCTTTTTCCATTTGCAGGCTTCTCAAGCAGAATGCTGTCTTTCCTCTTTGCAAGTCAGCAAGATGAGACAGCCTCTACCTGCCTCCCTCCTTGGCCTCAGGTGCAGAGACCACTGTGAGACTGAGCCAGGTAACACACACACCTCCTGTACTCTGTGTTGGACTGGTCTTTGTATGCCATTCCTGTTAGCTGAATATGAGTTAGGATAATTCGATAGAGAGCAAGCAGGTCCGAGCCAGGATCAGCGGCAGAAAGGGAAAGAGCAGCTAACTGGAAGGCAGTTTCTTTTGCAGTCTGGGAAGAATTGAAAACATGCTGGTATAAGGGTTCACAAAGCTCCAGAAAGTGTCAACTTCTCCAAAATATCTCATAGAATGTTGAAGGCTGGAACGGACCTCAAAAATCATCTAGTCCCAACCCCTCCTGCCATGGTCAGAGATACTTCCCACTAGACCACGTTACCCAAGGCATTACCCAATGTGGCTTTGAACACTGCCAGGATTGGGGCATCCACAACCTCCCTGGGCAGCCCGTTCGAGTGTCTCACCCCCCTCACAGTAAAGAATTTCTCCCTAATGTCTAACCTACATTTTCCCTCTTTCAATTTGTACCCATTACTCCTTATCCTTTTGCTACAGTTCCTGAGGAAGAGTCCTTCTCTGGCTTCCCTTTAGGCTCCCTTCAGATACTGGAAGATTGCTATGAGGTCTCCGTGCAACCTCCTCTTCTCCAGGCTAAACAGCCCTAACTTTGTCAGCCTGTCTTTGTAGGGAAGGTGCTCCAGTCCTCTTACCAACTTCATGGCCCTCCTCTGGACTTTCTCCAACAGAACAATGTAGGGGGCTAGAGAAGGCCCTGCACAGAGCATGCATTCAACAGGTTTCTGCAGAAATAATGCATTTTCTGCTTTGCCTCCAAGTAGGCAGCAGTTCCATGGGGACAAAGGGAGCTCAGGCCGGAATCAGCCTAAGTTTAATTCTCTTCCTCTAGACTTCCTGGTCATGGCATTTGGCACATGTTTGTGATACTCAAATAAGGCTATGTGCTGATGGCAAGCTTCTACTGCTTAGGGATATTTACGATATTTTCTTCCTTTAGGGGAGCATTATGAACTTTCACATAACATGAACCTCCAGGTTTTTCTGCAGGTCATGGCATTTCCAAGCTGCAGCCATGACTGGGACTACCTCCCTCTGCTCGTACCCACATGAGACTGCATAGCAATTACAGCAGAAGCTTATACTGAAAGCCATGCTAAGAAAATGTGAAGACATCTTAACTGCATCTTAAACCCACAGATCAGCAGCCAAAGCAACTGCCATGTTCTTTCTTGCATCTGCAGGTGAGAAGCAGGATTATAACCATGACCCAAAGAATGTAAACAGTTCAAAAGGAGTGCTGCAACAAAGGCAACAGCATCCAACCCAGTAAAAGTAGGAAACCTGAGTACAGAACTAGTAAGAGCTTCCTCCTTCAGTTTTTCAAGTCCATTTTTAACAGTCAAGAACCATTTCCTTGTTTGTTGTAATTTGTTGTAACTCCTAAGGTCAGGCAGCCCAACACAGAGGTAAGAGTAGTACTCCTGCAGCTGTGATCAGCAGCACAGGATTTTTCTCTAGCTGACCACCAGCTTGTTGACAAGGTAAAATTTAGAGCACAGATGTATGAACTTACCGACACTTCTTTTTGAGTGGTTAATTCTGCTTCGCTTTTCTTGCTCAGTGAACTGGTCTCTGTTCTTACTTGCCTTTCTGTCATGTTGCCTCTGCATCTCCTCTCCAGAATATCCCCCCAGCTAGATTACTCTTCCTCGACTTCTGCTGGGGTTAGAAAATGCATCTCTACAGACTCAGCCCGTCTTCACAGATCAACAAGCCGTGCAAGGATCTGGCTTCCTGTTTCATTTCCGTTAAAGTTTTCAAAGTCACACAGGCTGTCTATGCTTCTCCATATCCAAGCCACAAGAAAAAAAAAATTGAGCATAACTCAGCTATTTCTAAAGGTCACATTGCTACCTCCCTCTGCATCTTCCAAGTTGCTTGCAGGATGGAGATAGCAGGCCAACTTTCAAACTGTGATGTATCATCCATACATGTTGTCTATCTTAGTGGTAGACCACAGAGAGTCACAGCCTCTTCTTTTCAACTCCAATGTCATGTTTGATAACTAAGCTTTTAATATGACTATCGTGCAATCAGTGTGCTTTCTGTAGGAACACTCGGACCATGAAGTGCAAACAGGTGGTCCACACAAGCATCCATTCTGTATTAAAATATAGACTGTGCTATGTAATAGCAAAGTTTACACAGATATGGTTAAATCACTTTCACAGATGTAGGATTTTTAATAGGAATAAGCAAAAGGGCCTTCGAGGCATTCTTTCCTTTTCCCTCCTCATTGTTTTAAATTAAATGAGACAAGTGGTTTCTCTATAGGATCAGACTACTAATTGTGTCAATTACACTGTTGGAAGATACATCCCAATACCCTAGCTTAGAAGTTCACTAGTCTCCCACTCTGAAAATACCTACAAGTTCTTGTTTCAGAGGCAGAAGCAGCTATTTGCCCTGCCAGATTCCTCTTCTGTTGACAGTTGCTCCATGTTACACATGAATTTTTTAAAAAAACAGCACCATTACTGACTCACATTTTCTCTTTCACTAGAACGTCGGTTTCCCTTTCTACATCTTTTACTTCAGTATTTTTTGTTAAATTAGTTTTAAAATGCTGTTTTTCCATTATCACCCTTGGATCAGGAGCATTTGTTAAATAAATTTGGAAAGGTGGAGTTGGGGAGATAACTGTTACCTATATTACATTATTCCTTCTGTTTGTTGGCACTTCACGAGCTGAAGGTGAAATCTGCTCTCTGTTCCAATCCAAGCCTTGGGCCCCATGACTGCAAGCCTGCACACATTTCACCACTGACTGTGGAGGAAGGAGGAGAGGAACAATAAAGAATGTTCTGTCTTTGAGTGTTCACTTGTTGCCTTTGAATGCTTTCATGCTTTTCAGGCTCTATGCCAGTGAGCATCCAAAGGCAGCAAGTGAACACTTAAAAACAGTGTTTATATGTTTATATATACACATGCACACATTTATATGTATATAGGCATATATATATATATGGGCTTTTTTTGTCTCTTTGTGTTCAGTTTCCATTCACAGAACAGGATAGTTCTGACAGGGGAAAACCTGTGGGCTGGCTACAGGACCAGTAGGTCGCCAAGGGAAGATCTGGAAAGAAAATTAGTAGGACAGAAGAAAGAAATACGGCGCATGGCCTCTTTTGCCTTCCTTGCTCAGCACTGGTTTTTGTTGTTTTGTTTGTTGTGTTTTTTTTAAAAAAAATAAAAAAAATAAAAAAAGGCAAGTTGTTTAGTTTAAATTATACAGTGAAAATTAACTTTCTTTTCTGCATTCAATTCCCTTTAATCATGTTAAATTCCTCTATTGTACTTCTTATTAGATTTTTTGTCTGGTGGGTTGGTTTGCCCTCGCCAGAAATAGTTCTGGACATTTAGCACTGCCTGCTCTTCCTCTTTTCTTGCAGTTTCCACATGCTTTAACCCATATACCATATTTCCCAACCAAGCATAGCTGGTTCACCTGGATAACTCTTTAATATCTCTTTAGGTTTTATCCAAGCAGAAAAAGCATGGATTACCTCTCTTTCCTGCTGTGTTGGAGCATGAGTATTTGCCCAAGATCTGCATTTCTTGCATTGCTCAGTGAGCATCTTTAGGGCATAGTGAAAATGCTGGCACATCTGAAGACTCTGTGTGGCAGGGATCTGGAACTAGGAGGAGTTTTGGAAAGTGATGCTGTCTTTGCGCCAACAGGATTAGATGACAGGCAAAAAAAAGGCTACAAAAGGGAGAAGAGGACAAATCAGGGCTTTCTGCTCCCCTTCCTTGCCAGAAAGCCTCAGCTGAGCTTTGAAACTGGACTAAGTTACAAAAAATACAGGATAAATTCCCCACATAAACCATGGGGTGTTTTGTTTTGGTGTGGGGTTTTTTGTTGTTGTTGTTGTTGGTTTTTTTTTTTTTTTTTGGTTTTTTTTTTTTGGTGTTGGTTTGGTTTTTTTTTTTTTTTTTTTTTTTTTGTTTTTTTTTTTTTTGTTTGTTTTTTTCTTTTTTTAAATTAGAAACAGCTAAGAGGTGTGTGCAAGGTCATGGGGAGAAGAAAAAGACAAACCTAAAATGGAGATGATGAGTTTAGCATGCTGGAGGCAGTGACCACCTGGGCTGAGAGAGTCCACAAACTAAGGATAGCTGTGTTTTACTAAGTAGTTAAGTGTTTGCATGCCTGCCTACTTGCACTGTTATCACATTCACAAGCTGACAAGAAAATTTCCTTTGTCCACCCCCACACTTCTGCAGTGGGTGTTATCAGAAAGCCTCTCCTCCCTGTGGCATTCCCTTGTGGTTCTGTGAGATGTAGCAAATGAGGTCTGCACTTGACTTCACCACAGCTCAGTGTGCTCGTTTCCATGCTCACCAATGGCAGGAGAAGGTCTTGGTCTTCAGTGGCAGCTGGGAAACCCAAATGTGACGTGGCACAACATCATCCAGCTATCTGAAAGTTGTAAGCACAAGATGGACACCTGAGTTTGTCCTGGAGTTGCAGGCAGTTTCATCTCCATTACTGAGCTCTAGAGCCAACTTCTTACTTTCTTTATGCTTTCTCCCTTTCTATCAGAAGCAGACCAAGGTTACAAACATCCTCAACCTCCAAATGCATGCGGTCACTTTTCGTGCTGCTCTAACAAGTTGTCCTGCCATCTCATCTGTTACCTGGAAGAAAAATCACCCTTTTAAGAACAATTATCATCATCACTGACAACTTTCTGCTGCAGCTGGACAGGTGGGGCCAGGAGAGGTGCTGTCCTATGCAGGTGCTCCAGGGGTACCTTCTTCTGATTTATCTTCTCTTCTGGAGACTAATAAGGGGAACAGTATCATTACAATCTACTTTCTGGAGTTTGGAAGATTGAAGTGCATTGTTAGTGCAGAATTGTGTCCTAGTGCCTGGGTTTGGGCACAGGAGATCAACTTCCTTGGGAAGAGGAATCCCTGTTACAAAATCTGTGATGGGCCTTACTTTTTGACAGTTCTTTTTAAATCAGATACTTCATACTTGGAATAAGAGTCCATACTATGGCTTCTATTTCTTTAGAAATCAACATGCAGAGGCTCAGAGTTCAGTTGTTACTCCTTAGTGCTGAAAGATGTTACTGCCAGAAGAAACAAGACACAGCATATTTATAGGCATTTGTCGTTTTTTTTGTGTCTGTGTGTCAAGTGTCAGTCCCTGGCTTTGCGACAGTGACTAAATATTTATGTTTCATTGCCAAAAGTACATAGCAGCAAACCAAAGCTAGCATTTTAAGACCTAGGTGCTATGAGAGACTCACTGAGAATAAGATGTGATGATCAGATCACCTCCTTCCCTGGGCTTCTCTTCTGAAGTAGGAGGAGCAAGCTGCTTTCTGCCACCTCCACTAAGAACCGCAGCAGTCATCAGCAACGGCTTGTTTTGTACTGAAACAGCAAAACAGGGTGACTGAGGGAAAGAAAGGAGCTCATTCTTTTCAGAGGAAAGAGTTACTCCAACCCAAAACATGGAATGCCATCAGTGAAAAGAACAAACTTTCTGAAGAGGGAGACTTAGTAACAAGCAGGAAAATGAAACACATATAAAAACCAAGGCCACTAAAGGAAAGCAGTAGCCTGTTCACTGAGGAACAAAAGTGCTGATGGAAAAGTCATGGAGAGACAAGGGCTTGAGCATGCACATGCCCCCTTTAATAATGCAGCTTATTGATCTAGATGTCCTTTAGATTAACAGAAACAGCAACAGAAGATGTTCCTTTCTGAAAGACACTTTGTGTGGCTGATGGCTTATGCTGAATTGCAAAGATAAACATCCTGGTTCTATTTGCCATTTTCTTTCTCACATCTCCTAACAGAATCACCATCCATGTTTACAGCTGAAATTATTATATGTGCTTCTTCATTTAGCAGGAATAAACAACTTGCTGCCAAACTAATATATGCTGTACTTAACTATATATTTCACAACACAGATGGAAGGATGACATCGATTTCTTTTAATTAGGATATGGGACAGGAATTCAGAGGATGAACATCTATTTTTTGCAGGTGCCAAAACTTTATGTATCTTCAGCAAATCCTTTTACCACCTGTTAAAAAGGGGGAAGGGAACTAAGAAGCTTTCTCCATCTCTAAAGTGAAGCTTGATGATTAAAACTGAGACCTGCTGAAAATACCATGGTGATGGAGACTCTTCAGCTGAATATACAGCCCTCGCTGAGATGCACTCATCTCCCTTTGCGGTTAGTGCCAGTAAAGACAGAATTCTACTTGCAGGGGATGTCAGTACCTTCCTTACAAAGGATTCAATGATTTCTCTTTCTGTAATTTTTTAATGGATCTTAGCCCTTTTGAGATTTTGCTATTTAGACTGCAAGTATTAGGATTTCTACTTTTCTGGCAAATAAATGACATATGTGTTCTTTAAAAAATCTCCTGTGTTAAAAACGTAAAAATGAAATTTCCTCGCTGTTCCCTTATGGCTCCTTCTCAAATATAGATGTACATGCAAATTTCCCTGGACCCACCTTCCACCACAGAAATGTTGTCTCAGTGAAATTTGGCTTTAGATGTCTGTAAGATTTCTGTATAGGAGAACTCTCTCTATAGGAGACCCTAAGCCCCCGCAGGAATGGTTCCCTCAGTGTGTCAGGCATGCAGAGATCCCAGGTGCCACCCATGGATATGCACAAAGCAGACAGTGCAGCACAGTTCAGAAGGTCTTATCCATCCTAGCAGGTTGGACTCCAAGCATGATTAGTACAAGTGAGAGGAGTCAGGACCTGGTTCTTCATTTCAGTTTCTTGCATCCATTTTACACAAGGAAGGTGTGGATTTTGAATAGTACTAGAAGAACAAAGCAGAAGTCTTTCTTCTAAGGTTGGGAGAACTGTTCCTTGGATTCTGCCTTTATTTCTCAAAATTACTTTTAGATTTAATCATATCCTCTGAACAATCTGCATTTACATTACATCAGAAAAATGCTACTTTCTGTGGCAATTCATGATGACAGTTTGAAGACTCTTGAAGCTTCCAGTAAAAATTTATAGGGAGTTTTAAATTTAAAAGGATCATTAACTGTACAATCACATAATTGGATCCTTATGCTACAGGTTTTGTTTGAAAAGCTCAAATGGTGTCTACATATGTTAATAAACTTATTTTAGCACTGAGAGCACAAATGCATGACAAATTGTCTTAGGGGAGAGATGAAAGGGAGACCATCTAAACTTCCATTTTTATGAGGGAAGGAATCTGACATGCTGGGGGCACAGCAGGAAACAAATAAGGAACAGAAGGTACAACCATGGCTGCTGCTAAATATAGATCCCCAGTTTTGAGGTATTGCAGAGCCTTGCTCTTGGGGGTCTCTTTTGCTAACAGGTGTCTCGTGTTCAAGACACCTCACCTTCAAATATTTAAAAAATTAAAAAAAATTCAAAAATTGAATCGTCTACTGTAAGTTGTTCCAGAAGGAGGTGTTGGAGCACTTTTCTACAGGTCATACAAGCATAATGTTACTGGATTTTTTTTTTTAAAGTTTTTTTAAAGTTTTGTATTATTTTAACATAACTGTGAAATGCATAGCTCCATTCTGCTATCAGTTGTGTATTACAAGTGAAAAAACCCCAAGCAGATGACTCTTTATGCTTTGCTCCATTTGTCTTTTTCCAAGTGAATGTAGGAACAGTCCTTCCTCCACTGACCTTCAAGTATTACTCTAAAACAAACTGTACTAAGCATGAGTCAAATAGTGTGACTACAACAGCATCATGGTAAGGTAAATATCATATAGTTATACTTCCTTCCACTGGCAATATCTCCAGGAGACAGGCTTCATAAAGAGCTACACCCAGTAGTAAAATAAATTTATGCTGAATAAACAAATACAGAGAGATGTTATAAAGTCCAACATGGAGCTCAGCCAGAGCTGAGGCACTACTTTTAAGTGGCAATATGTCAGCTGCAAATGTGCAATTTGACAGAAGCTGGGACATTTGTATAGTCAAACTAGTAGGAGGCCTCAAATGCTGAACTTAAAGCTGCAGATGGTGGTAGGCTTTGCAAACTGAACACCCTGGGTCTCCATACATGGACCTACACCTTTTGAAAGCTTCCTCTCCTCTCCCTGACCTCCGCACCTAACTGTAACATTAGATTTGTCCTGTCTATGGAACAAATCAAAACATTTTAAAAAAGCAGCCTAGGTGTGGCAGAGGGAATGGCAAATACATGCTAGACAGCTGTCATACCTCGTATTTTCCTCATCAGAACCAACAATGGCATTCCACAGCGCAACTAAGCAGAGATCTCTGCTACCATCCTCCCTCCATTGCCTGATTGCTGTGAGAGATTTGCTCTGCCAAGCACCACTGTCACAAACAGCTAAAGCAGTTTTGACTTTTTATAGACGAGTTCCACAGTGTAGAATCAACTGTTGTGCTGCAAACAGGAAGCTGAGGTATGCCTGTCACAATGACAGATTTAGGATGTAACGCCTGCTCGCTTGCCTCAAAGGAAGGCCAGGACATACAGTTTGCATTAAAACAGTGTAAGGCAACAACATTAGTACATAACAAATTTGTATAGATAACTCATTTAAGTGCTTGATCTCTTATATATATCTATATATATCTGTATAGAGTCTTCCCAACAAAATTGCTCTACAACTGAGCTCTTTGTTCCTAGGACAGGGTGCTTTGGACATAAAGCTCTTTCCTTCTGGCATGTGCATCCCTGTGTCCCTGTGGTAAATACACCCCTCCTGTCTGTCAGATGTTCACCTCCATAACTAAGGATAAGCAACCAGCAGAAGAGCACGAATTCTCACACAGCTCTCATGATTTGCAATTTGTATCTCTTCATTTTTCCCCCAACACAAGTGTTTCTACACCCCCTCTGCCAGGAGCAGCTCGGAAAGACATTTTTAACTGTTCCATAATTAACAAAGAGCCCTTTTGCCTTCCCTCTCACAGAGTGCCGTAGGAAAGCTGTGGGTATGCACAGAAGGGAAGAAGGTGGAGAAATACAAGTAGATGGCTTGGGAGAACAGCTTGTGCAGAGCTCCCTACTGTGGTACAAACAGAGTTCTGGGAATTGTGTTCTCCAGCAGAAAGATTAGACAGGAATCCCTGCTAAAGGTAATAATATCTTTCAGTATAACACTTCTCTACGATTAAATAACATTATTTTCACTTCCAGGGACTGGAGAGAGTCAGAAATGTACAAAAAACCCTCCAAACCAACCCAAACAAAAAAACCCCAAAACTTCCTTGTTGGCAAGGAATGAGGTTCTGCAATGAGGCAGCACCACACCATAAAAGAGAAATACAATAGCTGTTGATACTTAAGACAATCCACCCTTATACTACTTTGTTATAGAAGACTTCCAGTATTTCCACAGAGATGTATTCTTCATCTAATACCCCTTTTATCCAATTGGGAAGTTTTTCCCTTGCACCTCTAAAATACAACAGAGGGGGAGGCTCAAGTAACATGGCAGAAGTTAATGTTTCTCTGTCTGACTTGGGCAAGAAGTCAATGTTTGACATCAAGCAAGCTTAACCATGGAAAATAAAATGCTGCATTACACAGGACAGTAATACCAAGGCTCTGAAAAAAAACCTTTACAACTTCAGCTGCAGCTTTCACACTATTAGATTCCACAGCATAAACATGTAGATTCAAAACTACCTTTTTTTTTTTTTCAATCACAATGGTCACTTGCTAATACAGAGACTGATGTGTGATAGAAATTATAAACTAGAAAGGCAAGATTGTTAGAAAAAAGTACTCAAGTTATTTGGGAATAGAGTTGTAAAGAGTTTCTGTGGAACACTGGAGTACAGAAACCGTTCACATCTGAACTAATGGAAAAGAGCATTAGCATTTCCTCATATTTTTTTTTTTTAAACTAACAGATGGTATTTAGGCCTTGTAAAATGTTACTCCTTCCAACCTCTGCAGCTGACTAACAGAGAAAAGTATGTTTCTTGATTATTTGTCAAAACCAAACATTACAAACTCAAGAGGAAGATTCAACTTTAATCAAGTACTTGCACTACTTACCTAATCACGCACAACTGGAAAAGTCACAGCATGCAAACAGAAACAAATGTTTGCTTTCACAAACAAATGCCATTCCTACCCATGCATAAATCCCTTGGAGGATGAAAAGGACTGATAGGCCTATCGACCATGTACTGACTATCCCTCAACATTCTTACTCAAAGATACTTATGATATCTTTATTAAATACCAAATAAAGATATTTTCCTCTCTCTGAACTTTATCTCTGCAGTCTCTTTGGGATATTATCTTCCAAGACAAGCAGCAGATACTTCTGGGGGAATGCTTTTGACTTACAGAAGTGAGTTATTTTGGAGGGATGCCATCTATTTTCAGTACACTCTTATCTTTCCTCCACTAGACCCATGAGCTTATCAGAAGTTACTGGAAATACTTTTTAGAGTAAACATATCGATTACTATTTTACATATTTGAACATGTTTCCAAGCCAATCCTTTCTTCAGCTCTTCTCCCATCCTGCTCCAAAGATTTTGAAAGTTGCCTGCAATGTGTTGCTCATGGCTGAACTGCTGAATGGCAGTGCACTCTCTAAAGCCAGTCGTGACCTAGTAACAGACAACTTATAGCCAGTACAAAGATGTGGCAAATAGCACTGTATCAGTGTGGAGAAAAAGACATCAAGTAAATTAGGTATTTGTTGTAAAGTTCCATATCAAAAGGCAGATCACGTGTAGGCAACCATGCCATGGTTTCCAGACTCCAAGGCAGTGGTTGGGATCAGACGCACTGTTAAAGTCCAGTGCTAATCCTAAGGAGGTTAACTTATCAGTGGCATCTTAGTAAGACGTGTGCACTCACCTTCTTTCTGTATTTGTCTGCTGTCCTTCACTTATTTCTCCCCAGTCTCCATCTATCTTGGCCTTCCTGGGTACTTTTTGAATTGCTGAATGTCTTGAATTGGGTGTAGCACCCTTGGCTTCTCCAAGACATCAGGAAGAAGAAGCTTATGCTGTTACCGTGTCATGCTGTTATCATGAGTAACTCATATTTTGGGAAAGCTTGAACTTCTTTTCCATGAACTACCACATAATTAAACTCTGAGCCAGACCCTAGGAAACGAAGCCTCCTTTCATTGTGCATACAAATAATCACCTATGTCTCTCTTCATCACTGCTGCATTTCTACTTTCAGAGAAAGCAAAGGAAGGGCAAATACCATTTTATGCATGACATTAGTTTGCTACCCCTGAAATTCAGAGAAAAGGACTACCAAGAATTGTATGTGCAATCAACATACCTTGAAGAAATCTATACGCTTTTCCACATTCATACTTTTTGCAGTATTTACAGCATGCATGCACTCCACTGCAGCTGCCACCCCTTCTTACAGCACAACATTATCCATGTGTGCCAATGTATTTTAGCACCATAGATATTATATCCTTTCTTATATCATATACGATGATCTGCCAGAAGGAAGATAGTTGGAGAAACAGCCACAGATGGAGAAGATGTCTTAAAGTGTGCAAGTGAATGACCACTTTTCTTTTCTCCCATACCTGCCCCACACTGAGTGATAAATCCAGACAACACCACAGACATTCACATAGTAACTGAATGGGTATCGTAGATGTTTACTGAGCAGCAACAGACACATCAGACATGGAAACCAAGGAACAGTGTAGTGCCTTCGTGCAAATGCAACTCCCCAACAATGACTTGGCAAATCATGAGGACAACAACATTTCTCACTGCTGTTGCCTGAATTGCAAGCAAAGAACGCTCTCAGCAAAGGTTGTGAATCTACCTTTATAGTCTTGCTGCAAGTCATGAAATTGCCAGATAACCAGTGAAAGTACTCTCCTAGGATCACACCATTAGATCATTTCAGTTTTGGTAACGACCATGTATGAAGATTCCCCGGAAAGGTTTGATTTTCTGCATAATGAAGTAAAGGCTAAAGTTTTGAGTGAGTTATGAAGCAAGCCCATGGTCACAGAAATGTGCTACTTGGAAAAGAAAACAATTGCATTAATTTCTTGACTCCTGGCAGAAAGAACACAGAGAATCATCCCAGCATAAACTTTTAAAAAACCCCAGTAAGTTACTTGGAAGAAGAGAACATTAGAAGGAACAGTTAATAGGCCAGAATCTCTCTCATGCTGCTGGAAGAAAAAAATTTTGTTAAAAGGTGAAGCCGTTACAAGCTCAGATGATTGCCTCATCCATATCATGATTACCAGCGTAATAGGAATTCAGCTAGGATTTTCATACTTAAAAATTCCCTAGAGAGCAGAATGAGAGAAAACAGAGGCTCCTACAGCAAACAGATAAATTTTGCAGTAGAGATGCTGAACCTTGTATATTGCAACCTTGTACTGTATCATGAATCAAATTACTTATGCTATACCCAGACTTCATCAAATAGAGAACATAATATTTACATTTTAGAAAATAACAGACTATTAAACAGGTGGAGGTCTTGAAAAGGAAATGGATGGCTAAATATTAAGTGAAAAATCAGGTCCCCTTAGAAAAATTAGTACTTACTCCAAAAAGGAAGAAAGGCTAGACTCACTTTAGACTGGAGAACCATTACACACCTGAGCTGTGGGATGAAGTACAACAGAACACTTTACATTCTCTGCAAGCAGGTCTGAAAAGCAAAGTAAGATCCCCAGTTGTCATTCACAACCAGGAGCCAGGATAAAATCAGCAATCATCATCAGATTTACACCCTGCCTTTCTTTGTGAAGGAAAAAAATGAGTCTGGAATCCTTGGAAAAAAATGAGTCTAAGCCTCCATGAAACTCCACAAACACTGTGTAATTTTGACACGGGCACATTTTGGTGGTGATCAAGTTACCTTCAGGATGCCCCATCTTAAAATGCTTCATGAGATATCATCACATTCTTTTTTCCAGTGTGAAACAGCCACTAGGATCTAAAGCCCCCAAGAACAGCAACAGTATCAGAACAAACTAATGGATGCATTAACTCCAGTAACTGCGACTTGCAGAGATTCCCAGTTTTGAGTTTTCCTGGCAAGCAAAGAGTCCAGAACCCTCCAAGTCCCAGGAGAGCACTCCATCACCAAAGAAGGAAGTATTCTTTCACTCTCAGTCTTGAGAGATGGCAAATTAAATGACATCATTCTGCAAATACTCAGTGGATCTTGGCATCACTGAAGGGAAAGTCTGAGAGCCAGAAGAACCATCAATCTCGAGGGATCCCATGGTCTTCACAAACACACAGGAAGATGTGTAAAAACAGGCAAGAT
Source organism: Cephalopterus ornatus (assembly GCA_013396775.1). Classification (NCBI taxonomy): domain Eukaryota; kingdom Metazoa; phylum Chordata; class Aves; order Passeriformes; family Cotingidae; genus Cephalopterus; species Cephalopterus ornatus. Next base: position 585,310 of record VZRE01008659.1, on the reverse strand, counting down.
ACATGATGTAAATTGCTACTTGACCAGAAGTGATTAGACAGATTCCCAGTGGTAAAAAAGGGCAAGATTTCAGCTGCTCCAGCTCTTCCTCAGTACCGGGAATAACCCTTGGGATTGCAAACCCTCACAGAAACTGAGTTCAGGGTGTGCTAAGTGTGTCCTGTTGGTTACTACTGCCTGTTGAATCTTCAGGAAGCTTAATGTGAAATTTCTGCAAGTAATATTTGGAGATACTCCTGATGCATGGTTTCAATGGAGAAAAAAAGTCTCTTTTCTTGAGACCCAAATAAATCCTTTCATTAAAGTGAAGGTGCTAGCCTCACTAAAATCCAAGTTTGACATTTAATTTGAAAGTGCAGAGCTTCAGCTTAATGAAGTCCAAGGCAGGTTACAGTTTCCTCCCTCAGGACAAGAGGAAATGAGTTTGATGGTTGAAGCAGCTGGCAAGAAAAGTCCCGCAAAAGGAGTTCTTGAAAAAGTCAGGGGAGCTAGGCTGGGGGAATAGTAGAAAGAAGGCAGCAGTAATCAGCTTCTATTTGTTTTTTATAAGAGATCTTCATACTCAGTTCCACCACAACAACTGCTCCCTAAGGGAATTGTAATACCTCAGCTTTGTCTAGGAAGTAATGCAGCTGAGAAAATTCAACAAAAGAAAATTACTGTTCATGGGGGATGTGCTGAAAGGGAGATCCAAGCTTTACACATATGGTCATGGGCTCTAAACAAACCATTGCAGCTCAGCTTGAAAATGTGATCTCTGGATTTATTACTCTACAAAGTATCAGCTCAAAAGAAGTCAAACACTTGGAATTTTTAGAAATGAAACAGAGAACAAAGGACCATTTTCCATCTGTGTAACTAACTTATGATGCACCTGTATCACAAATATTCTATGAGTTGGGGGTTTTTTTGTTTGGTTTTGGGTTTTTTTGGGTTTTTTTTGGTGTGTGTGGGGTTCACCACCAGAGCTTTGTGCCCTCCCATCACAGAGAATATACACCTTGGAACCAGGGAAAGTTCAGAGAAAGGCAATTAAGATGATAAATCGCTTATCTACGAGGAATAAATAGACCTGTACTCTTTAGCTTGATAAACAGATGACCCAATGAAAAGTGAGGTAGAAGACTGTAAAAGCAAAGGTAGGGCATGAAAGTTGGGGAGATGAACTGCTCATAGTTTTTTCTAAAACAAAGCTTCAGAGATATCAAAGGAAGAGGTCAGTGGGTCCTTGACACAATATAGAGTTCAACTGCATAATCTGTTGCTACACAAAGTTATGGCTACCAATGGTTTACTGCTATTCTAAACCACTAATTATGCATTAAGTAAACCTCAATGGACTTATCTTTCAGGAGATGTAAGGCCATAATTTTTAGGAAGACTATTGAGTATAATAGAATACTTTTTGTCTTTTGGGAGCTGAAAAGTCAGCTGCAGAGATTGAAGTATTGCTTTGGTGTTAAGATTTCATCCTTTCTATAGTTCAATATATTTGTCATCTTTGGATAGAAGATACTTTCCTTCAGAAACCCAGAAATTTTAAGCAATGGGAACCAATACATTACCACAGGCATACTGATTGGATCTGCAGCTTTATCCGCTGCAACTGATGCAGTCTCAAGTACCTCACCTATACATTTCCTTAAACAACAAAGAAAAAAAGTACCTCCAGCAGTCAAGAATGCACATATTAAGATGAAAAATTATGAAGAAAGCAGCTTTCAGATTACTGCTTATGACAATTAGACAAGGAAAGTATCATCTTTCCTGTATACAGCTCAAAGAGTTCATGCATGAAACCTCAGATGTATTTCTAGCCCATTGCATGTGAAGAAAACTAGAAGCTTGGTGCTCTTCTCTCATACTAGGGCTCATAATGGCTTCTTTTATTGGAAGGCATAGATTGGCTCATGGGAGTTTATTATTAGGAGGCTTGGTGTTGACTCTCCTGACATTAACTAAGGGGAGATCATACTGCTGTACTCAATATCCCCAACTGTCCCTCCACCCCCATTCCCCTAAAACTTTTTGGGTAGGGCTAAGGGGAGTAAATTAGAGGAGATGAGAAGCGTTCCTGTTTTGAGGACAAAGACATCATGAGAGAAGTATATTCTTCTGCTTCTATACATCAGGCTCCTTGTCCCTGTGACAGGTCAGTTAAATGGGAGATCTCATTCTTGTGTTGATGCTCAGTGTTTATGGCATCACACTGAGGACCACTCAGTGCAGATACTTGGGAAATGCTGAGATGACCACAGGCATGTGAAGCCTGAGGTGCTGGGTATCTGTCTTTGCTTGCTAGGAAGGAGAGAAAACAGTGGGCAACAGCTGCTTTGCAGCAATGAGAGATCATCATTCTTTGGCATTATAGTGCACACAGGAAGAGCCTTTTGTCTTGACTGCTTGAGCAGATATGAATGTGCAGAAAGTACTGGAAGCACAACCTCTACAGATGCAAAATCTATCTGTTACTTTCCAATATAACCTCCACCAATATTTAATTTCAGGAAAAAAGAAATTCAGAAGTTGTTTGCCTGAGGGATGAAGCAGTGGTTCTGACAAAAACACCACAATACCTGGAGCTTGTTTAAACAAATACAGAAAGTTGATTTTACCTGATTCTACCTACCTCCACATGCACTTGAATTCCTATAGCAGAGGAATTAGTAACACCTCCACACTGAGTCTATACATACATGGAAAAGGTATATAAATCTTAGCTCATCTTCTGGACTGGAGCAGACATGGTAACACTCCCTACACTAATCCCTAGCACACAAATACACTGCTGTTTGTAGCAAAGATTGGCTGTCCAGATACTTCACCAAATACCAGCTACTCAGATTTCACTACCCACAGCTGGTGGTTAAGTATATTTGGGATTTCATTTCTCTTAAGATCTTTGGGAACCATGGGGCTTAACCTCAAGTCAGCCATCCTTGGTTCTTGATTTAGTCCTGCACTGACACCGTCTGCATTGGGGTTTTAATGTTTCCTGGCAATGTCATGCAGTTATGTTACATGCAAAGAACATCCCATTATATTTTCAGGCATCTTTTACTACCAGTCAGGTTTGCATGGTTGAAATCTTTTCAAGAAGACAGATGCTTTTGCTGTGTCATTCTGGAGGATCTCTGTTGAGCCCTGTCCTGAACCTACTTTTGGATTTGGAGTAAGAAAAAAACAATTATTTTTTTCTTCTATTCATCAACACATTAATAGTCCCATTTGAGAATGAGGATGACTTACAGTCAACAGGAGCATAGGTATATGTTAGGCCTCTGCCCATTAGGAAAACAATGTAGGTTGCTTTTCTGACCATGGAAATGTTATCTAGGCAGGCTTTCTGCTTAGCAGTTGCACAGTAGTCTTCAAGTTAATCTGTGTTCCTCAAACACACAACTGAGAACGCCTGCGCTCCCAAACTCAACTTGAAAACTACTGGCTCATGTACTGACTTTGAAGTCTGGCAACCTCTTTCTAAATAAGAAGTGATTTGGGAAACACTTAGACACAGTCTTCTCTTGAATCTCCCTGGCTATTTCCCCCTTTTCAGCTATGATATTGTAGAGCATAGGGAATGGCAGTTAGTGTTCCCACAGTGACCTCATACCAACTGCTCTCACCCATGCTTTTGGTCTCCCCTCTCTGTCAGCCTGCAGTGCTGGTTGGTGGTGTACAAGAAGCCAACAAGAACTGCGTCCAACTGAGTCCAAGCAGCATTTGGAGCCCCAGCTACACAATTTGGCGAAACAAAGGGACCTGACATTATCTCTTCAAAGCATTTGGAGAGATATCCAAGTTGAAGATCTCAAGCTCATCATTCAAGCTTTGTTCAGCTGTAAGTTCTTGCACCAAACAGCAGGTTTTTGTGCAAAACTGCACTCTGACAAAATATGTTGGCTGTCCCAAGTAGCAGGGCTCATGGAGAGGGCCAGAAACAGCATACTCCTGTTTATGTGCAAGTGGAAGAAACCATCTCTGCTACTTGAAACCCCTGCAAGTGCATTATCTGTCTGTATAGCACTTGGGTAACTTTTCCCCTGATCAGTGTATCTTCAGCTAAGAAGCATTCTGGAGAACTGAAAGATACAAACTCTTCCACGAAGCATGTGGCCATCTATTCCCCTGTCATGGAAGAAGCTTCCAGTTACTCATCTTTGTCAATACGTCCTTCCTGAATATCCTCTGTCTATCTCAATGTAAAATGTCTTTCTCAGTAAGTAAATTGTGAGAAATAAAGGGACTGTTTAATCAACGGACAGGTAATAGAGCAAAAGAAAAATCATGTATACAATGCAGCAACACGCATAAACACTCGGTATTGTTCCCTGACCATTCACTTCATTTTGAGTTACAAATGGTTACTGATAGCAGAAAAGGCAGGGAGATAAATATACACAATGAAAAACTTTTCTGCTTCATGAGTTTAGTTGCAAATCCCAATTTTTTTTGGTTGAAAGTAACTTTTCTTCATAATTAATCTGGAATGCCTAAAAGATGTGGGAAAACTTTTCCCCAGCTTAATATTAAACTGAAATATGATCCTTTGGTCTTTAAACGGGAACATCTGGTAGAAAACTCTGCTGGTCAAAATTTATTAGCTAATAAAGACTATAATGAATTTCCACAGTCAGAGCATTACGCATGTTTTATATAAAAGAATTCATGACACTACAAAGCACTCAACACTTAGAGCAAAGGCAAATATTATTTTGTAAGGCATGAAGGGAAGATACATCATTGCAATTTAAAATAAATTTTATGGCAATAAAATAACATACCTTTTTCTTTTAAAATACAGAGCCCAATTAAAATATAGCCAAACCTAAACTGTCAAACTCCTTAAAGCAAGAGATCAGACAATTATGTCAAATATGTTTAATTTTTTTCAAAGTAACTGATGGCAAAATAAAATATTTACATCATGTCATACTGTGTAAACATGTAACTGTACAAAGAAATATACATGCAAAATAAAGCAAGAAATTTAACTAAAACAATAAAGGAAAATAATACACAAACATAATGATATGAGGTTGGTACGAATACACATCCAGTTTCGAAGTCAGTTGTTTTCTTTTAAAAAGTTTCTGTACAACTTTACAAAAAAACCCAAAACAAACAAACAAAAAGAATAAATAGGATACAGTGGAAGCCACAAAGCTTAAAACTAACCCAAGCTAGGTTATGGCTTAAGACCCATATATCTAACTATTGTGGGATGTCGGTGTGGTTTCCTTAAACATGGCATTTCACACGAACATAGATGACAACACACCCATACGAACTCAGTGATGCACAGAAAACCATCTCTGTCTTTTTAAAAAGCTCACGTTAATATTACTTCAACCTTTAAAACAGTTACTAAGACAATTACATTACATTTCCAATTCTCCTCATCTGACCACTACTTTCTGAATGTATTCTTCGGCAAAGAGCACAAAATTAATTTGTTCATTTCACAGAAAGAAGTAAACACAGATTTGAAAATTCTAAAAAGTAGTAAGTATTGAGACTGATTTGGGGAAAGTCAGACTTTGGCATTTTAAATATAATAATAAATTTTAACAAGTGTCACTCTACTTCTTAACCAGTTTGACATTTGGGATACGAATCTCTCTCCTTTTTTTTTTTTTTAAACAATCCTTAAAACTGACTAGTCTTGACTAAATTCTATGCTAACCCTCATCTTAAACTAATAATGACAGTGTGGTACAACACACCCGCCCCTGCCCACCCAGAACCCCCAATCACACAAACAAAACCATAAAGCTCGCCGTACTAAGTATGTGCTTTTTCTATATATTTATTACAGTTACAACAGAGGTCCTCATAAATAGTTGCATAAAATGTTAAAGCCACAACATTGCACATGATATGAAAGAAAACAAAATCCCAAATGAGTGCATTTACAGTATTACATCCTGCTGTATACTGCTTGACAATTGGGTCAGCAAGCTGGGCACCAACCCAAAGTCCTTTTCTAGGGGGACAGTGAGTACTGACCCAAACTGAAGACCCGCACAGTGGTATACCACCATTTAGGAAGGAGGGGGGGAAAAATGGATAAGAGGAGGGGGGAAAAAAATTACAGATCGAAGGCAGGTAACAGTCTATATACAAGTAAGGCCTACATTTTATCAGAGCAAAACATTTCCTTCTATTTGTATGCAAAAACTTTGAGGTTGGATGCACTTAAAAGCAGAGTCTGATCTCAGTGCACTGCTACGTGAGATACATACAGGCGAGGCAACTGGAAAGCTCTAGGACCAAGTGAAAATCGGATGTTATAAATGAAGGCCGTACCAATGGGCAGCCATTTTGGTGAGTCTTCTCCAGGCATGATTTGATTTTTTGTTTAACACCAGTGCTTTGAACATAGGCATTTCTTTCTTGAATAAATCTTGAAAACGGTAGCTAAGTTCACTTGCAAAATTCAACTCTTGTTTATTAAAAAAACTATTTTTTTGCAGAAACCTGAATAAAATACTGTTACTGTATCGCTTGAGACTGCTTTTTGCAGAGTACAGTGCTATTGTCCTCCACCCCCGTGAAGTCTGCATCACCAGTCCCCCACGCTGCCCTGCGCGGGTCTTTGTGGAATGCATTTGCACACGAACATTCGCTAGCAGCTGGTTGGCTTGGGGTTTGCTTTCCTCAAAATTCAAGTCAACAGCTGATTGGCAGAAGGAGTCTATCTCCAGTCTGATTGATTGGCAGGAGGAGTCCATCTCCGGTCTGATTGACTGGCAGGTGAAAGAGAATGAGAGAGAACTTCAAGCTAGGTCAAACTCTTGGCAAGAGCCTGCTCTGTAAGAAGTTTTTAATGCTACGGATGGGTCGAACATCATTCTGGTGTTTTCGCCGCTCAATGAACGAAGTCAGTCTGGATATATCAATGCTGTCAGCACTTTTGCTATTCCCCAGCTGCAGCCATTGCTCCTGGAGGGCCAGTGCAGCCGAGGGACGCTTAGCTGGGTCATCCTGAAGTAGGAAGCATACAAAATCTTTGGCCTTCTGGCTAACTCCTTTGAAGTAGTCATCTGGGAAACTAAAGTCTAAGCGGCAAATATTCAGGCAAGTTTCCTCTACACTTTCATCCAGGAAAGGAGAGACGCCACTAAGAAGGACATACGTGAGCACTCCAATGCTCCAAACATCTGAAGTGAGGGAAACAGGATTTCCAAGAATAATTTCAGGAGCTGCAAACTCTGGGTTTCCAAGTAACTGGTGGATATAATATGTGGTATTGAGCTGGACTGCGTCTCCAAAATCAGCCAGTTTTATTGTTGGCTTAGTGGAACTCTGGTCCACCAAAATATTTTCAGGCTAGAAAACAAAAGCAAAAGTTAAAATGTCTTTTTTCAAGTCGGTCTAACACACATTTAATGCTCCAACATAACAGCTTCCCAACCAGTCAGCTCTACAACACTGCATGCTACAAGGATTACTGCTGAAGGCCAGCTCTGCAAAGCTCTGAGGCAGTCTTACCAAGGCTTCCCCCAAACCAACTAGCAGGCAGGTTCTTGCCTACTACAGCACCCAATGAATGTGCTTTAGCTGCTGGCACTATAATTTTTGCGGAAGTATAGATCTGTGTCCTAGTTAGAGCAGCCGAGATCAGTTCATCATTGTGTATTCTACACCCTCTATGTCATTTCCCAGGAACTGTTAACAATAGACCATCTGCAGCAGCTGCCCAGAGCACACCTGACCCCTCAGGCTATGAGCTGGGTGTTAAGAAGCCTGTGAGATAGGAGGATGTCCCGGTCCTCACACCAATGTGATAACTCCCCTCCAGGGAGTCAACAGCACCTTTACACCCAGCCTGAGGGGTCATGTCTGCTAATGGGCCATCAAGGATTCCAAAAATATCCCACGACCCACAATCACCCATTGGGGAACTCCCCGCCCTGGGGGAGGTACTGGGCATTGTTGCCCGATGCTGGGTGTATATAATCTTGGAGTCTGGGGACTTCTGGTACCACTTGTGGGATCCAGAGGAGGACCAGAACCTTGATGGGAGTGAGACCCCCACTCTCGACCAGACTGCGATCATCACTCGCACCAACAGGTTTTTCCTTTCCTTTTACTTTTGGACTCAGGGGGACCACGTGGGGCTCAGCATGGGGGCCAACAAACACCATTCTGTTCGTGCCCCAGGGTTCCAGGTTATACATCTGGATTTTGTGGGTTAAAACCAATTGTTCCTCTGTATAATTGTATTTATTGTATTATTTTTATTAAATTGTAATTCTGATTTATAATCTCTTTTGAATTGGGTTCATTTCTCCTGCCGGTTTACCTTTAAACCAGCACACTGCCAGATTATACTGCAGCTGTCCATGACAGAGGCTTTGCAAAGTTTCACAGGAACTCATGTTTGGGAACTTAAGCTTAAAGAACAGCAATTACAAACAGACGGTGAATAAAGAAACTGATCTATTTGTTTTATGACAGAGACAACAAAACCCTTGCATTTCAAGACTGGAAAACCTTGTTGGAATTTGAATGATGCTTTCAACAGAATTCAGTTTTACTTGGCGATTCTTTAATGGAATGCAGCTGTACAGATGGAAGACAAACACTGTTAGGAGACTGTGGCAGCAGCAAATCCTGTTGGATGTACATGACTTCAAGAGAGCTGCCCCACTACTGGTGAGCTGAAAGTGGAACTATTTCTATAGTTTTATTTCTGAAGCTACTGCAGCTGTAGCTGTAATTTCTGCAAAGTAAGAGTGACTTACATACAACTAGTTTTTAATTGGTTCATCTGTAGGTACCTTGAGACCAGAAAAAGTACTGGTGAACTCCATATATCACTAGAAAAAATTTAAATTTTGGGTCTCCATAGTATAAAGACCCTAAACTGGTTCTGCTTGGAAAACAGAAGTACATGGAGGGAAGATTCAGGCACTTCTTGCTTTTTCTCACCATTGACCCCATTTGTCTAAAGAGACTCTGCCTACAAAGATGACTTGTCAATGCTAAAATTCCTTATTATTCATGTACAGGTGAAGAAAAGTGTAAAGAATAAGTTTTTAATTAATATTCACATTAAGACCTTGTCATATACTAAAATGCATCAAATCCTTGTGGCTCAAGTAAAGTTTAAAGGGTAGAACAAAGGCCCAAACAGGTACCATTCACACAGTTATCACAGCCCTCAAAGTGCAAAGATGAGAAACATATTTACAGCAAGAGAGGAAAAGTAGTCTCTTTCACAACAAACTCCATGCTTCTTGAGAAAGAAACAGATTTCTGCTGCAAAGTTATCAGAAAGTAAATAAATACATGAATAAATAAATATTCAAATAAACAAAAAAATAAACAAAACTGTTCCTGTCAGCAATTTTTTCCAGCACAAAGCACCACACATGGCCAGCAAGCTATAAGGAAAGAGCACAGGGAACTGAAACTTTCAGTTTTCCTGGCTAAGAGTGATCTAAAAAATTTGGGGATGGAGTCCCAGCCATATCAGTCATACAGTCTCACAGCAATTCACAGTTTTATGTTCCCAGCTGCGCATCTCCTAGAGGAGGGAGATTTTTACGCCTGGAATGACACACACTGCCAGGAATCCCATTCACACCTCACCTTTAGGTCCAAATGTGCTATTCTGCAGTTATGAAGATACTGCACAGCTTCCAGAATCTCTCCCAGGTAGAGTCTGATCTTCCCTTCTGTGAGGTTTCCCCATCGCACGATGTAGTCTAGAAGGCGACCCTGGTCAGCCCTGTGAGAATTACAAGAGTTATATTCTGGATAAATCCATGTATCAGAACGGAAAGAAAAACCTCCTGTAGTCTATAACTACAGGAACAACTGCAGCCTGCAGCACCTAGAAGACAGAGGAGGAGGGTATGAAGAGGAGATTTCATATCAAGCTACCAGATCACAACATTTCTAATTTACTTGTGCAGCCACTTGATACAAAATAACTGCTGGACCTTCAGACTAAGATAATCATCCACATATCAATATCTCAATTTGTTTCCTTCTGAGTAATAAACTAAACATTTTAGTAACAGTGTTAGACAACTGCAATATTTTACTTATGTGCTTTCAAACTTCCATGAAATCTTGGAGCTCCTTATTCATAAACCACTATAAATGCCCCAGAAACCCAGAAAATTTTACAGATAATGTTAAGAGTCCACACACATTTCTAATACTAGTATGTAGTTGGTGGAGGTCTCAAAGGTATCGACAAGGCCAATGAGCTGGGGATGCTGAAGATTCTGCATGACTCCAAGTTCATGGGTAACCTGGTCTCGCTTCATCAGCTTCTTATTCACAAACTTAGTGGCTACTGCTCGCTTGGTTCCCTTCTGGTCACACTTCTTAACGACAGAAAACCTGCCCCTGGAATACAAAATTGAAAGGAAAGAATTAACCAGGAGATGCAATAAGGACATACTTTTACTTGAAATAAATACTGCAAGAGAATCTAACTTTAGATCTCTAATAAGCTACCCTTACAGAGCAATTTCTGGACATAATGCGCCTACTACAAATTGCGTCTGTATAAACCTGACAAAGATCTGTTTTTCTCACTGCAGAGAACTCAAGTCAGAGTAATATCCAGTTTCAAAGGTTACCACTAAATTGGACAACTGTATTTTCTACGTGACTTATTTTGCCCATTTTCAGACTTTTTTCTGTCTGTAATTTTCATAACCTAAATAAAAAACTTTAGGAGAGCTTCACTGCAGAAGCAGTGTCAGTCACTGTAAGGCACACTTAAAAAAAATCCCTTAATCACCATTTTAATCTTACTACATTCTGTTTAGGCAGTGCCATCTAGTGTGGGTAAAACTTATGCTTCCTCTTTCCTATTTAATCCAATGCAATTCTGGCCTTTTAGGCTCATACAACAAGTATTTCTCAAGAATTTAATTCTTGAAAGAGAAGGCAGTATTTTGACAGAGACATACAGAACGTACCTGCCAAGCTCAGCCACTTCACTGTAGTGGGAATCAAAGTTGTCTTTCCAGATTACCATGATCCCATCACTTCCAGGACCTAGGGAAAAAAAAAAAAACAGAAAAGAGAAGGACAGTATGTCCAAGATTTATTATACTCAGATCTTAAACTAAATTGTTGTCATTATAACCAATATGTCATTTCAAATGTTTGCAGAAGGAGAAATATTTGGATTTCTTATCCTGTTAAGGAACAGATTTCAGGAAGAATTTGCCTCAGTCAGACTAGGCCCTATCATCTTTCTTTTGAAGCTGTGTCCATATTGAAAAACAACTCAAGGCCTCATATTATCCACCCTCTCGCAGCTCAGAAAGAAAATTATTTCTGTAATCAGCTACTTCACTGATAGTTTATAATTACTACAGCAACAGAAGATAAAGGGTATTCTTTATTCTTTGCACAAGAGCTGAATACAATCAAATGGCAAGTCAGTTCAAGTCTGAAGGACTAAAAAATACTTTCAAAGCTTGAAGTTGAAACCTTACTTTGTTCTATGGACTTAGAGTTTGCATTTTGAATTTATGGGCAGGGGAAATGAAGGGTAGAATGGCCCCAGAAAAACCAGGGCCAGAACATCTTCGTAAAAGTACTTGTAGAGCTGAGTAAGATTAGCAAAATACAGCTGCCTGTCCTTTGGTGTCCAGTTGCAGAGTAACCACGACATACCGAATTCTGGTTTAGTTTTGATGGAAAAGTAAACACTTGCTTTTGGATAAGGTCAGTAAGACCAAAGACTGTGTCTGAAAGACAGTAGTTTAGTCTACAAGACTTCCGTGACTCTTGATTCTGGTCAAATCAGTTTTAGGCTTCTGAACTGGTGTTGGAAGGACACTCATTACACTAGGTCCTTAAAGCACAGAGTTTCACACTGATTCTTATCCATCAGGAGCTTTTTCCTCTCCTAACTAGAAAGTTTCCTTGGCTGAGATACTATGAGGGGAATCACCCCATCCTATTAATCCCTATATGACACAGGGTGGCAGCAAGACAAACTGGATTACACACCAAAGCATCCTGGCCAATGCAGCAGAACAAATTCCATAGTGGAACTAATTCAGATACAGTGGAAACTATCTGTACAGGAATGAGTACCCTTGGCAAATTGAGGGAAACAGTAAAAAGAAAAGGCATCTTACATTATATCTCATAATCAACAATACACCTGCCACTGGAAAAAAGTGACCAGGCAGTGTAACAGCTACCTTAAAAAGTAACTCTATTCTTCATGAAACATTAGTATAAAGATAAAAATTTAATTTCCTGACTCCTTTATACATTGCAGCACACTCATCCTAGGGCTTAACTACGTCTGTTTTGGTCAGTGGGCAGCAAGTGCCTGGAATAATAACCATCTCAATATGTTGGCAGTAAGGCACTTACTGCGGCTGCCAATAGGCAGAGCTTCAAGTGGCAGCATTGGATATAAACTCTCCAAAATTTCAGATGAGATTTGGAAGGGACATAGCTTTCGCAGTCTAGTTTAACATTCCACAAAAATGGCAAAATTCTTTGGAAAAAAGGGAATAAAGAATGTATTTTGGAGAGGTTCAGGACAACAAGTCCCCATATTAGCTGGGATAGATGTAGAAAGACAGAGAGCAGCACTTCATATCTTGTTTTCTTTTATATGAGTCAATTTGAGATAGAGCCATTGCAGCCAAAATCTATGAATTAATTCTCACCAATGGATAAATATATGGGCCTCTCCATGGACTAAAGGACCCAGTTAGCATCAATTATTGTGACCTGCATGTAAGAAAGCCTGCTATCCTTCTGTCTCTCTGTGTTTTCCCTGTTTCTAAAAATGGAGAATCTTCAACACTTAAGAAAAACTGAATGTACAAACATGCACCAAAACTTATCATTATGTCATCAAACACATCAAATAAAAATCTTTTTTCCCCTTTGCTGTCTGCCTCCAAAACAGAGGCATTTTCATCTTTGCAGGTCTCCTTTTTGTTCCTTCACAAACAATCAGGTTGCCTCACTTTAGGTACTGAAATCATGCAACTTAACTGTAGATCAACGATTTAAAGACAAGAACTCATTATATGTTCTCCTAAACATTGTGGCTGTACAATTCTAGTAAAGGAGAATTTAAAATACTGAGTAATGCTACTCTTTCCTTATCTGTAGACTTCAGAAATTATAAGTTAGCACAGTAACATTCATTGAGACTAAGAATGCTGATGATAACATATGATTTTATCAGTGCGTTTCAACTAATACTGGCAAAGTAAATGCATGTTGACAGTACTATGTCAGTACATAATTTATGTATGAACCTCTAATCAGTTACATTCTGAAACTGCATCTATTCCTGCTAAAACAAGCAATATATCACAGGTAAAAAGGCTTGTTACCATACTGCTTTAACAAAGGGATGCCCAAGAGCCGAGCTTTTCTTTTTACTGTTCTATGGGTACCAGACACTTAGAATGTAACTAACTAGATTTTTTTAAAAAAGCAAAGAGACAGGCCTACCTAAAACTCGTAGACTGGCAGAAGATGAAACCGAACCCATATCGTTTGCAGCTATACACGTGTAGATACCATCGTCTTCTGCAGTGACGCCAACGATTTTCAGCGAAGCCTCTCCTAAGTCACTGGGAAACACAAGGGCATCTGTTAACTTTACATTAATTTTGTAGACCTTAGGATATGAAAACTAGACAAAGTTAGATTGATACTGTTTATACTTCTTATTCTCCAGCCCTTATCTCTCTCTGGACAAACATTACTAACCCTGTCCCTGCCATATCAGAAGTGTCTTCCAGAATGTGAGCACTTTGTGTTCATCAAGTATCTTGGAGTGTCCTAGAGATTATTAGAAAATCATCCTCACTGACATTTTGTCTCAGCATGCCCCAGCCTCCCTTGTGTTTGAAAATTCAAGTGCTTTCCCTGTTTCTTCCTGCTTCCTTTACCTTCTTCAAGTTATGAGAAGCTGTATCAAGACAAACATCCATCATCGTTCTTTCTGAAAGGTTTGTTTCCATCTCTAACTCCCAGCAAATATCAGCTGATCTATCATTTGTACTTTCAGAGCATTCACTCCTTGTAAGGGGAAGCTTCCTCTTCAACACAAGAGGCACACTTCACAACTGTGGAGACCTCATAATCTGGGAGAATGAGAGGAAACTAAAAAGGACTTAAGTTTTCCCTGTGCTCCAGGGCAGCAACAGCAACAAGGTATGTAAGACCATAGCACAAAGATTCTGCAGACTCTTCCTTAATCTTTCTCACTGTTCAGTCACACTTTTTATTTGATGGTTTGTCTATGTCTACTCAAATCTTACTCTGTGCAATTAATTTCTAGTACTCTTTCGACTATCTGCCATGGACATGAACAGCAGATAATTTAATTTGCAACAGTCTCTTACAAATGTGAATACTTGGCAAGTCCTCCCTACACTTTACATGTCTAGGCTCAAAACAACCCTAACATTGTGTTATTTTTTTCCACAATAATTCATATTTTCAAGATTTTCTATCATTCTTATTGCTTTCCTTTGGATTCATCTGAGTTACTGCAAGTCACTTTACTGACTGAACTAAAAACTATTTGCCACGGTCTTTGCCACACAGTTTCAGGAGGAAAAAAGAAGGCAAGTTTTAGGAACATAGGAAGATGATCATCTTCCCCAGCTCAAAGAACATGTCATAACTACCTATTTCTAAAAATCTTTCAGCCACAGACAACATGATCTAATGGATATAGTTCTGTAAGAGTAATGAGTAACAGTGAATTAAACCTAGCAAATCTAATTCTTACTCATCTGACAACAGCTCTGGATGCAGTAGCAAAGCCACCACACTCCCTTTGTCACTCCACTAAAAACAAACAAACAAAAAGCAGGGGCAGCAGGAAGTAAAGAAAAACAGTATAATGTGCCATCATCAAGTTTTCATAAAAGAGCTCTTCATTCTGAATTAAGAGCATAATTCATACATAACATATTTCTTCACACTAAAGTTACTCATTAAACAACGTTTTCTGTATACAAAAGAATGAAAGAATGCTTTTTCAGAAAAAAATACTTTTTAAGATGCAGTTTCCCATTCCAAAATAACAGAGTTTCTCTTAATAATCAGGTGTTTGAGTTACCAGTTATTTTGTAAAGTTCTGTCATAGCAAAGCTAAAACCAGGCAAAATGTTAATATCCATGCTTCAACAATAAAGAGTGACACTGCCACCTCAGTAGGAACCAGAGGCTTTTCTTTGCAAATTACTGTAGCGTGATCTATGGTAGGATCCGTCACTGTCACAACATCTGGCATGTCACAACGTACTGCTTAAAGCACCAGGTCAGCATGACAGAACAACAGCTGCAGTAGTAGTTAATCAGAAATAACAGATTAATTTTCTTTTGTTTTTAAAAATCAAGTGAATATGATATTTTGGCACCCCAGCCATGCATAGAAGTTACACAACATTTCAGGAAAATCTCTTGCTGAGGGCAATCCTATTTTCATGCCTCAAAGCCAAAAGCTGCCCTGCACCAGGACAGATAGAAAATACAACCGTTTCAGCAGTTCCTGTTGAACATTGCACAAATTACTGTACCTGTACGAAATGCTGTGATGACCGTCATTGCTCAGTGTGTTATGATCAGGACCTTTCCAAGTAACTGAAGCCTTGGGGCGACCACAGACTTTACACCTAAGCACGATGGTCTCTCCTGTCTCACATGTTACCTCACTCAATGGAATTATAAACTCTGGGGGAACTGGAAAAAGAAAATGAATGGCATTAGGTCAACTGAAGTAAAAACATTTAATTTCTGTTCCTTGTGCTCTCTCTTTTCTATTAGACAAAACAGTAGGGTACTTTACATTTCCAAGATGTATCTACCCCTCTACCGTTGGAGCAGATCCATGGTTAGGCCACTTGCTGAGGCTCTGCAGAGCTAGTGAATTTTCCTCTACATGAACTTGGACACAACACTGCTGCTATCCCACTGATAACTGTGAAATCTACCATGGTGAACCAAACACCCTGTTTATGGCAAGCTGAGGAAACTCTACAGGGCAGTATTTAAGGATGTGCCCAGCTAGGCTATCTTTATATCCAGTTAAGTTTGCAAAAGGAAACACAAAACACTTCATCCACTGAGGCGTTGTAGTGAAACTCAGTAAGTTTGGTTCTGTGTATTAAGCTAAAAACTCACTTTGGCCCTGACCCCAAAGGGCCACTATCTTTGTCCTGATTAGCCTCTGCACTGGGGAGGTCCTGAACATTCCCTAGGGTGCAAGGTTAAAAACAAAGCAGTTCCAACTCCTTAGCCTTGTTACTTTGCAAATTCCACAAGGCCCAACTTCCATACAATCTCCATACAGAACACATCATATGGTCCTTGTGTTTTATGTTGTTTCGCATTTGTGAAAAAAAGAAAAAAAAAGTTCCTTGCATCTTAAAAACATAAATGTGATTTTATTTGATTCTACCTTATCCAAAAAGAGCCTGTGTACATTTTGATACAATGCCCTCAGTTCCCGATATAACTCGTATCAAGCAAATAATATTTAATCAAATTATTTTGACTGCAACGTTTAAAAAATTAAAGCAACTTACCATCATAAATGTAATTGGGGTTGAGAAGCTGAAAAGAAGAAATAAAAAAATTAATGTCCTGCTAACCTTATAATACTTAAAGAATGGCAGAAAACCAAGCACAGTGATAGGTCAAAGTTAGTTGTACTCACAAAATCCATGAAACATCTGAATATTATTCAATAATTTCTGCATTACTGGTTTTTCTTCTGCAGTATCCTTTTGTTGTATCATGCCTGCAGGTTCAAAGACTATACCTTCCTGTTTTCAGAAAGGTCCCTTAAAATCACTGTTGTCTTTGATTTCTTCCTGTGAAATTCTGACAGAAGCTACTTTTAAAGAAATCCCAATCCAACAACTTTCGGAAACTACTATATCTGTGTAACACTTACCTTTACAGAAACCTTGTTGGCAAGTCCTTCTCGGGATTTGCGGTAACCGTTCTCTAGCTTGCCTTCCCTTTTGCCGTCTTTATCTTTTTTCTCAGATTTCTTCCTTAATCGGAGTGCTGTGTGCCAAGACGTTGACTTCCTGAACACAGAACATGAAATTTTGATCAATTTTTCTCATGTTATGTGCTCTACTATCTATTTTCAAACGTCACTGGAAAAGTATGTCAGAATGTTATTTCTATGTATTACAGTATAGTGAAATGAAATACATTAAGCAGTACATAAGAGATGCCGTCCTTGGCTAAAACTGTAAGCAAGCTAGTAATGCAGTCTGTATTTCAGTATTTCTTGAAATCATTGCTCAAACGGTAAACTTTCTATATGAAAATACAAACTGTCAATCAAACTGAGCAATGGTTGGTATGAAACCCATACCAAATATAGGCTACAGGAGCTTTACATAAAATTTCAATGCTAAGAACTGTGATATAATTTCTTCCATGGCAGATTTGAGGGAGGTCTTCTGAGCATAACCAGTCATTTTCATTTTCTTTGTGGCTCAAAGTGGAGATTTAGGAACTCTAAAATATTGTTTCTCTTGAACAAACATCCCCTCCCTGTTTTCCTAGACAACAATGTCTAGACTAGTAACTCATTCTATTAAATA
This sequence comes from Cephalopterus ornatus, assembly GCA_013396775.1. Lineage (NCBI taxonomy): Eukaryota > Metazoa > Chordata > Aves > Passeriformes > Cotingidae > Cephalopterus > Cephalopterus ornatus. Next base: position 567,707 of record VZRE01008659.1, on the reverse strand, counting down.
AACCATTGCTGCTCTTAGATCAGGCATTTTTTTCCCAGATGACTGGGCTATTAAACTTTTTAATAAAGAATACGTGCTTCTGGGATCTTTCTTACTAGCTTGTATTTTGAAGTTTGCTAAGGGACCTCTTAAGTACTCATTCTGCTTGTTGTTCATTTATTTCTCAACAATCACATCAACTTTTGGTTTAAAAGGTTCAAAGCCTTGCCTAGATTGGAAGTTTTTCTTTCTCCCCCTGCTTCTACACACACCCGGGCACTCACTTGATGGTTCCATCAGGGTTGTCAATGATGACTGCACTGGTATGCCCCAAGACATAGCCGGGAATCCAGCCCTCAGCTGCGGGGCACTGATCAGTGGCGGCTCTGAACACCAAAAACATGTTCTGTTGGTTGCTGGCTAGAATCTGCACGACTTCTCCTTGGTAGACATTTATCTCATCCTCCTTCACTGCCGTGTAATCGTGTGTCACCAGCATGGTGGAGATATTGCTACTGCTGCTACTTTCACTCTGCAGGTGTCAATCAGAAGCAGAGAGAAGGGGGAAAAAAAGAGAATCGAGTTTAAAGTTCATGAAGAAGACTAGCTGTTCTTGGCCTGCTACATTACCTGCATAATCCACACACAGTTTAAACTGTAGTCAAAGAAAAGAGCAACAATTTCTCTTTTAAAGCTGCCTGTGTCCATTTTTCTTGTACATTAGTTTGATCTTTGAATATCTTCACATACCAGAGCTGCATACATTGATTCCCATTACTTTTACTCAAGATTCTTTCCATTAACTAAGAATCAGTTTATACATAGATCTCAACTCATCCTCTTTCAAGCCCAGACACTGAACCTCGCATCTTCATTAGGCAACAAAACTATAGTACAAGCATGTGAGACAGTTTTTCATGGTCTTAAAAGTGCAGTTTCAAAATCATAATCATTAGCTCATAAATACTGGAAATTCCAACAACAAAAAATACATATAGTCTTTCCTAACTATTTGTCAGATCTCAGACACCAGCCTTCTGCACACAAAACATGACAAGGTACAAAAGAACAAAACAGGCTTTTGATAGTGTATCTCAAAACCACAAGGCTTATATCTGTTTGAATCTGTATGATCAGGTTTCATCCTTAAAATGGAGAAGATGAGGTAAATTACCAAAATAAGAAATTATTAATTTCTTGGTCAAAACAGGCCCACTATACTACCAGAATAACTTCTAATTGATTAGTGACTATGATAGCTGTTTATCTATGATACACTTTCAACTATGTTCATGATCCTCACTAAGCTTTTGTAGAAAGCTAATTATGGTGGATCAGTTGTAATCATACTACTTTCAAAACAAAAATCCTTGTCCTGACCAGAAATTCACTAGAAATTATTATTTTTTAAAAGTAAGACTTATTTTATCTATTTGCATGTATTCAGTATATGAGGTTTAATAAATGGAAGTGTGAAATCTGTTACAAGACTACACAACCTTCTCCCTCAATAAGTTATTTCCTTCTTGAAACAAATTAAAAACAAACTGGATGGCCTATTAATGATGTGGCATGAGATGTGTATGTGTGTGTGCGCCTGTCTTTTGTCTCTGTTCTTATTTCAAATTGTTTCAAGTCACTCACTACCAGTGAGGGTTCACTATTGCTCAGCAGTAGCTGAGCTGAAGAAGGAAATTAGTACTCAGGTGCAGCTGGAAACTCCTGTTGCTTATACAGCATAACCACATTAGCACCATGTATGTGCTAGTAGAAAGCTTGGCACACACAGGATTAAAACAGTGTAATCTTTTTTCTCAAAACTGTCAAATATTTCTCCCCTCAGTGTTGAGGAGATGTAGCAGGTGTCAGCGGACAGTGTGATACACTGGAAGCCCTGAAAACCGCATTCTCTTCCAATCTGCTAATGGCCTTGAACAAGTCACTCCATCTCTCTGTGCCTGTGCTTCCCTATGTGTACTCTGGCTGAGAAACCAAGACATTTGGAAAGGAACAGTTTCAGATTACTAATTCATAGCACGTTCAGCACACTGAGGCTTGGGTTTCCAGTGACTGTACATTTTATTCTAGCTGGACTGTTACATTCAACTGGGTGATCCAAGTCTTCTTTTTTTCTCTCTTATTAGGATGATAAAGCAAAATACTACTTCAGAGAGAAAGATCTTATCATGGATTGTATCTCTACTAAAGAATATTTACATTAATTTCAGATGCTGTATTTCCAGCAGGAGAGTTCATTTTTTCTAGTTTAGAGGACTGCCTGCATACCCTTTTCGTATTCGCAAGCCCTTTCCACGATTCAGGCAAACTGGGCATAGCCAAACCAAACAAAATAATTTAATTTTCAGTCAGTATTTTAATTAAGATTACAACTTGCTATATTCTTTTACCTAGATGAAAAACTACTCTATTCAGAAAAAAGCTGCTTTTGTTAACTCCTCCTGTTATGCTTACAGGGGGAGATGAAGAGAAGAAGTAATCTCAACCTAAGCACCAAATCTTGCCCCACACACTATTCCTGAACATACTGCTTCGCAGCATGTAGCAGAATCTGTGTAACTGAAGCACCGGCCTTTCTGTAACATAGTATTCCTTTTTAACATTTAAGTCTGCAAGGATCATATTAAACTCTAAATATTTCTTATTTTCAACAAGGACAGTTAAATCTGTTAAATAAACAAGTGTCTGGTAACTACTAAGTGACAAATGTTCTTGAGAATGTGTTTATACCAGCATTCATTCTCATCACAGAAAGGCAGCCTTCTCTTCTGCCTTGCAAGGAAGTAATTATTCTTGCACAGTCAGTGTTTTTCTGCTTGAAGTTCTGCTGGTCATCACTGACCTCAACTATGGGATTAGAGGAGGAGCTACAAATAAAATACAAAAAATTCCTCCCATATTCCTCAATTAGCAAAACCTATTCCTTTTTCTTCTTAGAAGTATCTTTCCATAAGTAATCAACAATAACTATATGCGCACGTAAATATACACACACACAAGTGGTTAAATCAAAATAAATCTTCATAACCCATTTCCTCTAGCTTGTTCAGTGTGGTGTGAAATCTTGCTCATTGGTCTATAAATGAGGTTATAAATGAGGACTGATGGCCCATCTCAATTACCAAACTAAAGACACAGTTGTGAAGCAGAAGGCATGCATTCCATGATTATCTCTAAAAGTGAGATAAAAACAACTAATGTTGTCTTTGCTGAGATAGTATCAAAATCCAAATGTTTTGCAAACTCAGTGCCATCCCATCTTTCCCTCTCTCTTTTTTTAATGGAACAACCTGAATTAATATTATGCAGGTCTTCTCTGCATATAAAAAGTACCTCCATCTTGATTCACATACTATGCAGTAAGTGCAAAATACTCAAATTACCCCAAATATTACATTACATCACATTTTGCTAGATGGAAAATAAATACAAGACAGAGCTAAACCAAAAAAAAAGGATGAAGGAAGATTGGGATAAAAATTCAAAACATGCAAAGCATAATTTTTTTCTTTTGAAGCTATTATAAAAGTAAGTATAAGAACTAAGAAGAAAGCATTGTATGTTAAACAGTTCTATAAAGATAAGCATGCATTTAAAAAAGGTCCAGCAAATTAGGTGATTCGCAAAATTGGCATTGCATACTATTTGTGAGAGAGTGGAAAAACAAACATTCACGAACACAATGCTTAGTGAGAGAAAAATCAAATGCAATTTTATAAAGAAAGGCACCATAACCTGCCTACCGCATCCATGGCAAGAGCCTCCAGATTTTTGCTTTATATGTGCACATGCCCCTGTGATTGCTGTGTTGCTTTTCTGGTGGATATTATTACAGGTAACGTAGATTCTGTTGATACCCCAGATTTCCACACGAACACACCAAGTGCATACTAAGAGGCTGAATCTCCAGATACCCTGAACCAGTTCTTCTTACAAAGGAGAAAAGACAAGTGGAGCGGGTATTTGTTTTGATTGTAGTAGAAGGAAGATTATTTTAGCTAGGTTTTGTTGGCCTATTTTGAGTGGACTGCAGAAAGCTTCCTTGATCAAACACAGGATTAAAAAGAGAATTTTGTACAACAACTAAGGCTGAAAGGAGAGGGGGAAAATAAATTAATAAAAAAATAAAAATCAAGCAGCCCAGGGACCGTAGATGTCTCCACGAAGTTAAAACTCCACAGAACAATGGTGGCGAATTTGTGCGTGAAACAGAAAAAAGCCCCCAGGCAATCTGCCAAAATCTTGAAGTCAGGTTTAAGTGCTGGCGCAATGCATACCCCAAGGCGCTCTGGCTGCCACACTTCAGCATGTTAATTATGTGCCTTCAAATTAGAGACGGAAAAAAGCAAGGACAGTGAGTTAGTAGTTACCAGCTTAGTGACCTATGTTTTCAGCAGAGGCAGAAATTGCATCTAATGTTAGCAGTTGCTTTTGTGTCTGTATACATAGCTATGTTCGTATGTATACATACACAGAGAGGTAGACACTCTTGTTTTTTTTAATGTGCAGGAGATATTTGAACAGTTGATTATTTCAGAGCAGTACAGCACTGGAGAGCCAGAAGTTAGTACGGAGAATGATGGCAATGCACAGAAGGGGAGCATGAGAAGGTTTTAGAAGAGCTCGCAGGACAGAGGTGCTCCGCTCTTACCCCATTACTCTGGGTGGAGTGAACTGACTGCTCGCTGGTCGAGGAGCATGTGCTCATGCGGTCTGTGTCCTTGCTGTGTGAAGAGTGGCGGTGGACCTGCCGCTGGAGGGAGTCATTGTCCCCAGGGAAAGTGAAGGAGCCAGGGCGGCTGGCAGGGGATGCTGGGATGGAGCTCCAAAAGGAGCCCTTCTGCAGGGGGCTGCTGGGTGGAAAGGTTTCCTTGCCAAAAGGAGAAGGGAAAGTCGTGGAGAGAGGAGAGTTCATTGGTGAGATCGCTCCTGGCCTTGGCTTCCCAAGCGTCAGTGATCCTATGCTGTTTCTTGTTCGACTGTCCTCTGAGCTTCCACGTGAGTCTTTCTGGGCTCCATCAGCTGAGCCAGAAATGTTTCCTGCTGTCTTCCTGGGACTTTCAATAACTTTCATCTTGGGAATCTGTTCAGCTTCTCTCTGAGGACCATCCGGCTCTGCACTGGGAGGGTGCCTGTCTGGCTGGCTCAGGCCAATTTCTAAGGAGGTGTTGTAGTGTGGCAGGGAGTGATTGTGAATGGACATACCTGACATCTTGTCTGCCTCTGCTTGGGCCGAGGCTGCAGAGGAGACCAGGACTGGGGAATGGTGTCTGACAGGCTGGGGGATCCGGGATGGCCGGCTACGGCTGGAGCTGGGGATGCCACTACAGCTGCTGGGGCCACTGCTGTTACCACTGCTGCTCCCGCTGCCGCCTCCACCACTGCTGTGGTTCCTCTGGTACTCGATTGGGGACGTCAAGGCTGCAACGGGGGTGGGAGGGGAGGTGATTGTGGGGGGAGAGGGCAGGAAAGGAAACAGGAACAGTTTAAAACAGACATGTTTACTGCCAAAAAAGGGGAGTGCTGTTTAAATACATTTCCATAGCAATGCTGGTCATGCCATAGACCTCAAGTCACTTTTCTATATCTCACCTTCATGACCTGCTACATTTGCCTATATTAAAGACTAAGAATCTGAAACTAGGAAGAAATGTTTTCTTCTAGGCTCACACTGTTGGTCAGCAGCCAAGATGAGAAAAAAACAGGTGTGACTCCAAATTCTCTTCATTATAACTCTTTAGAAAAATCTATATTGGGGCAACAACTGATAGATATAAAAAACCAGCAAGAACATTCTAGTGTCACAACAGACACTACCATCTTCTACTTTTCTCCTGCAGAATCTGAATGTTGCCACAATAAGATGTGACAACAATGGCCACCAAAATAACACAAGCAAAACATATTCTGAATAGATGCTTAAAATTCCACTTGGGTTTAGCCTTTAAAGGCTTGCTTTGCTTAAAAGGGGTATACAAGCTCTCCACCTCAACGGATGGTGACCATCTTGATTCACTCCTACAAAACATTTGGAAAATTTCACCAAGAGAACACCATGTAAATTCAGACTACCACTCTTATAATAAATGCTAGCATCTGTTCTGAAGCAGAAATGCAGCACATATCCCCCAACTGTTCCGCATTAGCTCAGAAAAAAGAAAACTTACAAAACATTTCCAATCCAAGAAACAACAGATGAAAGAATCAAGTCATTCAATTATGAACTTTTAGAAAAAGGAAATAATTTACCATTTAAAAAGTTGCGCTGGTTTTCCAAAATTTGGTTAATTTCATGGATCCATAACTGGCGGACTCCTGGACTGGCAGAATGCAAAATAAAGGTTTCCGTGACATCGCCCGTCCTTGATGTTAGTGCAAATTTACATGGATCGCTGTCTACATTTTCCTCCAGGGAAAGGCAACTCACCTTCATGAAAAAAAAGATAATTTATTTGTGCATTTTATGAGAAATAAACCTCTAAAAATCTCTTATTTAGGAGCTTAGAGTCAGATCTTCAAATGATAACTGTTCTTTCCTTCAGTAAAGTAATACCATGATATGACGGATTACAGTAGACTAAGGATTAGTGTACAGTTTACTGACACACTTGCCTGAACAATCTCCAGTTGGTCTGTATGGCTCAATGTTCTCCATCATCCCTCACTTTCCTTCATGTTAGTTAAAATGCTAAGCCTCCCAGGGAGCTCTACCACAGGCCCACACCAAAGGCTTCAGCGGCAGATACAGCAATTCCTTGGACCAGGATGTTCAGCCAGCGCTATAAACAGGAGGCTCAGCTGGCAGGCAAAGCACCAAGTTGAATTAGGGGAAGCAGGGTCTACCCAAAACACTTAATGAGGAGGGCTGCTGGGCTCTACTATTATCAAGGTTTTTTTCAGGGAAAGCTTGAAGTGGGGGAAAACATTTTTTGTTTGAGGGAGAGCTGACACATCTAAGGTTGCACTACTTACAAATATTATCTACATATTTGAATATCAGAAAGGGTATTAGAGAGATATTAAATCTATTTGCAATTACTTTGTAATGTGTTGTACACATAGCACAGAGATGAAAACTAAATTTCTTTGTGAACGCTTGTCCAGCTTTGTGCAAGAACACCTGTTTTCATATGGTTCACGTAGGTAGCATCAGATTCAAAGATTTCCATTTATCATCAGAGTGAGAAAAGATTTGGTAGGAAGTAATTTCAGGAAATAACTGACACCTCACTGTGCTCTATGATTGCACATCTAGATGTCACTAGTGACTCCCCACAGAATGAGAAACTGTTACCTTAGCAGAGTATGTGCAGGGGACACAAAGACTCACACAAAACAGTTACCTTGATACTGTTTTTAAACAAGAATCCGGGCATGGAGAAACCTTTCTTTTTATCTAGCAGCTCACTGAAAATGACAATCTGCTCAAACAGGAAGACCCGTCTCTCCTTGCAGCGTGGCAGAAGTCCTGCATCCTGGTCTGTAACCAAGAATGTGTCCTGGAGCAGGAGCTTACCCTGGGCTACAATTTTACCCTAAATACAGAGGGAAGCAGAAACACATTTAGTGCAGTTCTTCATTTCTTTCCCCAATCAATCTTTTTGAGCAGATGCTCATGCCAAATAGCTTTCTATATTTCCTGACTTCTGACTGTCACTAGCCATTATATATTCATTGCTCCTCCTATACACAAGACATTCTTGTGCCCTTTCTCAAAAAAAACCTCAAACACCATGAAGATAAAAAAGAAACCAAACAACCCCCAAAAAAATCCACTCCCACCCTTTTGAATTCGTACTCCACTTTAAAGCTTCTAACACTAAGGCTTTAATTCCTCTATTCTCAATAACTCCAACAGTTACTTATATAGTCTTCCAGTGCCTTCCAGGGTGCTGCATAGGGGAAGAATTCAAGTTCATACCTGCATCACAGAATATAAAGGGCTTTGCAAGTAGAACTTGTGACTGTGGTCTGGAATGATGCATACTGCTTCAATAGCCAATTTCCAGCTCTTCTAGACTTAGCAGAACAAGGAAAAGGATTATGGTTGCCTCAAGTACATTACTGAGGTCACTTAGTGACTCCTCCTCTGTCTACACTACTGAAGTCAGGCCTGCTCACCTTCTGATAACTGATTACTTCACTATTTCTCAAGCTTTTAGTCAACAAGGGAACTGCAATAATACCTGCACTTTCTAGATTTTGCAGAAGGACTTACCTAGTGTAACTGACATGGCAGGTAAAGTTTCCCAGGAAAAAGTCCTTGGCAGAGCTAAGACTTGATTTTTCATTCACTGCTTTTTGCACTAGCTAACCAAATAATGAGGTAGCACTCTACCTCATTTCTCCCCACAACATTAATGGTTAATTTCTAGAGAACCTGACAAAATCTCTAAGCAAAACTCCAGTGAACTTACATCAAATCCTTGCAGGCGGCCAACATTCATCATGTCATTACACCGTTTTGGTACTATACACATGACCTCTACAGCTTTCTGTTCAAGACAAATAAAAAGTCAAAGCTTTATTTTCCAAATGAGTTAGCAGCATAATATTTTGTTTAATTTGATATAGTTGCTTTAGAACAGAAATGCAATAAGTAAACACTTAAAATCACATTCTCAGGAAGATCAGAAAAGGAAAGTGACTCTGCCAAAACAAGAGAAGTTCAGAGTTAAGAGAATTCACGTCACTAAGAGAAAATGTTTCAAGTACCTCTAGTTCTGTTGTGTCAAGATTAGCTTTTTTAGAATATTTGAGGAAGTCCTGAAAAAGAAAAAAACCCAAGTAATATTTTTTTTCTAATTAATCAGCAAAGAGAAATCTGAATTTACTATCCTCTGTCAGAATATGACAAACTGCAGAAAACACATAGAAAAATTTTATTTTTAAAGTTTTTGTTTAAGATTTATTCACCATTTGGATTTAGCTCATACAAGAACTGTGTTAAACAGAGTTGTTCTTCAGTAAACACTTATGTGATATTAAAATGGTTGCAGGTGTAGATGGAGAAGCTGGGATCAGTCCCAACAACTAATATCACTTCTACATCTGAAAACAGTTAAGAGTTCTTTATCCTGTTAATATGACACTGGTAAAAATTCTAAATATTTCCATGTTTAAACATTTGGTTTCTTAAAAGAAGCAGCAAACTTCTGCCCAAGCCATTTACTGCAATTTTTATATCTGAATATTTTCAGAAAATAATCATATGGCATTGCTTATGGCATCTGGATTCTCCTTGGGAGAAGGGTGGGAAAATACCAGCAATAATTAAAAAAGAAAACATATCTGTTAATATATCTATAACATATCTGTTAACACATCTCATTCATCTCTACATCACTTTACCTTTAGTAAGAGCTGGTATTTCATAATTCTCTGCACAGGTTTTATTAGCAAGTCTGTGAGCTGAAGTCTGTGGCCCAGGCGTTGCTTTAGATCCTGAGAGTTGTAAAACAAACATTTTTGTTTGTTCAGTATTAAAGAACTTTGTTTTTTAATTAAAAACACAGTATTCATATCAGTATATGGAAAGAATATATACATAAAGAAAGACATATCAGTATTAACAGCTATCATACCAGAAATTGGCAAAAGTCAGAGCAGAATCTAATCTTCAGTTATCAAAAAGCTGGAGTCCTTCCCCGTATCTGTATCACCTTTGTTTTCAAAGTATTCCCCTCTGCAAGCCTCTTTTTTTTTTGACAAGACTGCATAGTGAAATGTAATTTTTCAGTCACAGGTTGTATATAACCTATTTTCAACAGTGATCTCTGCTCATCCAAAACTTACCATATGCCTGGCCTAGGGCCAGTAAGGACAAGACTCTACTGATTAATTAATATCTTATACCTAAACTTTGTTTTTCATCTCTAGGAGTCTATATCAGATTTGAGAAATCAGAACAGAAATGGCAAGAAATTATAATTTGAAACAGTAACAATAATATCTGCTGCATTTGCTTGTTTGGTTGGTTGGTTGGTTTTTGGATTGATCAACACATCTGATAATGCTTATGATTTGCACACACTCTTCACCCGGCACATCCTCACTCAGGAACTTACCTCAAAAAATGTATCAATGTATTCTGAGACAATGTGCTCAGACTTTGGTTTGTTTTGGCAGTAAACTATGTACATGTGCAACCTTCTCTCCTGGAGGAACAAAGATACAGAATGATATATCATTATCAAGAAAAACATGCCAGATTGAAATGGAGTATTATTTTAAGAAGTACAGATGTTCCGAAGTATGAACTTAAAAAAACTTTGAGGAAAAGCAGTTACATATGCAGAAATTACAGATCTGAAAACGTATTTATTTGAGAATATAATTACGATTTTAAACAGGCAACATAAGTGAAAAATTCCCACAGATATAAATCCTCCTGGACAACAGGTGTTCAGAGATAATAGCTCAGCAGCTATTAACTTTAACAATAAAGTTAAGTATGAAAATGGTTATCTTTTTCCTTTAGCAAGAGCAATGGGAAGTTGGACCAGATGACACCACAGTGGTCCCTTCCAACTTAACCGTTCTGTGATTCTGTAATGCATACAGCCTCTGAAATATAATATTTTTTAATTTTATTTTAATAATCTGATTATTATTCTAATTTATTAGAATAATGACTCCTCCTGCTTAGATGTACAGAATAGTTAGGAGAAACCTCTCAAGTCCTCCATTTAGTACTGTTTGTCCTACTAGAGTTTGAGTGGGGATGTAGGCGATGAAGCCTGGAAAGGGCAGCACTAGTATTTTTTAACTCTGATGCTTTATTTTGTGAATGTGCTTTTAACAACAAAGCAACAAAGAAAAAGAGAGAGAGAATAACTTCAGCCTTCAAGATTCATTCTTGGTTGCTGATCTTGCTGGTTAAGAAGCACAGACATACCATATGTGTCACCTCCTCCAAACTCTTTCCTATCACTTTGCTAGGATTGGTTTGCGGTTAAAGGCTTTGCTGCCCAGAGTACTGACCAGTGAAGACAAATGGTATGTTAAAAAAAGAAGTAAGATGGAGAATGAAAAGGACACAGGACCTAGAATAAGAGCAGGAACTTGAATAGCTGTGTTCTAGCTGATAGTCAGGGCTTTCCTAGAGGATGCTGTAATAGTATCACAGCTTGCTTTTCCATCTGAAGTGATAAAGGTGCCTTTCTAAGACAACTCAGTTACACAAATTGTACCAGGAGAAAGTAAAACAGCAATCAGAAAGAGGGAGAATTACTTCCTACAGGTTTTGCATTTTGCCAGCAAGAAAATTCTCAGAAGGGGAAAGGATACAGAACTAGACGGCACTGAAACTGGAAAGAAGAATGAGCCTCTTTACTATTTTTTTTTTCTTATGTTCCATGGTACTGCATGGATACCTGGGAATAGACAGCAGGTATCATACAAAATGACAATTCCCTTGCACCGAAGTGGAACTGAATTGAGAAATGGGGTGCTCATTCATGTTTACTCCCCACACGGATATATCAGGGACAAAAACTAGAACACTTATTTATAAGCTCTTAAAAACTCTCTCTCCATCTCTTACAGTGAAGAATATTGTACAGCACTTCCTTAACTGTGTTGTACTTAGAAATTAAACATGTTGGACAGTAGCAGAAATAGAGTTTGCCAAGGAAGATGTCTGCACTTACATGCTTAACAAACAGGGATCCCAGCTTTTCTGGATCTTCAAGGCACTTTTCCAACTCTCCTAAAAAGAAGCTGAACATAAACAAAATAAGTTGGTTTTGGTTTTTTTTCCTATATGCACACATTATAGCAACAGGTGTGTGTGTGTATATATATATATATATATATATAATATATATGTAGGAACTTTGCAAAGGAAAGTGGTCTTACCACACGGCAAGACACTTTGTGTCCCGTATCAGCAGCTTTGGATATTAAAAATGCATGTCCAAAATGACAGTGTTAACAGTGTAATATTTTAATGTAATTTTTTAAATGGAAAACCCCCTAGTGTTCGCTAATAAAATTATTTCATTTCATATATATTGATTCAAAGCTTTCTCCTTCCTAGTCTGAATGCCTGAGTTGCTAATATTGCCATGCTAACCCCTAGGAAGTTCTTTAGACTGTATTCTTAGAGAGAAAACAAAGCCTCAAACAATGGAGAAACTTCTGTACTTAATATCCATACCAGAGATTCTCAGGTGAAGCACTTGCTATATATGTATGTATGCATCCTTGTTTATAGATCTTCGCACCAACATTTGTAAGCTGAATTTACAGTATCTACAACTCAAATCACGAGACCAACTGTTTTTACCTTGTATCTGAATATTTGAGGAAATGAAATAACTTCTTAAAGTCAGTCTAATATTTTTTAGGTAGAATAGTTCAGCAGATGAGTTTCAAATTAATACGTACTCTCTGTGCCAGTCATAAATCTGGTGAATGTTTCCAAATACAATCTTGTCTTTGCCTTTCATATCATCAGGTACGCCATCTTCCTTCATAAGTGCCATGTAACCCTGCAACAGTCCAAGTAAATTCACTGTGAACATTCCATTCTTACTTTTAAAAAAGTGAGCTTTCTTTTAATCCCCCTTTTCCCAGAAGCTGTACAAATTTCCCATGGCAACAGCTTGCTTGGGACACAAAACCAAAGCAAAAACCTGCTCTATAACATAGTATAACATACAGCACAGACACAAAGTATTACAAATTGACTTGAGGCTGTCTACACAACACTGCTCAGTGCTAGAAAAATGAATTCACTCCAGCTAATTTAGCCTGCGTGAACAGAACCAAAGCATGACAGAAACTTCTACAACCCTTCTCTTTACTATCTGAAGCAGGTGCAATGCTTTGCCAAGTAGGGCTGCTACAGAGTACATGTCAGAGCTGCTGAACTGGCTTCTGTAGTGCTTTGCTCGATGTTTCTTATTTCAGTCATCCACACTAACCCTACACCAAAGCATGCTGAGGAAGAAAGCAGCTGTACTGCCTGTGGGACTGCACTGCACGAACTACTACTTGCGGTATGAACAAACCAAACACAAAGAAGCTGAACCACCAATTTTCTTTGCAAGCATTCTGGCTGCAGTAACGTTCCTTTTACATTTTCTCATAGTCGCAGCCTATTTTTGGTATCTACACAGTCATCTCACTGAGCAATTCTATCATATAGTTAGAGCTGGGAGTGTTTTTAAATTTTCCAATATTCATGCAAATCTTTTTTTTTTTTTTTTTTTTTTTTTTTTTTTTTTAATACATCTATAGCCAGGTCTGGTTTTGGTTTGTCAAGTTTATGTTTTGATGTCAGGCATTTTTTCACCAGGAATTATTTTGTTAATTTTCAAAATACATCTATTCATAGCCTTCTAACACACACTTTAAATACTGTAAAAACATCACATTGCCAATCTTTCTTTCCTTTCCTCCCTCTAAAACAGAGTTTAAGAATTGAACATTCTTAGGCTGAAATTCACTGTCATGCTCATTCTACTCTTCCAAATGCATCTTGTTGGTAGCTGAAGATTGAAGAGAGATATGTGATGTTATCTCATTTTACAGTAGGGGAAGCTAGGAAGTCTAAGAGAAGACTAGCAGAAGGAGAGGAAGGTGGGCTTTCAAATCCTGTATGCTGAACTACAATGTTTTTATAAAATTTGGTTGTGCTAAATCAAACTATCTAGCCTAAGATAACATTAGGCCAGAGGTAGTGATCTTAAAAAAAAGACAAAGAACTACACTCTTCAAAAGAACAACAAGGTGGACACAATAAGAGGAACCAAAAACGGACTAAGATATGATGCAGCATTTCTAATACATTAAAAGCCTGCAGGACAGAAAACTCAGAATGCAAACTCCCAAATTTTCAGTTTCTTCATGTGGTTTGTTTAGAAAACCATTGCGAGGTTCAAGCTGCACAGTTGGTTAGTACCACATTTTAAAAAAAGGAAGAAATCAGGAGAAACATTCTACCTCAACTACGTAGCCCAGATCTCGCACGTAATCTCGTTCTGTCTCCACTAATTCCTGTAAGACATAGCTGCAGTGGAAGGAAAATGGTGAACACATATTAAAAAATGAAACACATTTTTCAAGGGGATTAATGGCATACAACTTTTCAGACATAGCACATATGTTTGATAGGCAGAACTGAAATGGAAGAATCATTGTACGTTGGTTCTAAGTAAGATACTGCTTTGACTTTGAAACTGGACAAGGCTTGCTTCTGTTTATCTAAAGTCAGATGTTTTCTTAAACATGACATTAAAATTAAACATTTAACTATTGTTTAAAATAAAATGCTATTATGTCTCTGGTCTGGAGACTCTTAACTATATGGACTGTTATTTCTACACACAGGTTTAAAAAATTTTGAAACTAGACATGTTTTTGTTCTACCGTGGTAACAGTTTACTACTACATAAAGAAATAAAGTGTGAGGTGGAGCAGAACAAGGGGAATGACCATTTTTCTGAAGCCTAATAATCCTTTGGACATTTAAAGATCAGTATCTTCCTGAATAAATAAGACTGACACATGACAGAAGTTGAACACAGGTATGACTAATATTAAAATCACAGGAAATTGAAACTGCAACAAATGTCTGAGAAACATGACTACATGCTTGACACCTAATACAAGTCTCCTTCCTTTCAGACTAACAGCTTCTGCTGCCACTTCAAAACAGGCATTGTAAAAAAAAAATAATTAAAAAAAAATATTGTAAAAAAACTGAGTTAAAATGTGGTCTTACTGTCGTCTTTTTAAGGAGCTGGATTTCCTTTCTTCCATTTCATCAATGGGTGACGAGGAGGATAGAAGGGAGTTATCTGAAGGGTTAAAGGATGGACTGCTGCTGTCACCTTGATCTACCAACAAGGAACTTGGACGGTCCTCCAGAGCCTGAGAAGGTATTCAAGACAGTCAGCAACAATGATTTATTTCTCCTTTAGTCACAAGACACATTACATGCCGCTGTATAAAGGAATCTATGGGAGATCAATTACTGTTATGTATCTTGGCAAAGCAGATCTCAAGCCTCCAGGAAACCAGCCAACACTGTGGGTTTTCCAGGATAACAGCCTTATAGAAGCACATTTGGGATATGACAGTCTTTCCTTCACAGAAAGGAAACGAGTTGAGCTGGTTTAAGCAGCAATGGCTAAAAGTCCAACTATCCTGCTCAGGATGTAAGTATTTTTATGGTGGAAGCTACACAGATGTGCATTCATTGCCAAGGATTAAATTATATTTGTCATATTTGAGTACTGGCATATACAAGTTACTTCCAACAATAAATAAAACATCTTTAAAAGAGATTCTTTCGATGTTACATTTTTTAACACAACAAAGTAGCATTCTTCGTCAGACGTTTTGTTTATGTTATTAATTAGCCAAAAAAGTGACTCAGTAAAGAAAATAATGACTTCCATGCCATCAGTGTTGCTTTTGAGCTTCATGACAGTTCAGATCTTAGGAAAGAGTCCCTGTATCCCATGCCAGATATACCGTCTCCTTTACGTGGACTGCACAGGCTTTTGTCTGTACAGAAGATGGAGAAGCAATGAGAGAAATAACAGGAACATCTTCTATGAAGTATTTATTGGATTTTTATAATTCAGGCCCATAATCTTGGATCGAGCTACAGTTAAATATCACATTTTCCTTGCATGTGATACAGCCTTTAATGCAAGACACCACCCAGGGTGGGGTTCAGCTGTAATCTTTTTTCCTTTTCCCACAAAAAGTAAAAAAAACAATAATGATACGACTGGCCCAAAAAACCAGGGAAGCTGACCCTTGCCTAAAATTTGTTAAATGAGAACATGTCCACCAGGGACTATATGCATGGATCATTAGGTTATACACACTGCTGGGCAGCCTGAAAGACACATGGACTACCAAACTTTCCATTTACAAAAGACTGTGTTGAATCTTCCCACAGATTACTTTTTATCCATCGGTCTGGTGCAAGAGAAGTAAAAAGCACAACAGAGAGTGTACAAAATGACCTGTACATGACCTCAGAAAGTGATTTTTGAAACAGGTAGCAAGTTTTAAAAGTCAGTGGAAAGAATGTAGCTTTTCTTTGAATAGCTACTTGGGACTTGAAAGACACAACTTCCTCAGACACATGCATCTGCTAGTCAGCCTCACCATTTTACTTTTGACGAGCTCTTCAATCGCACTGACTAGTTCTGCAGCACTGGGTGTCTCGGAGCTGGTCGGCCGCACCAATAATCGAGACGATGTCTGTGCAATGACACAAAGGAAGGAAAATCCCAGAGTTAGCCTGGTACTTGCTCAAGGATCAAGAGACCTCCTTCACTTCTCTGTCATATAAAGGTACCAGACAGTAACTGTCAGTGTAACATAACACTAAGATCATCCCTTCCAACAAGTAAACCCCATAGAAGTTAAATGCTGGGATAAAAATTCCTGTTCCTACATGCAATAGAAGTCAAAGAAATATCTTTCATCTTGCTGATGATAATTCCTGACAAATAGCTATAAATATTGCCTGAGCTGACCCAATGGAAAACCAACAGTTCGTTAACCCATTTTACTGCTGCTTAAACAAAGCAACAACTGCGGAACGGTAAGAGAAACCAAGATGGCTTGAAATAAATGAAAAAGCATTACTGCATTAAGAGAAAATACACCAGTAACTTGGGGGCATTTACTTTTCTAAAGGAGGTGGGGTATTTTGCCCAGATTCAGATGGGAAATTGAGCTCACCATTCCTTGTGCCATCCATTTTCCCCAATGGTATGTGTAGAACATAGAAGATCTCTGGCCTCATAAGCTATAAAATGCCAGTTTATAGATACAACTGAAGGTAAAACGTGTTCACAGTAAAGGATTCTGGGAGAAGGCCATTAAATTCAGCCTCAGTAATCTGCAAACAGGAGTTGTTTGCATATTACATTTATCATTTAGTAACTGGAAAGTGAAAACAGGGTGTAATATGAACCTTACTTCATATTACAAACAGCACAGTGAACATCATGTAGCACAGGGTAAGCTGTTCAGCAAATGTTTCCGACAAACCTGACAAAGAAATGGCACGTATAATGACTTCACACAAGAGGTTCTGTTCAAATCAAGCATGGGTGTAAAAAGACACTCCACAAGCAAAATTAAAAAAAAAAAAAAAAAAAAGACAGATTTTAGGTAGTTTGCCTTGTATTTGCCTTATTTGGAAAGGAAAACAGGGGCTGGGTAAGCAAAGGAAATACAGATAACTTTAAACGGAAAGATATGGGAACTGAGCCAAAGCAGAGACAGAACACAAGTCAACATAATGCTGCATCAGAGTTTACAAAAAGAGAAAACAAAAAGCGAAAATAATTAGTTTCATATTAACACAACTGATCTTGAAACTTTAATACTGCTTATCCAAAAATTAAATGCAAACAACTTGTAAACTGCCACCAAGTGCAAATCCATGACGTGTGTAGTGATTCCACTGAATGGAAGAATGTATACTGTGCAGATGAGCTCTTACAGGAGAAAATGTTTGTGTTATTTAGGGATATTAGAGAAATCAGCATGGCCTAGCACATGATGTTTGCATGAACACCAAAAACTTTGCAATCCCACATCTAGCCTATCCTTAAGGCACTTACACGCCCCTGAATCTGAGAGTTGACCAGGTTTTCCAAAGCTGTGCTTGTACGTGGGTTTTCACTTTGGATGTAGAGCTTAGCTTAGCCTTATAAAACACTGTCAGTGCTGGAATCTGAACCTGGTCACAGTCCCTTCTCTCTCTTTTGGGATATAAGAGGTGTGAGTGCTGGTAAAACTTCAGAACTGTTTAGTTTCCAGTTCATGTGATTATATCACATATTATCTGAAGAAGGAGCTGCATACATGAAGTCTGCCTGTGGACTGTCCTGATGATGTACTATGGGAGCAAAGTACATCCCTTGCCCAGAAACTAAGGAAAGGTGGAGGGAGCAACTGAGCTCACCCAGGCTAGGGCCCACAGCAGGCTGGGAAAGCAAGGAAAAACCCAGCGAGCAGGGAGTTTCCAGCACTGAGTGTAGACAAGAAGTCCTGGAGAGGAAGAAATGCTTGCAGGGAGGCACAGACAAAAGCCAAGTCTCTGATGTCACTGAAAGGAGGAGACATTCCTTGGGATCCAGAGGAGCTGAGCAACCCAAAAAACCACTCAGCACGGCAGGAATGTGAAGGAGGACTCCACCCAGAAGGCAGACAACTGGGAATTTGTTTGCAAGCCTTTTATTGATCGGGAACTCTATCAATAGACTCAACTACCTTCTAGTGGGTAAAACTTTGCTCTGGCTCTCACTTCTGCATTCCAATAAAGCATTTGCTTTAGGTACTAGAAATTGGTGGCATGTGGACTTCAGGGAGGCACACACAACCTCCCAGGCTGCCCCATGAGGGGACTTTTTTGCCTCCCACCATGCAGGATGGATATTGCATAACAACAGCAAATTGCAGAAGAATCACTATTTACATACTTTGAAAAGCTATGGTATAATATTAACATTATCAAATTTAACTTCACAGAAGTCTTCTCTCAAATGTAGTTCAAGCTGCTTTAAAAACTTGCCCAACATGTTTTTACTGCAGTGGGTGCATGTTAACTGCTTAAGAATTTATGCTGGTTTTGTCTGTGGTAGAATTAATTTTCTTCACAGTGGCTGGTATGGGGCTATGTTATGGATTTGTGCTAAAAAAAGTGTGGATAATATAGAGATGTTTTTATTATTGCTGAGCAGTGCTTACACAGAGCCAAGGCCTTTTCTGCTGTCTGTACTGCATTGTTGGTGAGGAGGCTGGAGGTGCATGTGAAACTGGAAGGAGAGACAGCTCGGAGGGGTGACCCAAACTGACCAAAAGGATATACCATACCATATGACATCATGCTCAGGATATAAAGTGGGGGAAAGAAGGAGGAAGTGAGGGGGATGTTTGGAGTGATGGTGTTTGTCTTCCCAAATCACTGTAACACGTGATGGGGCCCTGCTCTCCTGCGGATGGCTTAACACCTGCCTGCCCATGGGAAGCAGTGAATTAATTCCTTGATTTTACTTTGCTTGTGTGCATCCCAATTCTCAAGTTTGCTCCCTTTTACACATCTCATTCTCCCCCTGATCCCATTGGTGGGAGAGTGAGCAAGCAGCTGCGTGGTACTTGGTGACTGGCTGGGGTAAATCACAACAGAAGTGAAAGTAAAATTTACTGCGGATTGAAAGCTACTCAAAGCCTCTTACTCGACTGTGGTAAGGGTCTGACTTTGCACCAGAAATACACTAGTGAGCAGACACTAATTTACAAGCACATCCCCTCACATAACTGTTCTTGCTATGTAAAGAACTATATAATCAAATTAATTTTTCTCTGGAGAACTTTTTTAAACACTTGTGTATCAATTTTTTTTCTGTCACTGAAGGAACACACAAATATGGCAGCTCATCAGCAGGAGCTTAAACATATTTTCACCACCATTATTTTCATCCTATTTCTAAATCTCAAACTGTGGTTGTTACATTCTAACAAGAAAACATTCTCTCAGGTCTAAAGGCTTGTTTTGTTTCAGGAATATTTCCCCATATATTAACTCTCCAACTCATATGTTACACTTTTTCAATTCAGAAAACACATAGGAATTAAAAACACACAGAGCATAGGAACCAGCCATTTTGATCCTACAAACAGTATTTTCAGCAATGAGTGAGATTCCTACTGAAAGGAAGTCTTTTTAAAGGAATTAAAAACCCAAAAATAAGTAAGATCAGCCAAAGTTAGGAATAGCATCTGTATCACTGAGAACAGAGAGGAACCAGTCACAAAATTCATTAACAATATTCAGTGCTGTAGATTGCAAAGGTTAAACATTTTAAGGAGCAAAATGGGAAGAAAACAGGAATGTGCATATTTTCTGCACAAGTCCAGATTGTTTCCCTTTAAAACCCTCTATTTCCAGCCTTGATACTTGTCCCCTAAACGTATGATCCAGGTTAAAAATGGAAATAAACACCCTCAATGTACGAACGTCATAACATCAAAGAAAAGCAGATCACAGTAAGGAAGATTTCCTTCATGCAGTTCCTATCTACATGCAAAATCTCATTACTGATGCAGAATTTTTACCCTCAATTTTAATGTGCCTTACTTTGTAAAAATCAGCTGGATTATGTGCTGGTTTTGGCTGGGGTAGGGTTAAATTTCTTCACTGTAGCTGGTGTGGAGTTGTATTTTGGATTTGTGCTGGAAATGGCACTGATAACTCAGGGATGTTTTAGCTATTGCTGAGCAGAGCTCACACAGTGCCAATGTCTTTTCTGTTTCTCACCCCACCCTACAGCGAGGAGAACGGCAGGGCACAGGGAGTTGGGAGGGGACACAGTCAGGACAGCTGACCCCAGCTGACCCAAGGGATGTTCCATACTACATGACATCTTGCTCAGCATATAAAACTGGTGAAAGAAGAAGGAAGGGGGGGACGTTTGGAGTGATGGCATTTATCTTGCCAAGTCACCATTACAATGTGATGGAGCCCTGCTTTCCTGAGGATGGCTAAACACCTGCCTGCCCATGGGAAGGGGTGAACAAATTCCTTGTTTTGCCTTGTTTGTGTATGCAGCTTTTGCCTTCCCTATTAAACTGTCTTTAGTTCAACCCATGAGTTTTCTCACTCTTCTGATTCTCTTCCCTGTCCCACTGAGGGAGTGAGTAGTGGCCGTGTGGGGCTTAGTTGCCTGCTAGGGTTAAACCACGACAAGTAATACCCTTAGATGGTAATTCCTTTCTCAGAGGCATCCTCCCCCCCCGCAAAAAAAAGAAGAATAAAAGGCAGGATTATAAAACAGTTAGATTCTAACACTAAATATAGCATCAGTCAAACAGATGTAAATAGGTCTGTGAGCACACAAAGTAGCCCATTTTCACATTTAAAGGGATAGTACAACAATTTCTACAGTTCTGCTTTTTAGAGAAGCATTTAATTCATGCTCTTTCCACAGAACACCCTTTTAATGTTATCTAATGTGGCATAGTGATTACTTCTGTCTTCCCTAAAGCTGTATTATGTACAATTTGAAGACCTTCAAGAACAGAAGAAAGATTTGTGCAAACAGAGGTTATCTCAACAAGTAAAGCCTTCCCTCCTACCTTGTCATCCTGTGAGTCAGGCTGGAGAAGACTGTGTTGCTGAATTGCCATTGGAGGAGGAAGTGGTACAGCATCTGCTCCCTCTTCACCTTCCTCCTCTCCGCAGCTCTGCATGCCTGAAGAGGATGACTTGGAGAGAGTGCCACTGCTCAGCCCCTCATTTCGACCTCTCTGTAAAAAACATCAAGACATTCAAGCTCTGATATCTTCTCAACAGCATGAAGGTTGTCTTAAGTTTGTTCTGTAGTTCCAGCCCTCTCCCAGAAAGTCAAGATGATCCTATAAACACAGTAGGATCCTCCTTAACAGAGGGGGAAAATGAAAATGCCAAAGACAGTTTTCAATCTTTGGTAAAAGTAGATGGATTGAGACACTAAGAACAAGACATTCAGCTTGAAATTTACTACAGCAAAGTGTTATCAAAGCCATGCTTTCTTTCCAATTTCAGTTCTGTACTGAGAAATCCGTATCTCTCTGAAATATGTATTTTGCTATGTATCATAGGACAAAAAAACTGCTATCACAACATGAAGTATTTTTTTAATTATCCTTTCTGTCCCCAACAAGGAACTATGATTTCAAGTAACCAAAGTTTAATGTAACTGATCTTGCATGATAATTTATCCATCTTTACAGGAAGACAGCATAGATGGTTACTGGTTTTTCCTGACTTTAAGGTTTTCCCCTCACTCACAGAACTGCAGAGTAACAGATACTTCCATAACAATGCTGAAGTGCAGCACAGAGAGTCTCCATCTACAGCCTGACATCCAAGGACAGAGGCCAATATTCATTCCTAAACAACATCTCTTGACTCACCATGCTGCCAACTCTCTAGTCTCTTTTTTCCCTAGACTCACTGTATAATATCTCTAATATTCCAAGCTTGTAGCAAAAAATGTTGTGAGGAAGAGAAAACAATGCAGTACATTAAAAATTGGGCATCTGCATGGTAAGTACCGAAACTGATAGTCAGAGTCAATCCTGGGAAAAGGGAATAAGTGTATAGCACGCATCTAGTTATGTCCTTGGAAGCAGTAAGATGACATTTATTTTAGCCTGAAATGTAGATTTGTAACAAAAAAGAATTTGGCTCTTGTCTGCACGTAACTGGAGGCTGGCTTTGTTCATACAGAGTTCCAGGCTTAGAAGGAGGGGCACATGCTTGTGGGAGGATGGGAAGCCCTCAGTAGATGTTGTTGGTCGCAAAATTTGAAACAGTTCACAGTTTCCTTCCCTCCAATGAAAACTGCCATGCATATTATTTCACTAATGGTAACTACCTATTAATTTGAAAGGCCAGTAATTTTTCGGTGCTCTGACTCCTACTCAAGGCGTAAATACAGCTTTAAGCAGTTAAGCAGTTTTCTCGATATTTTCCCTGACCCATCAACAAGAAAAGGAAAGGAAGTACAAAATGACCCAATTACTCCCAGACCCTGAAGCATCTTTACTCATAAAGTTGCTTTCCTAATCAGGATAAGAGAGCACAGCCAAATAACTTTTTATTCTCCCATTTCTCTTTTTCAATTAGAGACCCTTCACAGAGCTTCACTAGCACTCTCAACGCAGAGGGCACAAACTGTCCCTTGCACAGTACTTATGCAGAGTACAGTACTCAACAAGAATGAGCACAGGGCACATACCATTTTGCTCCACTGTTGGACAGTCAACTGAGGAAACAACCTTCACCTGACAACATTAGTTCTTTGAAAAATATAAAAACAAGTCTCAGGAAGCTGCCCAGAACACTTACCTCTTCAACAGTTTCATCTTGTGGGGTTGCTGCACTATCATCAGAGTCCTTCTGAGAGCCTGCATCAGCACTTTTACGAACCTCTCTACTCTTCTTATGCTTGTGGGCCAGTTTTTTGACATGCCCATCTGCTTTTCCACTGCTAAGGCGCCTCACAGGACTGGTAAGCCATTTCCTCAAAGTGTTGCCGGGGCGCTTGGGGCCTGGGGAGCTCTGAGCACCAATCATGTGGGCCTGAAGTGATGTTACTGAAGCAGGAGGACTGGCATCATTGCTGGAGACTGAAAGGGAGTCTGGAAAAAGAACAAGGAGAGGATTTTAAACCTGAAACACAGGCAAGTAAGAGACAAGGTAAACGGCTGTATGTAATAACAGATATCGGACCTGATTTATGGACAAATCAATCAAATTATTTGCAGGTAATCTGGCCTTTAATGACACTACAACTATCACTGTACATGCTGCACATGGCTGTCCATACACAAGCTTGTAACAGTCAAGCTTCATTAAGTTGCTTCTGCCTCAATTATAATTCATACTTCCCACTGCTGATAATTATTTGATAGTGAATTATACTTTCCATATGTCTTCTAACTTTATGGAAGGATATGCTTGTTTTATCTTTTAATGTTTACTGCTTTGAGCAAAGACATGAAGGGTAACTGTAACTGCCTAAGTAAATAATTTTTCAAAAATTAAATTCAATTACAAATGCTCCAATTATTTTATTATTTATTTATTTACGCTGCCCTTGGGACAAAGGAAAGAAGAAACCTGAAGGGAGTTAAATGTCTGTCTTTTTGTTAGATCTTGTTAGAGTTTTGGCTTTGTTTCGTTTGCTTTTTAAAAAGGCACAGAGCAGTGTTTAAAAAGCCCACTTGCTGAAATCTCAGGATCAGCAGTAGTTCTCAGCATGACATGCTTGAAGTTCTGTAATGAAACAAAGGATTCACTTTTCTCAAGCCACAGTTTAATGTGCATGAGGTCAAGAATACTTTCCCACTGAGGTTCCTGTCACTTGAACAGGACTGTATGCTTACAGTGAACCTCCACTGGTTAGCTGTTGTGAGACTAGATTTCTTTTTTGCCCATGCAGCACGACCCTTTTTCCCTCAACAATTCTCTCTTCCTAAAAACATACTGTTTTTGAAGGGGAGGGGAACATTCTTGTAACACCACTCCTATAAATATTATCTACCACAAGGGTATTAACAAGACTCTCCTAGGTTGTCAAATATGGGGTTTTTTTCCCCTGTGCGTGCACTTTCGCAGACAGATAGTTTACAGAAGGATGACATAAATAATGTTTTGTTGAATGTTTCTACCGCTAGGAGTTAAATGCAGTGCTTGTATTCCTTCTTGAAGCTTGACACAGATGTTCAGGTCACTTCTTCTGGCAGCTTTTCCCCAAGAGGTGCATTGCCAGTCTGACCAGAGATAGTTTGAATTTTGTAGAATAATATGGTCACACTGATGTACCAATACACTTCATCATAAACACCCAAATACTTGGATCCATGCAACAAGTATGTGAGTCTGTTCTGTCTCCACAGAGCACTAAGCGTAAATGATGGTTTTGAACAGAGACGGGGAAAGAGACATAAACCATGAATATAAGAAGTTAGGACTTTTTATTTTTCCTGCACTGTTCAAGCTGTTTCAAAAAGGGCACCCTTTCCTTGGAATCCAAAATTGTCTTCTATCATGCTGTTTGTAAAATTTTTTCTCTATTCCAATAAACCCCATGGCATGTCACCATTAAGATACACCAGTTTTCATGCCAAGAACATCTGTAGCTTATAGCGTTATGAACACATACATAGTAATTGCTGTTAACCACCACCTTTCATTGTTTCCATAAAGCAGAACATAAACTTTATAAAGCACGCTTTCAGTCTAACAAGCTGGCTGCTAACACTTTAAAATCAGGATTCATCTACAGAATTATCTTCTAGCCACAGCAGTAGCTGTTGTGCACACAGGTAAGGAGAGTTCCTATGATGTCATTAACCTGGTTTCAAGCCTTTAAGTAATGGGTACTACAGAGCTACACTAGTTGTCTTTGTCTCTAATCATGGATTAGCAGTGCTACAGAATTGTCACATTATTTTCGTGTTGAAGTGGAAAACATAAGGAAGAAATTAATTATCTATAACAATGGTTTTCAACTTGCAATCTGAGTATCCCTCAAGGCCCCTGGATTACCGCTAAAGGGTTATCAGCACATATGCAAAAAAAGCAAAGCTACTAGCCATCAGCATCCACATCATGACAGATTAAAAAAGAAAGTGGTCTGCTTATTAAAAAAATTCCAAACAAAACTTGCAACCATCTGCAAGCTCTCCACAGGAATCCAAACAATCTCCTACTAAACCTCTGTAAGAAGTCAGATTGACTGCTCTTTCACCAAACCTAACTTTACCTTTACTGTATCAGGCATTTTAGTTGTTATCAGATGCCTTGTTTCAGAAATCACAGCAAACATCATCTGATGGCTATTTCAATAAATAGCCCTCTGCTAATCTACTAGTGGAATACAGAAGATGAGAAAACAGTGCTGGTGTTCTTATAAATAAGTTTCTTAAAGCCCAAACTAAATGACTTGTTTTCAAGATTCCCAAGCTTGAAGATGTTATAATCACTCAGCCAAGTTTTTCTTTCATTTGTATATATTTTTCTGCTCCATGACGGTTCATACAAGGTTCCTTCCATACAAATAAAATAGGAGAACATTCACTTGTTTATATACGAAGAAAAAACTAAGCCTTTGCAGAAGTTCACCATATACTGTTTTGTATTTTTGTATCTGTTGCATTTCTTTCTGACCACTCCTTTCTAACAAAAAAAGGCAGCGTGGTGCTGCAGTAACTGATTGCATAAGACTTACTTTTATATAAACATTCCTATCTCTAAGCATGTAACATGCCTGCAGTTAATAAACCTGTTTGTCTTTTTATAAAATGTGTGTTTCACCTCCTCAAATTCTCACATGTCCCTTTGACAATCTACACTTACCAACTACCAAATTTCTTCCAAAACCAAGCAGTACAGGGCAGAGACCCTGAAACTGTGGAAGACAAATATTTTAATCTGACTGTACTTTTGTGGTACCACTCCTACTCTTAATCCAAATTGGCCAAGAGTTTGTGGGCAGGGAGAGGGAAGAGAGCATGAAATACGTACACTCTGCTCACGTGAAGAGGATCTAAGAGACAAAACAATGTTAGCTAGACATGTTCCGCAGCACATACTTTAGCCATATCCTCCCACACAACACTGGTTTTCATTTAGTGTGCAGCATGTAACTGCTTCTTATCTTCTCTTCTGCATGATTTAATATGAAATACTTACTGAAGTATTATTAGGGCTTCAGGGAATCATAAAAGCGGACAGTGTAAGCAGTACACCAAAATGATAGCACTGTTCTGCTTTGCTCTTTAAAGCATGAAAGCTCCGGAGGAGAAGGAAAATCAAAGAGGTTGGGGACCTCTGGAGATCATCTATTCCATGCCCCCTGCTAAAGCAGGTTCACCCACATGAGGGTGTATGGGATTGTGTCCAGACAGGTTTTGAGTATCTCCAGACAAGGAGACTCCATGACCTTTCTGGGCAGCCTGTTTAGGTGCTCTGCCACCCTTACAGTAAACAAGTTCTTCCTCATATTCAGATGGACTTTCCTATGGTTCAGTTTGCACCCGCTGCCCCTTGTTCTGTCACTGGGCACCACTGAAGAGAGTCTGGTCCCATCCTCTTGAAACCCACCCTTAAGATACTTGTATGAATTGTTAACATCTCCTCTTAAAATAAATAAAAATACTGTATTGCCATAAAAACATTAGCCTAAAGATCAATTTTTTTTTAAAACTGGCATTAAAAAAAAAAGAGGTTTAAAATCACCAGTGTTAACCTGAATGGAATACCAACCCACTAGCCTCTTCAGAGATCAGACCTGATTTTTCACCCCTCTTTAAATTTGTAGAAAACATCCCCACAGCCTCATAGCTGAGTTAACACTCACGAGAAATATTCCATGGCAGTATTTTCCAGCTGACAGGAGCCCAGATTCTCCCATCCGCTCCTCAGGACCTCAGTAACAATACTAAAGCACAGTCATGTACAAAACCTAGGTGCTCAAGTTCATATACTTACGTAAGGCATTGCCAGATCCAAGCATTACGGCATATCAAACCCAATACAGGCATTTTCAAGAGCATTGAAAGACCTTTCACCTTCCCTATGAGAACAGCCGCATGGGTGTATCTTATTTCTCCCTGTCCCATTATTATATTCTACTGCTATCTATAAAGAGATACAGACTTGGTTTGATTGATTACCATGCTTGGGATTGTTTACGCTAAATTGGCTTTGTTTCCTTTATGACTACATAGGAAATTGTTTTTCTAGGGTTGCTCAAGAACATTTTATCACTAAGACATGCTAAAAGGAAAAAAGGAGTATTCAGAATTAAACCAAGAACAACACGGAATTTTAAAACCAAAACAGATGGAATAAATTTGGGGTATGCTAACCCCAACTGTGTTTCAAGTACAGTTAACTTTCTAGAGAGCATCAGATTCCCGTTTAGAAAACGATAAATGCAACAGATGGACATCTTGGAGAGAAGAAAAACCCAACACACATATAATGATCACACACAGCGACAGCAACCCATCACGAAACCACTGAATTTAATAAAGTCACTACTTGTTCAAGTAAAGAAATTTTGCAATTCAATAAAGTATTTAAAAAACCCTAATGGATGGGCTTTGTTTTATAATTCACAGCCTCAATAAGAAAAGAAGGCATTTAACTGCCATTTCTGGGAAAGTAAAAACCACATATGTTGCTCTGGTGGTGAGGTCAGAGAGTTCACCCAGAGTCCATAAATATATTTTTCAAGCTAAAGGGCAGGCAGCATGGGTTCTGACCCCCTCAAACTAGAAGATAAAGTTACCTGCAACAAACAGGAAAATTTTGAAACTGGAAGGGAAATGGGAATTCTCATTCTAGTCCCAGCTTTTTTAACACTAGAAACATGCACATCTGTGATTAATAAACTGGTTTTTTCTCCTAAAAAATAAATCAGCCATGTTAAGCTAGTTGATGACTTGAAAGGCTCTGCTTCATATTAACTATTTCCATATTGCTGTTTTTTGAGTTTTAGTGCAAGGGGCTACAAAAACCCTGACTCCTTTACCTAGGGAATCAAACCAAGTCTGTTTAATGCCTGCTCTGCCCCTCTAAACCCCAAATGCTCCGAAATAAAAAATAAGAACATTTTATCGTCTCTGGACTGTGAAACAGAGAGGGGGTAAAAAGTGAAAAATGGAGCAAAGCAAACTTAGCAACCCCGACTGGCATGTCACATTTGCACTGCAAATCTGCCATCCACCATGAATTTTAAAGACCACTCCCCCTCCAAAAAAGCCTAGAAAACTCATCAAAAGCAATTAACCAGCTGGTCAGTAAGATTTGGTGCATGTACATTATCAGTATTTGGGGACAAGAGCTGCTTATTGGTCAAAACACAGAGACCACAATCTCCACTGACGCACTTGCAAGTTTAATATGCAAGGTAGGAACAGGTCAAGGTCAGTGATCTCCCAAGGCCACATCTACCTAACAAACACACATGCCCCAATCTGAGCCAAGCCAACATACCATCAAAGAAAGCAAAGAGAGTTTACAAGCATCTAATGACAAAAGCCCATAAAATCCCACCCACATACACAGTGATCACTTGTTATTAGATGAGATGGGGAAAGCTTGAAAAGAACAGCGCAAGGATTATTTTAGTCATGGACACACACATGCAGTTTCTGCCTGGGAACTGCTTTTCACATAAGAGGTTATCAATCTGCCATGGACAAGACCATTCAGATAATTTTGTATGTGTCAGGAATTTTATTTCTCTCCTGCTGGGTATCCTTTTTAAAATATCCTCGCTGCCTATTTTTTGTAAACCAGTACTGGAACAGACATCAAAAGGCATTAGATGTGTTTCAACTTTTAACAAGCCAACATAAAAGCAGTCACCATTTAAAGACAATGCAGCTTAAGCATTATCAGGCCTGCAAATGGGGCATTTCCACCATACCCTTTAGGAAGCAAGAATTTCATTTCTGAGTTAAAATAATATAATTTTCATTAAATTAGTTTCTTAAAAAAATTTTTTTAAAAAAATCACAAAATGAACAAAGCTAGTACTTAATACATGAAAGGAAATCCGTCAATCACATTTGTGTCTGGAGTGAAACACACACACTCAGTCTTCATATCTGGTCAGGAAAACCTTTCCTGTCTTTTATTTCAAGTTACACACCATGCTGAAATACAATTTTCTAATGTTTTCAGTGTGTGAGTAGACAAAGAGTTCAACTCCTTAGCATATCTGCCCTGATTAATGAGTTATCTGTACTAATTGTGACTGATACAGACACTAGTCCACAGCATTTGGATTTACATGTATTCAATAATTAAGACTTCCAAGTCATCAAAAGCCGATTAAGTTAGCATCAGATAGACTGGAATTCTAAGCTTGAGGCTAGATACTCTTAAGCTTCTCTTAATGAGATAGTAAACTGCCCCACAAGCAATTAAAAAAAGCCAACCCTCCCCCCAAGACAGAGACTGTCATCTTAATGACTTCCAAAGGTCTTCCTGATATTGAGAAAAGTCATTCAACAAACATATTTGCAACTGTACCAGAGAAAGGAATGAAGAAAACTTCCAATTAAGAGCAAAATGGATACACTGTTCATCTGAGTTAAAAAATTAGGGGCATATACCTGAAAGGTTTAATACACTTATGCTACTGATATTTTATCTTTTTTTTTTTTTTTTTAATATCTTCTCTTGCCTTCCTACCCCATAAATGTAAACCCAAGTTTTTGTAAACCAAGGTTTTACATTTAAGCTTTTAAACAGCCTCACATGCATTATAGAGTGTACCCAGAGAGAGCTGCAAACACAACTGCCATCTAGGAGCTAAACACCAACAAAATTCAGATGGAAAAAATCCTCCTCTTAAAACTGTTGGACAGTTTTGCATCTGCACTTGTATTTTTGTTTATTGTTTCTTTTTTCTTCTTTTTTTTTTAGGCAGGAAGAAGACATGATATTGTGCCAGAAAAAAAACTTTCCTAGGTTAACAGAAGCGGTTCTGTTTGTGCTCCCTGGAACTCAGACCACAGGGATATAAAATGCCCAATCTAAATCTTGCATACTGCTACAAGCACAAGGCAGCACTACAGAAGGAGAGAATAGACTTTGAGGGGCATTTCATTCTTTGCAATTAACTGTTATTCTCTCCTGTTTCTGGAGAGAAATACATTTTGTGTCACAAGTAGGAAGCATTAAGAGTTACTTACACTGCTGAAGTTTAGTTTCACAATTTGTGAAAACCACTAGCTTTTAATAGATTAAATCTCAGATCCCCAGTACACAGCTTATATTTTAACAGGCAATGTCTGGATTTCAACTCTACTCCTTTGGCCACCTGTTTGTTCAGATTTAAAGACAGCTATATCCATGCGCCTGGCAGGACACACCCAGGACGGATTTATGTAATTTAGCACTGTTTCTCAGTTAAGTTCTCACTCTATGTCAGTGCACTGAGCCATCCTCTCTACAGATCAAATTGAGTGCCCTGATTATTTTATTTTATTTTAATATGATTAGCTCCCACTGGAAGGGAGGGTGTACTTCTTCTAACCATTAACTGCACAGAGGCTTTGTGAGTTTTTGCATAAGAGCTAATGAACAGAAACCCATGTTCTAATTTTCAAGTAGTCTCCTTTTTGCGCACAAGCTCCAGTGAGCTCCCTTGGGCCAACTAGGGCCACTTACCTCTTGTGCTTCCCCTGTGCCTCCTGTTACATGACATCATTATACATCACTGTGAAGTAGCATATAAGATTATTTGCTCTGCAGACCTATAATACGCAAGACTTTCAGTGACAGATCTAAGTTACATACTAACTCCCCCTCATAGGGGCTGACACACACAGTATAATTCAGAATATTAAGGTGACATCTTCTGCTTTAGTTGTGAAACAGCACAAGAAAATTAGAGCAATACTGTTTTTCTATATTAGCAAACAAGTTTTCCAACAGCATCAATGTATTTTCCTTATTTTGCTTTAAATACAGTATCTTTTAAGATCAATTTATCACTGAGATGATTCACAAAGACTGAACTACATCACTCATTTTCAAAGCATGGGTATTTTTGAGCTTTACTATGGAGACATGAATATTTAAAAAAGTTTTTATATCCTTTTTTTAGCTAGATGCCTAGCATCAAGTATATCTGACTACTTTAGGGTGACCAACACAGAAGATGAGATGAAGGCATGGCCCAACTACTCTTCCCTCCAGATGAACGGATGCAGCAGAACCACTGCCAGGAACAACTTGTAGGCCCAGGGCTACTGCCTCCTCACTATGTTTAGCTGAGAAGAGCTGCGTACAGCCCTTGGCTCCAGCCTAATTCCCATCACTGCTGCTGCTCACGAGTTTAAGATCTCAGCACAAGAAGCTCTTTGAGGGCACAAGACAGCTACTGAAGCAGTGGGAGCTGGCAGCACTAGCTCCCTTCCAACTGCTCCACGGTACTCCCTGCCTTTGACAAAACCAAGCAGCTAGCTGGTAGGGAGAAGTGAAGTCTGAGTCAAAGAGGGAAAAGAGTGAAGGCAGAAGCTTTGGACCTGGGCCTCGTAGGCAGCACTGGCGCTTAAGACCCTAGACAGTTTTGATGACTGCTGATGAGCTCTTGGTCTTGTGCATGTTGTGTGCAACCTACTTCCCAAGAGCCATGCTGCATGTCAGCCCCCGAGATGAGGTTCTGCTCTTGGTGGAGAGCTGTAAGTCACATCCTATGAATGGGAACCGCTACTGACAAGATTCGTGACGAGCAGTTACAGATTTTAATTGGGGCAACTGCACAATTAATTCTGCTCATCTGTTACTGAGCTGTAGGGGTTTTATCATATGCTACTTTAATTTTTGCTGCAAAGTAAATTTTCGTTCAGAAATGGATAAAAATAAACTCCAGTCCTAGAAAATACAGCTCTGAAGCGGCACAGCAACTCCTCTGATATGCTTTGTGCATCAGTCCAGAAGAGGAAAATTATGAACAGATATGAAACAAAAATGTCCCTATCAATACAGATAACAGAATGGCCAACTAAAAGCGGGGGAGGGAAAAATGCATTCAGCAAGCCCTCAGCTCTACTGAAAGCGGAGAAAGCTGTGGAGGAAGGGAGGGAGAGAAGTAAGTCTGCAGAAACTGCATTAGGAAGAATCATGATCTCTGATGTTATTTAAAGCAACACATGCCATGCTTCCCTGTGCAAAGGTTCAGCAACGCAGGGCATCCCAATGGAAGGAATTTATCCTACGCAGATTTTAAAACACTCTTCACCACTCCAAGAAAAAGGCTGTTAAGATATTGCAAATGCAAGTTTCAGCAAGTCTAATCTCAAAAGGGAGTAAGAGGGAACACAGTTGTACTGCTGTACTGTTGAAATTGGGAATACATACGTGGATAGGGAGGAAATTAGCTTCCACTACTTATGTAATCAATATAAACAAGCTTCACAATTATGAAGACAAAAAAATTATAAAATTTATAGATTTATAAGAATTTATAAAATGCTGAGCCAAAATTACTTTTTTTTTCTTTTGTCCAGAAGTCTGAAAAAATTTAAGCAAGTGAATTCTGCCATGTATTTACAAATAAGTGGCCTCTAGGAGAAGATGAAAGCAGATGCATTTTATTTTCTCACTTTTCCAAATGCCTTAAAAAATTCCCACCCATGAGAAAACCTCCAAAAATCTCTAGTAAAACTGAGAAAATATATGACAAGTCAATAAACATATTTTGATACTACTAATTACTAAGCATATCTTCAAGTGTACTGGTAAAGTTTATAAATATAAAGAGATAGTACACAGTGTTAGTATTGAGTTACAGAAACAAATGATCCAAAAGAAATTATGACTTTAACAAATTTCATTGGTTTTAAACCTCAATTTATTAAACTACTTATACTAAAAAAATACTTGCTTCCTGTTCACCTACTGCAGTTACATGCTAACCTAAACACATATACTAATCCAACAGCAATTTTAACAGTCTTTTCTTCTTTTCCCCCATCCTCTTGATTCAAAGCAGAAGAGCTCATTAGAACAACTAGCAATTGTTTGGAGTCACAGCGTTAGCAGCAGCTGTACAAACACATCAATCTCAAGTTAGGAACTCTGCCATAAGCTTAAGAATAATAATGTACTCATACTGTTTAGCTTTGGGGCTATTATAATAATTTTGGTCATTTTCTCTTTCCAAATGTTATACTGTTGTAGCCCTCAAAAATACATTGAAAAAGTAGTTAAGGGAATTGGGAAGAAAGATGGAATGGCTGAAATACTGACAAAAATGGGTCATCCAAAATTCCTATAGATAAAAAAAATGTTGCCTCCTTACCCAAGTAATTGATACTAGTGGAAGAGATGAATTGTACTAACATTACTTTGCACTATAAAACGTTGACCTGTTTGGTGCACATATTATCTGGAGCATTAATGAGCAGAGCGAGGCCCTTGCAGCCACGCCACTGCTTTCAGCCTCCCCACTGTGTAACTAGATGACTGTAGGTGATGACAGACAACTTCCTCCGAGTGCAATCCCACCTCAATAACGGCATTATCAAGAGCAGACTTAGATGACAGTGATTAGAAACTGACCTGGTCTGATATTTTTTGTCTTCAGATGGAAACGTAACCTGAGCAATGCAACGAGAGCACACGTGATTTTAATAAAGGTCAGTCACACTGGAAATACCAAGGGTTTTTTTAAACAAACTCACAGTCAAGGTTGACTAGCAGATACCTCTTGAAAGTCATAATGCCAAACTGCTGCAGAGATGCCTTTCAGGATGAAGCATTTTAAGGGATTAGGAAAGAGGAAGATACTCCTCCAAAAATCCATCAATCTTGACTAAAGACTGAGTTAAAAAGGGAAAGATAACTCCTTGTTATGAACTCCTTGGTATAAACAAGAGTTCTAAACTATAATTATTTTAAAAGGGTAAGTTAATGGAAGATGTGACATTTTATCTCAGTGTGCACTTCAAATACACTGAATACTACAAACAGAATCATTGCCATGTTCATTAACTTGATTACAGTCTCTTCAGGAATAACATATGCACTGCTCAATTTTCTTTGGCATGATCAAGCCCACATCATGTACACACAAAAAGCTACATTTTGTCATGAAATTTTTCTGTTGTTTTTGTTTCCTTCAACTACTTCCAATAAAGCCTTAGGACGAAGGTGATGTCGTCAACTGCCGTGTCCACCTGGTCATCTAAATTCTGATTCCTTGAGTCATTCCCCAGCTCCCATCAATCTAATATTACTCAAGTGGCCACAGGAAAATGATGTGACAGGATCATGGGAGAGATATCCAAAACTGGTTTGGAAGTAGGAAGCAAAAGGTAAAAAAAGGTTAAAAAAAGAAAAGGGTAAATGTCTTCTGAAAGGCAATAAAAAGGTAAAAAGGCAACAAAATAGAATTCTTATTACTTGCTTTAATTAGACATGAAGCAGGGGGAGGGAGGGAAATCTGTATCAATAATAATAATTTCTACAGAACAATAATGACTGCTTTTTAAAGTTTCAGACTCAACTGTAAGTCTAAATTTGGGGACAAATAAATTAGCTGGAGGAAATAAGATAAGAAATTTAATTAGCTTCTATTCATTTTTCTACTAAAAAAACTCATTTCTTCTTTTTGTCAAGTCCCCTGCACCTCCTACATCTAGACAGCTGATCTCTATGCTGCTCTCTTCTTAGGGCAAAACTACCCCATGCAGTTTATATCTTGGGTGGTGTGGCTTTTTTTAACCACTCATTCAAGAAGACTGAGGTGTCCAGTTCCATGTTCAAAGCAGGATGGAATATACTTATATCACCTAAATTCTATTCTCATTACCTCCTCTAAAGGAGAGAGAGTCAGCACAAACCTAGATGAGCAAATTCAATGGATTGTTACAGCTGCCTGTAGCTATGTTCAAAAGCAGATTATGAACATATTGCTCATTACTAGTCTTGCAATGAGCACCTAGAGGAGACTTTCATTATGTAAGGTGACAGCCCATTCTTATGCTGCTGCTTCACTGAAGTAATTCCTTAAAAGACATCTGCAACAGAGCAAGACAGAAATTAAGTTGGAACAGTTCTGCTTTGCTCAGTTTAAGCCAATGCATTCAATACAGTCTTTTGACCATGACACAAAAGTGTATGCATCAGATGTTTAGATACAGGCATTCTCTGAGAGAGGTGACAAGAAGGTTTAGAGGCAGCCATATTTCTGCTATGAAATCAAACTTCATGTTTCTTTTCAAAGTTTTATCAATATTCCTTCAGGTCTCTCTCTCAGCAGTATTGACTGCTCATTTTTCCATCGTCTTTTGGAAGCTAAATCTAGAAATTCTTCACTAAGCTTTTTGAATATGCTTCAGTAGCAATACACAGGAATACAGTCATCTTAGCAAAATCAAAAAATGCTTATATATAAGCACTTTCTTCTTATTACAGAAATGAGTTAAAAGTCCTTATCACATGAAGATTGTATTATAAACCTAATTACACTTCTTCCAGAAAAGCATACATTTTCCTATCATATCTTTCAAAAAAATCCTCAAAACTCAGAACTGAATAGCTGGTTTGAGAAAGAGCTGTGGCTAAAAGACCACTTTCAAGTACTCCTTTTTCATGCAGTACTTATACAAGTCAGAGTGGAAAGTGCTGCAGTGTAGGGAGCAGACTTCCAAAGGATTAGAGGCAGAAGGCTGCCTGGGGCTAACTCCATACACATCTCTGATCCACACTGCTGCTCAGTTTTGGTTTATTTCACAGAGCAGGTAACCCACCTGAGAGCTACAGAAATGGCCTTTTCAAGTGACTTATAAGATATATCCAAATTAAAGGAGAAAAAATTAGGAGTAGTTCAGATGAAAATATGGGTGGCTGTGGATCTTATCAGCTCACTGAGAGCAAAAAACCTGTGTCTCAATTCTTCAGGTTCACAAGCAAGGATGGCAATTACAAAAGGACATCAGTAGCTCTCTTGCATAAGCTCCTATACCTTATACGTGGGGTTTGGTTGTGGGGGTTTGTTTTTTTTTTTCCTTTTTGGTTGGTCAGTTGGTTGTTGTTGTTTTATTTGGGTTTTTTTTGGGGGGTGGGCTGGAGGGAGGGAATGGTACAGCATTTTCTGCAGGATCAACTTCCTGGTCTGGCTGCCTGTATGATTGCTCGTGTTGGTGCACAAGAAGCAGCTGGATCATATGTGCAAGCACAGGGTAAATAAACTAGCAGTACCTGATATGCAGCTCAATTTTTACTAACTGTGAAACGGCACCTTCAGCTCAGTCTCTTGCAAGTCCTGCAGCCTAATGATTTGGAAAAGCCATGTTGCAAGAACAAGTCAGTAAGGACAGAGAGAGGTCAGGAAAGTAGTTCTTTTGCATGCGTAACTATATAGCTGATACATGAGCTCCTTTTCAGGAGGATTTTTGTTGCATGCTCTTTGTGGAGATGGAAAGGCACACAGAGCACATACTTAACAGCTTCCATCTGTATTCTAAAAGAACAGACTTTCAAAGTGTAGTAGTGAATCTATGCCAAGAATTACACCAACCCATTAGTAATAACTGGACTCTCCCACTGCATCCTCTGAGTTCAGTCCTCAGAGATTCTTATCCTCTCTTGGACACCATTTGCTAAGAATTACTTTACAGTAAAAGCATCCTGTTTTATGCATGAATTATTTCTGAGGCTTGATATATCATAAAATGTTATGAAAGGGGAAAAAGAAAGATATTTGATTCACGCACATTCTTTTAAGCAATCTATTGCACATATAATGGATGTATTTCTTCAAAGCTAAATGAGAACTCCCTCTACTTTTACAACCACCTTTCCTCCTTCAAAACCCAACCCCCAGATGGTTAATAACTTCAGCATAAGTTTGGGTTTTGTAGATTTATTCCCTGGATTTTATCCACAAGATTTGCCTCTCAAATTTCCCAAGTGAAATACAGACTCACACAATTCACGTAGGGACCGAAACACATACATCCTATTGTTCCTTCCAGCTCATAAAGTAACTGAAAAAATATGTCAACTCAAACTACTCAACACCCTCTCCAGCCAGATAACCATAAACAACTTTAATATTTATCTTGTCTCACTTGTCTCACATGCAAAGCATTTTTAAGTTACAGAAATGGGTGGAATTACCATGAGAATTGGTTTCCTCCTACCATCACCATTGCTTTCTCCAACTGATGTCAGATAAAGACAAAAATACAATTCTTATTTATTAGTTTCAGTGGTTACTTGCCAATTCATTACTCAAAAGACCTATTTTCTTTCTCCCTAAATCTGAACATGTTTTTCTTCCTCAGGCTTGATGAATAAGCAGAATAAAAATTCAGATTATTTAATTAAAGCAGGAATTCATAATTATTAATTTCACATGTATTCTAACATTTTAATGAAAAATAAACCAAACTTTCAATTCCTTAAAAAAAAATCTTTACATCTTTTACAAATACAATCATGCACTAGAGTACATTCTGAATATTAAGCCTAAATCCCAAATCACCAGTTTTAAGTTTGCAGTGGCTAGTGGTACTACAGGTATAATTCTTACTCCTTCCAATTCAAGAGATGGCACAGCTACACTTATACTGGGGCATGCAAATAAGCTTTGTTCCTCTATTATGAAAGGCTATTGAGCCTCCTTATGACACGGTCTGTATGCACGGACATCTGTTTTTAAGACAAAGGGAACAATGAAGAATGTTTTTGAAACCACGTATGCTTGCCAAACAAGACTTCATGTGTGTCTATAATCTTAATTTATGGTAATAACGGAAAGCATCTCACTGATCGGGATGGACTACACCCAGCACTTTATAAAACACGTTTTGTAAAAATTTTTTGGCAGTAAAAACCTAACCACTGCAGCACCAAGAGTTCAAAAATGAAGTAAAGGAGATATAGTGAAGACAGGAGAATGCAAAGCAACAGAAAAGTGAGAAGACTGTTGCTGTGCCATTAACAGACCTCCAGTTGATTAGGTAGGTAGTCACCGCTCCGGGTGACGGCTTGCTGTAAAATATTTTGCTGCGGAGCATTCTGCCTATCGATTACTATTCATAATTGACTTCTTTCACTCCCACCTTCCTGCAAGATACTCTGTACTTGTTTACTTCCAAAAACTGGAATAACTGCGGTTTAAGGAAGTGATTGTGCAGCACTGAAGGCTATAGGGCAGCCTTCTGAGAACACAGCTCTATTGCTGGGATCAGAGATGACAGCCTGCTAACATTAACTCCCACTGGCTGGTACTCCAAAGCCCCGTTACCTTTCAAGGAACTACTGACAGATACCACCATCCCACTGACGTGTGACCCTATCTTCAGATGTCTCTGATAAGATTACTTTCCCTTGCATCCTTGATTTCATGTTTGCAAGCCATGTTTCCACCATCCTCTCTTTCCTCTCAGTCCATCCATAAAGGCAGCTTGGATACTATCAAATAACACTGATTATAACTTGCCTTTTGCTATTTATTTTTAGTATATGCAGACAGTATACAGTAACAGGTATGTTAAGGCTTCAATCTAGCTGCAAACAGCTGGATTATAAAAAGAAGGCATCCCAACAGGTGTATCAGCTCCAGAAACTGATAGGTTAGCACTGTTTTGTCCTGCAGACATTTCCGACTTATTAATGAAAATCACACAAATTCGTTCGGCAGCAACAGACCAAATGCCAAGCGTAAGTATTGTTTCCAGTTAAATTTACAAAGGAGGAATGGGAGAAGACCCAACAAGAACTGAGTTTAACATGAACATCTTCGCCCTCACACCTCTGTGCTCCTCCAGTCGAGCCTGGAAGAGCACAGCTTTCCTCCATATCACATTTCAGAATCAATACTGCCTCTAAATAAATTTCACACAGACAAATTAATTTCCCAACTGCCCTTTCTTTTCAAGACCTATTTCCCAAAAGCACTACTTCTCAATAAAAATTTAACAGAAGTGATACATAATAAATAATCTATGATTTATTTGGTTTAGCAGCAACATTCTAAGAAAATTTCTGCTAAGCTCTTAAAACAAAATGCTACCATTAATAATGTTTCACAGAGCAAGCGTTACCATTTCTCATTTCCCTAGTTCAACTAAAAAAATCCCATAAAGTAGCATGTGCATTTTACAAGCTTTTTCTGAAAGAGCTTACTGTACAACATCTCAGCAGTTTACAGAGCAGATTCATTCCATAACTGTTCCCTTTCCCAGACAGGTCCTTTCTGTAGTACTCGGCATTTTTTGACTGGGGTCAGAGGGAGGGGAGAGTAGAGGAAGAGAGGGGAGAAAAAAAAAGCATCCTACTAAACTCTTATAATTTGAAAACATCCCCCAAAAAGCCAACCAACCCACCTCCCCCTGCCCATTATATCTCTATAGTGCATATTTGTACCTAAGTCCAGGATCCAGTATTTACAGCCACTCGGCTGCCCGTTGCCGCAGCAGGTAGGATTTACTGAGTGAAGCGATCCCAGAGTGTCAATCTGTTTAATCCTGTTCGGCATGGTGGGGAGTCAGCTGCTCCAATACCCACAGCTTACAAATAACCTACTCGTCTGCACCCCAGGGATGGGTCACAGCTTCTCCTGAAGACGTTCACCCAGATAATGCTACAAGCAACGCCATCAGAATGAGGAAGTTGCTGTTATCTTCTCAGTCTGGTTTAGACCCCTGCCTGCCGTCAGAGCAGCTCCTCTGTTCTAGGGATGCTCTCCTCTGACTCACTGAACACAGTTCCAGTCTTTAAATTCACATGTGGGAATAGCCAGATGCAGCAGATTACACTCTACCGTAACTACCCTAATTGAGGCTCAGGATGATCTTAAAAAATACAGCAAACCAGCAATTTTCCATCTCAGCCTTCAGAAAAGATGCAGACTAGTACCCCTACAAAGCTCTATAGTAACCGGAATGCACAAACCCTCTTTTTATTTTACACTGCGCAGTTTTTCACGCTTTAGCTAAAGCCATAAATACAAAAAAGATGGACATTTTCTGGTCAGCTAAACTATGCAGTGCTTTCCGTGGAACTTCCATTTTCCTTGACAAACAACATCTCTTGAGCCTTGTTTGTGATACTTAACTAACTAACTAACTAATCCAAAACCCATAATACTAGAAAATTCATAGCTTTTGATAAATTAATTTAAGATCCTGCCCTGGTTTAAGCTGCACTTCAGATCTCTTTCACCTCTAAGCTCATTTTCTGCAAGATATATTTCTAGTTCATCAAGCCGTCTTCCTGTTCAGTAAACTGAAACTGCATGTATTTTATTTTTTATCTACTCATTCTTCACCTAACATGCCACAAAAGCATTTGTCTATAAATATTCATTCATGTTTTTGATTTTTTTT
This sequence comes from Cephalopterus ornatus, assembly GCA_013396775.1. Classification (NCBI taxonomy): domain Eukaryota; kingdom Metazoa; phylum Chordata; class Aves; order Passeriformes; family Cotingidae; genus Cephalopterus; species Cephalopterus ornatus. Next base: position 527,306 of record VZRE01008659.1, on the reverse strand, counting down.
TAGCTATACAAACCCAGAAAAGATGTTTGGTTTCTTTCCCTGAACACAATCATTAGATAATTTTAAAGGACCTACAAAAAGCTACATTCACCAGATAAAGAGCCAAAGCAAGAGTTAAGTTTCTGTAAAAACAGAAATTAGATGCTTTCATTATATTGTCATGAAAAAAGGGCCCTAAAATGAGATTGAACAAACAATAATATAAAATACACAAACATGTAGAGCGTAAGAAGAAAATAAAGCAGCGAGGGCACTGCCAATGATAACAGCACAAACAAATGCATGTATTGTAAGAATAAATAGGAATTTTATGCGGAACTCAGAGTGTATTTGACTCCCAAAGATAAAGAAAGCTTATCATTAGCATGTAACACAAGTTGTTACACACACCTTATCCTGTTTACACTACTGAAGAGCTGTGGTCACCTTCCACCTGAGAATAATGTTTTGCTTCTTAAGGAAAGCCAGTCTAAATTCTGAACCAGTTTCTTTTTCACAGCCTCCTGCACTGAAACCATCAATTCTGATACTTGATCAATTTTCTTCTGACCACAAACAACTTCCAAATGACACTGAATTCCTAAGGGGTGGGAGACACTGGGAAGAGGTGGGAGGGGAGTGGGCAAGGCAGAGGAAGAAAAAACCTCTCTTTCTTCAGGATAAATGATCTTTATAGTTTACCACCTACAGTGAGACTTCCACTAAGGCTAGTTTACTCTTCGTGAAATTGTAGAACATCTGAAAATTATTCTAATTTCTAGTCGAGTAAGAAAAAAAAAGAAACAATCCCTTTCTTCTATTCCACAACCATTCCCACGTACAGAGAACATACTAAAGAATATCCAGCCATTTTTATTGTAGCAAAACTCTCACACCTTTAACTAACATGCAGACAAAGTTCGTGAGGTTATTGATACAGCTTTGAAGTAGTGATTTCATATATAAGAAAGCTTCTGACTAAAACACAACAAAATTTACTTATAAAACTGGTTTTGGGTTGGTTTTGTTTTGCTTTTTAACTGCACATACCCTGCCCTTATAAAACCAGTAATATATACACGAAGATACTTTAAATTTTCTGGGAACCACATATTTGCAGCTTGCTATTGCACAAAGTTCTTCAGTTCCTACTAAATGCAAACACTTATTTTCAGGTTTTGCTTTGACCCATTCTCTTCTCAGAGAAAAATCTGACAAGTAAATCAAGGAGGTGAGGGAGAGAGAATGACCACATGAACTGTCTCACAGAATTATATTTCACAGGTTACACGGTTAAGAAGTAAATGTCATGGATACGGGGTTGCCTTTGACGTATAAAATTTTTGTAAAATGCAATTGATTCATAGCAACACTGGAGTGGAGACAAGAGACTCCATGTGAGTATGGTGCAGAGTGACTGTGCACATTAGGTAAGAATTTGACTAAAAAACAATGTAAATGCATATGCTGAAATCACAGCTACAACTTTCTTATGGTCCAAGGCAGAGAGGTCAGACTCATAACTCCTGCTGAAGTATAAGCAAAAGGCAGATGACTTCTATAACAAAACCCCAACATTTCTATATTTAACATGGAGGTACCATTATTCAGTACCACTGTCAACTCAGATCAGACTTAAACACTCGAAGATGTATCACAAGTCTCAGTTTCCGAGACAGGGACTTGTGTCAATATATGCAATTTTAAGCCCAAACAGCCAGCCTATTACTGTCATTCCACAGTTTACTTCAGGCTCTATCACAAAGCTCTCTTTGTCCTTTAGCTCCATCCAGTTTTCTGTATTCCAGTGCCATATCCTGCATTAGCTACCCCTGACTGCTAGACAGCTCTTCCTGCAGCTCCTTGGATCAGCAATTTTTTGTAGGAACTCATCCTTGGTAATAAAAACCAGTCAGCTAATCTCAATTCTGCAGGCTAGAATACGCTTGCATGGAGAACACCTTTAGGAAAAACCACAGCTGAGTACAGAGCACAAGCTCAGCGCAGAAGAGGTTGGATTGCACGGTGTGTTGCACACAGTGACCTTCTCCCGCTTCATCCGCTGCCTAAGTATTCGCAGACCCCAGGCCAACAGGAAAACAAACCTTGATGAAATTCGCAAAGAAGAAAGCTCATATACTGACCTATGCCAGTTGACAGAATTTGAAATAGCTGAGGCTCTTTTTTTTTAAAGTAAAAATTAATTGTTTCTTTTTCATCTTACCTGTATAAAGATAAAATGAGATTTCTTGGCTATACATTTTATCTAATATCCTTTGAAAAAGTAAATAGTTATCATCTTCATTTCTGAAAGTACCGATGAATTGCTCTTCAGGCCCCTAGCAATTTAAGACATTTGTCAGCTACTTAAAACTGTGACAAAATTAGATGTCCAGGTGAAACTTTTGTCTGTTTCATGAAACTTTTAAAATTCCAGGCAAAAGAGCCTGCTCTTTTTAAGACAGCATTTTGTAAGAGAGACTACATCCCAGTGATCAAACAGAGAAACTAAAAAGAAAAAAACCCAGCTAGAAAAGCACTGTATATCCCCAGTAGATCAGGTAGCAAATACTTTGTATGATATATGTACATGAAGAATCAGATGCCTGTATCTGTTACTACAGTGAAGGAATGGGATCAGCTTTCTGCAGTTAATCTCAGAGCTCACTGACGGACAATGTCAACTTGCCCAAACCATTTTAAAGTATTATAACATTTTGCCAGCTCACCCCAGCACAGCAGTAACAGCCCATCAGTCTCTGCCATTGATGGTCAATGAACCAGATCGCTACAGCTTCAGCTTCTCAGGGGTACCAGCTCTTCACCTGCAGCATCTGCAACCACTGTCTGCCACTGTGTTAACCTCCCTATGGAACTGCTACCTCATCTGAGGGTTCCTACTGCTAGTCTTGCATATAAGAATGGAAATATTCATCCCTTCTTCATTTAAGAGGACAACTGGAGTTAAGCTGACTGCATTTTTCATACACTCAAGACATTTGCATGGTAATATAAATATATTGAAACAAGGATAAACAGCATGCCAATTTAATCTTTGTAAGGTCCCATTACATTTTGCACCATCCTGGTGAAAACAGGCAGAACAGTGGAGGGAAGCTAATAAAATGCAGAATTTCAAGTTTAAATACCTACTCTAAGTTGCCTGAAAGCAAGAAGCCATAGAGCCAACTTTCTTCCTTAATATCTGTCTTGACAGGGTGGTAAGGTGTGTGTGTGTGTGTGTTTGAAAGATTATAGCATGAGAAAACACAGCTTCAAAATTCAATGTTGTTCTCAAGCAAAACTAAATCTGTTGTCTCTGGCATCTTCCCCCTCATATTCCTGACATTTACAAAAGTAATTCACAAATTTTGAAATCAGTACTACAAAGTTATTTAAAAAATTCTTGTTCATCTTAAGGCTGGAGAAGCTTATACAAAATAGTTGAAACTAATAGAAGAGTGAATTCTTTATTCAGTTCTGCCAGCATCTAAATGTCACAATTTTAAAACCATTTTTGCAATTATCTCTGAGACAAATGCTTCCATGATTTAGCATTGCACAGTTCTTACAACTTTGAATTATGTTTCTGCATATGGGAGAGAAAAGATTCAGATTTTTCCAGAACTGTGCAGGACCAAAGACCATCTAGAACCTCAGAGCCAAAGGCAGACATAAATTCATAACTATTAAAATTCTTGAACCAATTAACACTGCACAAACCAATAGGAATTTTATTTACAATATGCATTTCACATTAAAAAAAAATTCAGGCAGACTTTGCATACAAATTCTATCTTTGGCAAGTTAGGCACTCTGCCTCACACCAGAATACTCTAACACAATCAAGAAATTCAAGAAACTGTAGAAAGATAAAACGCATCAATAAATAAATCTGAGGTTGAGTCTCCAAAGGTGAGCTCCCACACTACGATGAAAATTCTGAAAGGAGCCTAACTTTGCCTTTTCCTCAGCGCACAATGTGCCCACAGTTTAACTGCTTGGCGTACAGCTGTGCCACTAGCATCTGGTTTCTTTAGCTCCACACACAAAGATCATCCTGTTCCCAAAAAATACCCTCGCTGCTCCTTAGTCTCACAGATAACACTGCCGGTCTGCAAGGAGCGGAATCATCACAACAGTGGCTCTTTGGACTTACATTCAGTGTGTTGTTTCCTGTTCTTTACTACCACTGCTGCCAGCTACCAGAGACACTTTAAATTGAATCAGTCAAATTGTATTTTGCAATGAATTGTGTGAACATCCTTAATTTGAGATTTCCAAGAATTCCTTTCAAAATACTGGTATTTTTCAACCAAAAAAAACCCCAAACAAAATACCCAAAGAACAACAACATACAAACCCCCACGCCCCCCCTAAAAAAACAAACCGAAAACCAAACAAAACCCAACCAACAGCCACCTCCAGCTAAACACGTGGGCTATATAACTAGCTGGCAAACCTGGGAAAAGTATTTTCTGATTGAGGGTAAAGAGATATTTTCAGCTGGCTGGTTTATAGTCTTCCCTTATACGTCTTGGATAAAGCATTTGTCAGGAGCAACCGATACCCAAGACACTGAAGTATTCAGACTTTATTAAAAATACTGGGAAATGAACCGTGTAGCCAAGTATTCAGTCACTATGGCCAGTATCTAAACAAGTCCTTCCTGTCTCCAGCTTTGCAGAACATGCCCTAGTAAGAACATGCCCTCATGCCTCCTGTAAGAAAGATTGTCAAAAAGCACACGGCACAGTAAACTCTCTCCCATCTTAATCATTTGGCTATTATTTTCTTGAGTTTTTAACTCTGTTCTGTGCTGTAGCCAAGGGATTGGAGTCTCTGTAACACTCCTAAGAATGAAGAGGCCTTTCAAAGAAATTATGAGATGTTCAGTGTCCCTGGTCTCCTGTTTATCTGGAAAAGCTTTGGGAAAATTCTGACTCTTCAACACAGTCACCACTGCAGCATGTCAAAGCAGCTTGAAGGATCCCAGCCACTCTCAGCAAAACCCCAACAAACCAGCTTTAGATAATTCAAACAAAATCTTTTGGATGACTGTAAGGAATGCTGTTCCACATACATTCAGTACTTAGCAAGAGGCAGGAGGGGAGAAGGAATAGGACATGCCTCATCTCTACATTGGATCAAAACACAAAAAATCTACCAAGCAAGAAATACTTGCTGTCCTAATGAGATGTAGTGAAGAAGCACTCATTTTTTACATTAATTTTATTATACAAGTCACCTTGTATAATCATCCTTTTTTTTCTTCATTTCCCCAAGGGTAAACAGCCTTTTGGTGTGACAAAAAAAAAAACCTAGTCAAAACAAGGTTTAATTTTCCAAACCAGTTGTAACTGCACATACATGAGTTTCGGTTCTTTTTAACATAAGTCTCTTAGCTAATTATCTTAAATAAAAATGCATGCAGTCAAAGATGAAAGAATACATTCATCAGAAGTACTCAAAATACTGAACTGTTCTTGACTTAAAATTATTTCTTTCGAGTCACTTAAAAGGAAAATGAACAGTTCTAGTAACCAAACCAGATCATTAAAAAACAAAACAAAACAAAACCCAAACCAAAAGCAAAACTTTTAAAATTGGACATGTACTCCCTCCCGGTGAGAAACACTGATGCCTGAGTTCTACACAAATGCATCTGGAGGAATTACTTCTGTAAGCTGTGCGCACTACCTGCTGATTGGTATTATTGACCAAAACACCGCTCTTACTCTCCTTTTGCTAAGTTCAAATTGTACAAATGCTTTTTGGTTACTTACAAAGGGTTACATCACGACCACCTCTCCTGCCTTTGACACTGCTCAGCACTGCTTACCCCAAGTCATGTTCCTGTAACAGATCAGGTTAAGTTGCTTGGCACTGCTAGGTATGGCAGATGGAACCCAGCCACAGTCCAACACCTTACTGCTGCTGAAAGCCAGAAAGGCACGAGGGCTCTGAAAGCACCTGACTGGATTTCAAAGAGTAACATTTAACACAAAAAAACCTTACATACTTCCACAGCTTCCTTTATTATATTAAAAGATACTTTGGCAAAATGAAGCAACCCGCTCAATTCCTCTGCACTACATCTAACATGACAGCAAAGCCAGAAACAGGTCTCTCTCTCTCTAAGCTGCATTTTCATGAATTATAAACACAGATTTGCTACTAAATATATTTAAATATATTTGGAGCCTAGCTTTACCATAGGCAAAAGAGAAAGAAGGAGCAAAAAAATCCATAGGACTGGGGTTTATTATTATACGTTGCCTATCAGATGTTAAAACACAGAAACACTTGAAATTCGGTACTGTTACACAATTCCACAAATGTGAGGGTTTCTCCACTGTGATTAACATTTTTTATATCTACTCTGAATTTTAAACATAGCATAATTCAGTCGTGAAAAAGGTAAAACATTTCTGTTTGGGTTACACAGAACATGTTTTACACACATTTAAAAGAAAATTTCTTCTGAACAAAAGAAATTAACATGATTGCATAGTTCACAAAATTGAAAAGGGTATACTTCATACAAATTAAAGCATCACCCCTTATTAGAACTGTGAAAATGCTGTTATGAAATAGGCATTCTAAGTGTATACTTCACATATTTCAGAAAGCTACTACACTCAGTTAAGACAACAATCATCCTTTAGGACAGCAATTAAAATTTAGGTGCAAGAAAATGGTTTTAATTGACTCAAAATTTTTCCACATTCTCTTTACCTGGTTAGTTCCTCCTGAACAAAGCATGGCATCATGCTAGAAGTTTCAGATTGCTAATAATGTTAACTTCCTGAAGCACACAAGAACAATTAAACATCCTAATATGTATGCTTCTTGATGACAAAAATACGAACTTAGTCTTCTTAAAAACTTAAATCTTTCCAAAAGGTAATAATGCTGTCTTTCAAAAGCTCATAATTTGACAAAACAGTGCTATCTCCTTCTGCAATTTAGAATGGCATTTGGCTTTATAAAATAATAAAATGCTCCTACACGAAAGAGGAGACTGTCAAAATAGATAAAACACTTATTTTCAAACAAAAATCATTACAGAGCTGTAAACGCTTGTCATCACCCCAACAGCTTCAATAACAGAGGAAGGCTTTGTTATTCCACAAATAGCATAAGATAGCAAAATGCTACTACTGTTAATTTACTCCAGTTCTGAGGACTGTAACTTCCACACAGCCAAAGATGATGTGAGTGAGCACTGGATCCCAAAGCCTCAGCTTTCACTTAAGCAAGCAACTAGGACACAAAGAGAATACACCACATACCTCCAGAGTACCACCTGCTGTAAGCACCGTTTCTTTAGATGTTACTCTGAGACTTGAAGCTCTAAAAAACAGCTTTAAGTCAGTGCTTTCCAAACTGACTCTGGCATGACTGAATGTAGTCCTGCCACACCTTTAGGGTGAAAGGATGAATACACTTAAGCCTGTTCTACTGAACCAACCAGCATTTAGAGTGCACGTATTTTGTACACGAGACAATGAGAGAAGTTAGCACAAAATACACTAGGATGGACCAACGACTAAGTCAGGCCATGATAAACTTTAAAATAGATTACCTACTGATATAAACATTTTAAGTGGTTAACAATTTAGCAGTTTTCACCAGTCAAGTTTTTCTGTTTAATACTGCCTAAAGAATACTTCAATGTAGTCAGCCAGTCCCAACTTGTCATGCAGGAGACCAGGGTGCAACTCATGGATGGAGAGGTGATGTTCCATGTCCCTTTGAGGGACATGGTTTAGTGGTGGACTTGGCAGTGCTGGCTTAACGGTTGGACTTGATGATGTTAAAGGTCTTTTCCAACAAAAATGATTCTATGCTTCAGCCTTCTGTTTTTATTTTAGTTTGGTTTTTTTTAAACCCTTCCACTTAACATACTCGTTTTATTAGTGAGCTATGTTTTCTTACTCATTCGCTTTCAGGATCTTTCTCATCACTACAAATTCCCTATATTTAACATTTCTAGAACCCTCTCCTAATATTTATAAAGTGTAAAGTGAAGAACAACAGTTTGAACTTAGACCTTCATGACCTCATTTACTTCCATGTCCCTTAAGTTTTTCTGTAGAAAGCAACAGAGGACCATTCAGCTTGAATAGTCCCTCTTTCCATGTGGCTTCCCTAGCAGCTTTCCTTCCTTCAGCATATTTGCAGATTCTTACATGCAACTAGATTCCCCTAGACTGTGTTTAAGGAATCTCTGTATCACTGATACTTTAAAGCTTATATTAACAAACGAACATACGCTTAATAAGGTTATGACCTAGCACAGTGCAACAAGAACTACTAGAGTTTTTCACAAGCAGAAATACTTGTTATGATTCCTTCCCATTTCTTACATGGAACGAATGTATCTGGGGGCAAAATCTTAAGCATTTCTGATAGCCCAACAGGCACTAAGGGGAGTCCAAGACTCCAGGAACATTTAGAATGTAAATCCATGCTAGCAATTCTAACTTTTAGCATAGGATCACAGGATAACTCAAGTTCCAAGTGGCCTCCAAAATCCACATAGTCCAACCTTCTGCTCAAAAGAATGGGTCAGTTATGAGATCAGACCAGATTACTTGGGTCTTTGTCTAGTCTGCTCTTGAAAACCTGACATACTTTCAACCTCTTCTTGTAAGATGGACTATTTCTGCTGCACTGTAACTGAACAGTAGGTTGGCCACAGCTGGTTTAGAACTACAGGGAAAACTTACTACAGGATTCTAGTCACCAAGGACAACCTGATAACAAGTTTACCTGAGATAGCCTTTACTATTATGCTTGCATATCAGTTATGCAAATGTCTTCTATTGCTGCAGGGGTTAACCATTATACATCCATCATAGAAAATACAGAGTGAAAATTTCTGAAAAGCATTATCAGTACATTTTCCTGGGACCATTAAATGCTTTTATTAACTTACCATAACAGCTTCTTTTACACAGTTTGCTCTAAGAATTCCACTGCTTTTTTGCTTAACTTCCATTATAGAAAATAATGAATTTAAGTTTAACAGTTGTGGCATACAGGGAACAATGTCTTGCTATTTGTACTCAACTCAAAGCCAGGAGAAAACACGCGCATGTCCCAAATTGTAATTACATCTATGTCAGTGAATATGCACTCAAAATAGAAGCAAAATATTGCACAGTAATGCCAACAACTTGAGAGATGTCAATGGTATCTACAATAAAGGTTCAAATAGAGTTATGTTAAAAGTGATGCAACACTTGCAGTTTAGCATGCATAACAGAGACTAATATTTTACTATTTGATTGCAGGAAAAGTGAAATGAAGTCAATGGAACACATTCAGCAGCCTCCTCACAAAAACAGAATTGGAGGAAGTCAGTCCAGCACCCAACCACCCTCTGGGTGAAGAACTCATTTTAGCAGGATACGATTTGAGTTTGTACTCTCTTCTAACCTTGGTTAGAAAAAGAAACTGCTGTCTAAGAAAGGCTAATTGCAAGCAAAGTAACAACTCTTCCGGGAAACCTAAAGCCATCAGAATTGCTGGTTTATATCCACACTCTACCTCCCAAAGATCAGCTGTGCAAATACATCTGTTCTGAAGCAGATACTTTTCACACACTGATTTCCTTTCCAACTACCATATATAACAGAAATATATTTGGCAGCTGTCTGGGACCAAAAGTATATTCAAGCCAGTATTATAAAGATTTCTTCTTTTCCTCAGCTGTAATACTGAGCTCCCAAGCCAGGCAAAATGCATTAGCTATGTACAAAAACTCCAGAGACAAATCAGCTACATACTTATGCTCACAAAGAAAGTCAGCATGGGAAATACTGATAGGTCTGACTGGTCTTCCTGGGCTGCTTTGTGATAAAAGAATAATGCAAGAGTTAAAGGCAGGTTTATGCAGAAATCAATCCTATGATGTTTCAGAGGTCGTGTGAACTTGATTTAGAGAGAATGCTTCTAGAAATTCCAAGTTGTGATATTCACTGAACCTCCTTGTCTAATTTAAGACTGCACAACACTAAGAAAATAATTCATACAATTCATACTATTTATCAAGGCTGAATTAGAATTTGGCTATACTGCTCTAACTCTGACCATCTGACACAGTCTGGCTACAAAGCTCAAGGCAAAGATCATGATCTGATGAAGTCAATTGCTGCCATTTTATTTACATTTACTTACGCTCAAATGATGTTTTTTAACTGCAAACTCAACTAAAACCACAAGGTAGGAAAGGCAGGATAGAGAATTCTTGTTTTACTTTATACTGCAGCTATTTTATTTACCTGGACTAAAGCATGAGCGCATGTTCGAAAAACCACACACACACAACCTAAATTCAAACTATCTTTGCCACTACTAGACTCCTAGTGCTTTTGCACAAACTGTGATTAAATTAAAATTCATGATTTATTAGGCTTTCAAAACAACTGAAAACTGTGAAGTTGAACTTTAGCTATTAAAATGCATGTATGTCTGTTCAAGAGAATGCCTGCCTGATAAATAACTTGAACTGAGACTAGAGCACAGCTTTTACGATTTTTTTGCTAGTTTAAACAAGTGGCGTGTCAAATCCAACTGACTGCTAGGCTTTTCCTCCTGTGAGCTCCTCATAAGGCTTTCTACTAGCCGGTTATATCTGCTTGGGTAGCCTGTTATCTGGAAATTTTTGAGGAGGTAATTGATTTGTCAAGAAACAGACTTTTTAGATTAATGTCTGGTGTCTTGTACAACTTCAACATATTCCTCTATATCACTTTCTGCACGGGATCATATCTGTTTGTGCAGCAGCAGCAGATCCCTTTTGGTATGGTGCCTTGGAAACTACAGCCCCCACCCTTCTGCCACCTGGCCCCACAGCAAAGCACGTACCCTACCAGCTCATTGTCAGGAGTTACTTTCCCCTCTGGCCTGGGCTGTAACTCATTTCCTGCAGCTGCAAACGCTGTCAGGCAGTCTCATAGGCAGCGTTTTGGCTCTAAGCCAGGGGTGGGGATCCTTTTTCCTTACACATGGCCCATGCTTTGCTAGCTTGCAGTTTCAAAACAGCAAATCCTCCCCTTCTACAGCCTCCCTCTGCTTGTAAGCAAACAATTGCTGCTCAAGTCAACCTTCTTTTCTTCTACTACAAACAGGGAGTCCTTCTTCCATTATCCAAACTGGATCCCAATTTTACTTAATAAAATTCTGCTGCTGCTATCCAGAGCTTCCTCTTCCTACATGAAACGGTATTTGGACTCAGCATGAAACACTCCATTTCTCAACCATAACTTTCAAAGCTCTTGATCGCACATGAGATGTTTTACCTTTACTCTCTGCCCTTCCCCTTTCATTGAAAATTAATGTTCTGAATAGAAGGTCTTCAGTTGTGCAAGCGCAAGCTTACTTAATGTAACAAATTCAAGATTATCTTAACCCATTCTGTGGCCTCAGCTATAAAATATCTCTATTTTCTGGGGAAACATATCTAGGTCACCCATGCAATTTTTCTTTTCCCTAGTTCCTGAACAGAACGTCCCTATACCAATTCAAGAAGAGCTCTGAGACCTGCCCTACATTCCTCCTTCCCATTTTGCTAGTGTAGAGACAATGACTTACTACACAGCTATTTGAACAAATTTGCCAACCTTTGTCTTGGAAAGCCGTTTGATCTTCCTTATTATGGTATATTCTTTGAGGGAGACTACAGTTGGAGAAAAAAAAGACTGCTGAAACAACATTTTTCTGTTTATGGCACCAGTCAGGACAGCATCCTGAGAATAAAATCAAAAGCCAGTATTCAGGATGTGAGAGGTGCGTGGTTTGGCACCATGTTACTAAGACATAACTGACCTCTCAGACTAGAACAAATCTACACAGATCCATGGATTATACAACTGTATAAAACAGGCAGACATTGTACCTCCAGGTAAATAAAAGAACTCTGTGGCCAAGTTTTGAAACAAACAGATGAACTGGCAGTTAGACATGGTCCCCCCAAAAATCCTGTAACTTAAAGAAGACACATAAAATGTGGCTTCATGAGCAGAGACTTGTAGCCTTCCTTCACAGTTCTCTGAATAGTAGCACCTACAGAAGGGATATGATGCCCTACCAGGAATTCTTCAGAAGTACCCCTGAATTGGGAAAAGACAGTGAACTTGTGATCTAAACAGGCAAGATATTCACAAACAATTTTAAATAGCTGCAAATTTTTCTGAGCTTGCATGTTCAATTTTATTACACTGGATCCTGTCCCCTGCCCTTTACCCAAAGCCCAGTGGCAGTATAAATGCCCTGCAAACAAAACCGAACTGCACATGTAAAAATGGCTGTATCACAAAATGAGAAGAAACACATGTTAAAAAAGAGAAGCACCAAATAAAACAACAGGAAAATTCTTTCTTCCCCACACCCAGAAACATGTGGGAAATCATTGCAAAAAAAAATGCTGCCTTATGTATTACTTGTGAAAAACATGTTCTTCCAGAGCTAGTGATTTATTTTTTGTAGAGTGCACCAACTGTTATTGAGTCTCTTCACTACCCACTTGTTTCTCTTTTACCCCGATTATAAAAGGGATCTAGAATTTTTAAAATGTATTCCTCTGTAAACTGCAGATCTTGATTAAATGACCCAAATAACTTCAAAAAATAGATCTGATATCCAGCAGAGCAAGCAAGAGGTCAGGAACCTGCAATCAAGTCCTCCCCTAAATTACTACCTTGCCTAGTGAACATCTTTTCTGTGCAATGCTTTCCTCATACTCTTAACAAAATGTTTGATACCCTTACTACTATAAAATCCTAGAGATTTAAGATAATGTAAATGCATTTTTTTTTTACCTATGGATACTGATTAGATGCTTAAGATAATACACAGTCTTAGAGCAGAAGTAACACCTACACTTGTAGGCAAATGATGAAGGTCATTTTTGGGGCTTTTAACATGAGAATAAAACAACAATACCTTTACATACATTGTTGACAGATAATATGTGGACAGACAAGGAATGACCAAGATCAGCTGTTAGAACTAGGCTTCACTGAATATACTTTCTGCTTTAATAAACTTGCATGTTCCCCTACTTTGGATAATAATTTCAGATTATTTAAGGCATTAAGTACCACCCAACATTTCTGTACTCAGTGATGGAATGTGGTTTGACATAACTTAAGAACCAGCTGTCAACTACAAAAGGTTTCAAAACTTTCATTTCAAAACTTTGAAGCTCCCTTCACCTCTGATATGCTGTGACTTTCCAACTTGTTTCACTGGAAAATGGTACTGGTAAACACTGTTGAAAAGATCAAAATTGTAGGGTCTATAGATACCGAAAGGAGTGCAAAACTCTTCTATTCAACAAGCCATCTGTATAGGCTAAGCACACAACATCCAAGTAGCCAACTCCACCACTTCTGACTGTGATCACCTTCTATCCCTTGCAATAATACATAAAACCTCTCTCCCTCAGCCTCTCACAACAGCTTGTGACATCAGACACACAAAAATTCCAGACTCATGTCTACTGCATGTGACTTTGGCCATCAACTGTACAAAATTAGTCCAACCTGATGCTCACACTGTGAGTCTCACATATGATGAGTATTTTCAGACCTAAAAATTCCCAGGGGCAATATCTTAATTTGTCCAATCTCTCAAAAACTCTGAAAGTTTTACGGAATTATGGTCAAAAAAGGAAAAAAACTCTGTCTTAAAAAGACTGAAGCTACAGAATCAAGTACTAGAAATCTAGGACGTACATTAAAAGTTATCCACCCAAGAACATGGACTGCCTTAAATTATGTAAGTTGTTCACTTGTTCTTTGTTAAAGGATTTGTTTTTTTTTTTTTTAGGAATTCCTACCTTAATCAATGCCCACAATGAACAATTCTGAGAAGCTCATCTAATTGATTTTCCATTCTTCTGATTAGCATATTCCCCTATGCTTTATTTAAAGATCTTTAATCAAATCCAGTACTTGAGATGAATAATTAGTTTGAGGGATTGTCTGAGGTACTTTTCACTACAGGGGGAAAAATAAAATCAAAGCACTCCACTGGTTTTGCTTAATTTTTGTAATCCCTCTGTAAAATGAAGACTATCAAACTCTTTCAAGCAATAGAAAGTTGAGGCAGAGACCAAAGTGAAACATATCCTGTGGTTTCAAGTACCTTTTTCCCCCTGCCTCCCCATATTATTTAACATTATATAATAGTTTGCATGTTTAAGACAGTTCACACTGACTCAAGTCACACACAGTGGAAACTTTACAAATTAAACATCCATCTCTTAAAGCCTGACATCCACTAATGTGGGAATAAACAATCAGCAGCTGCTTCTTATCAGCTAGGGTTTAGATGGCATACCATAACATCCCTCAGGAAGCCTGTGGCAGTGACAGAAGGCACTTCTGAGGCTGCATTCAACCCTGCAAATCATGCTCATTCTAGCAACGGCTTACTCTTCTTCTGCACTCTCCGTGATTAATGTAATTAATTAATGCTCTTTATTTCAAAGTACCATGTTAAACAAAGTAAAGTATCTTCAAAATGCTCTGCCTCATTCTCCCCAAACAAATGCTAAAGAAAAAAAAGCAGTACAGGTTATGTGCACTGGTTTTGTTAATAAAAGCAATGTCTCAAACACAAAACCAGGTCTGTCTGTCTCTCAGGAGTTTGACAGGTTCAATGTACTTCATATAATATATGGATTGTCCAGTACTATCTGCCTTGCCTAATGAAATTCTCTGCATTCAAAGATGAACCCTCTTAAGCTCCAAAGGACATGGGATTTATCAATTCTGTGAGTGTAGTTAAAAAAAAATCCTGTTGACATTTCCATGATTTCACTCCCTAGTCAAAGGAAGAAATGTTTTAGTGATACCTAACTACATTTTCCAATTTTATCATGAGAACATCTGCAAGCTTTCCTTATCCAAATTGCTTCAGGGCACAGGCGGACGAGGAAGTATTACAACTATACAGCTCAATCCTTCAAGCTCCCCCTCCCCCTCAATCACCCTGCATTCAGGAAGTTCCTGCTGTGCATGCCCCTAATGTAAGAAACACAGACTCATTCCTGTTCTAGTCAAGAATATTTATACAGTGTCTGAAAAAAACCTGGGAAAAATTGTAATGGCTGGAATGGACTGAATAATTGAAAAAATTGTGGTTATATCTATGAAAAACTCTCCAAAATCCAAATTTTGTGTGCTGGAAAACAAATTTTCCCCAGCACTATTTGTCTACTAATCTTGTTACTCGCAATAGCAAACTTTTTGAAGCAGCATGTGATGAAATGCCTTCTAATGAACTATTTTCTGGTGTGTGTGGGTTTTTTTTTGTTTCGTTGGTGGAGTTTTTTTAATTCACATTTCTTTCTGTTCACAGCCTGCAAACTTAAGTAGTTACAAATGAAGCAAGCATTTTCTCTAGTAACAATCTACTCTGTGAGCCTGGGGAATTTAGAGAGCCAAAGGACTAGAGCACACTAAATCCTTAAAAACTTTCAAAAGAATCATAAGATTTTTCTTGCACCCTTCAGAAGAATATTCTTTCATGCATCTGAAAAGAACCAAAGTAATATTTCAGAGCTCCTCTGAGAAAAATGGATGAGTATGCCACTCCTACTCTGAAAAACTCAGTTAAGTAAAATACCTGTGCCAGGCCATATGGATGAGTCTGTTTCCCTTTTCCATCACTGAACCTGATCTCGTCATGACTTCTTACTGCAGAGTTTCTCAGCAACCACTGATAAACCATGCTGGAGATGTCCTTCCCTCCCCTCTTTCAGCACACGTCAGGTATAGATTTTCCTATCATTGCAGCTCAATCTAATATGATATATAACGCTTCACTAAGATATAATTTGCTTAAATCTCTTCCCTATCTTCAGCAACATTTTCACTTAACACTGAGAACTGCCAACTGCTTATTCCTGGAATAGACAACATGGTTGCTGCAACCAAGACAGTGCAAAAACACTGAAGTTCTCTTCTCACCATTTGCTAAAACTCATGCTGCTGATGACTAGACTTTGTTTCCATAATTTCTTACCTTTGTGGTTAAAGATCCCCTCCATCTCCATACTACTGCGAGAGTGAGCGATGCAGAGGGACCCACAGGGGACCAGGCCTTCTGCAGCTGGGGACCGATCTGTGGTTCGGACCAGACACCAGTCAGGCTTGTCATGGGGCCTCTCCAGGACCTCCACTGTCTGCCCACGGCGGATTGTCAGCTCATTACTATTGCAGGCGGTGAAGTCGTGGATTACCACTGTCAGCTCGCACCCACCAGACAACTGTGAGGGGAAAAACAAGGAGAAGCCAGATGAATGCTCGTTATCAAACCATCCGTCACGCACCGTTACCTATTTAGGACTCCTGGCAGGATTTGTATTTTGGATGAGATAGCAGGCTTCTGGGACTTTCCACATCAAGAAGAGATCATTTCAAAATCAGGCAGTTCTGGCGTTTTAGAACAGATTTCTAACTCTGCTTGTCTCTGCCTATTGTTCAAAGCACACTGGTTGTGACAGTGCTGGGCGGAGGATTTAAGCAGTTTTTCTTGCTAGACTGCTCCTTATCCCATGAACTGAAGTAGCAGTCACTTCAGAATATATTTTATGCATCATAATTTGCAACAAAAAGGCTGGACATTACTCAATACAGTCACTCATAAGCTTTGCTATCTTGTAAATTCAAGACATAAAGAGGGACTTTTTTCTAATCAACCTACTGCCTTATTCCCACCCTACTCACGATTTACACATACAGGGCACAAAATCATTCAGGACACACCATACACAATTATAAAAATCAGCGTAAAGTTCTTAGCATAAGATTCCCAAATACTTAACCGTTTGGTAGAAAATTCACAAGGGCTTACAACTTTCACATTTTTGTTGATTCTTGAAATAAAACTGCACAAGCTTGAATTAAAAGCATGCAAGCTGAGCGTTTTCCTCCCCCTCTTCTAAAGACTTCATTAGAATAACTTTGACTAAGCTTAAGTTTCCTCTCTTTGATTGTTTTGTCTGCTTTGATGTGAAATGAAAATTATTATCAAAACTTTCTAAAGTTCCCCAGATTGCTCAGCACCAAAGCACCCATCCAACTTAAGCAAGCAGTCCTGGAATCCACTCTCCTTCCATACAGCAGTGGCATTCCAGGCTCCTTCAGCTATTTACATGTGAATATTTCTATTGCTCAGGCTGCTTCAGTGCTACATTCATACCAGATCTCAGATAGTATTAAACTTCTGTGAATTATTTTGAACCAAGCCAGCAAACTCCTTCAGCTCATTACGTGAGGTAATCCTGCAATGCTCTATGCTGATAAAGAAGGACAGAATACCCTAGAGAGTTCCGATTGCAGCAAGTCTAGAGCATGTGCTACACCAACATACTGCACAGTTCCTGCCATGTTGGTTTTGACTGTTATGTTTAGGCTCTTGCAAGGCTGCCAGCTACATCCCAAGAGCTTTAGAAAAAGGAGATAAGAAACTGCATTGTTTGTTATTTATTAGTTTTCATTACAAGCCTGGAAAGGAAGCACTGGATAGGAACTTTTCTAGGATAACGCTATTTGTTATCAAGCAAGAATTTTAGAGCAAATAACAAAACCAGCAAAATCCGAGTAAGAATCAAAGGATAATTCCAACCTTCTCTACCTCAAGTCTGCAATAAATGACAGGACGTAACTCCCAGCAGATGGGTTGCAGTAACTCCAGAGCTTTCCCATGGTATCTGCCTGCTAATCTCACTGGCTATCCTTGCTTGTGTGTGCTTATAAAGAGGGAAAAGTTTTCTTGGGGGAATGCTGGAGCCAAGAAGGGCAGAAAACCCTCCTACATCTAGTGTTTAAGGAAAATAAATCAGGTTGTACCCATTTAGATCCAGGCTAAAAATTAATCACATTGTTTCTACTCTCTCTCTCTGGACAGACACAATACCCAAATTTTGGGGGGGTTACATCTTCAAAACATGCTACCTACTCCCTCATTAAAATGTTTCCTGTTCCCTTACACTCCACTATCTTAGTTTTTAGTCCATGAAAAACTATGTCAAAGGGGAAAAAAATAAAGAGTTTTCCCTGTTTTTCTGGTATTGATTTATGTTACAGCCTTCTTCAGACAAACTCAGAAACAACTGAAACCATCTGTATGCCTGATGGGAACTAACAAAAAAGCTGATGAAGTATGACTTCACAAGGTGTCCAGTGCAGACCAAATTTTTCTCAGGAGGTCCATATCCCAACCAGTGCAAGCTGCAAGACAGTAACAAGTTGACACTCTCCAGAAACTGCATCTAGTCCTTGTATTTTCTCCTAAATACCTATAAGAGCATATCTTTGGTGCTCTGTTTGCTTTTCTGACCCTTCTCTTCCTACAAATAGGAAATATATTTTGTGATGGCCACATGTTTTGGTAATATAGATGTTCTTTCTTCTCCTTCCTCTAATAAAAGAACAAAAAAGATCTCAGATTTTATGTTCTCTGAGTATTTTATATAATATTAAGCTAAAGAAAAAAAAACAAAAACAAAGGCTGTCATTTCTGCCATATCAGAAACTATTTAAGTAAAAAAAATTCCTAGTTTTTCAGACTGTGTGGGAATCAGATATCCTAGCTGGTTGGTATTCCACTGAAATTCAATATTCAATCACACTTCAGTACAGTGTGCAAGGCACTTCTTGTCAGGCAGTAGTTAGGTCCACACCATGCTCAAACATGGTAGCTGCTAGATGCAACTTGCTGCAGGACTTCTCCACTACTGCCTGACACACCAAAAACAATTAACTGCTCTACCCAGCACACACAGACATCATTTTGGAGAGCTGACCAAAACAGCATTTACCAATTTTCCCTTCCTTGGGGTTAACAACTGTTCTTTCTCCCTACTGCAGCAGTGGTAAGGAAACTGCTTTCCTCTTTGTTTCATTGCTCGTTTTCTCTCCATAACACACTTTCTGAAAGCAGTTTCATCTTTCACACTGATTAAATGCAGTTGGACAGCAAGGAGTGTCTGTGATTAAGCGTGTTGCTCAACAGCTGTTGTTGGACAGCTTTGGCAAGGCTCTCTAGGCTAGCTGGAGGGAAGAGCAAGAGGCACAGCAAAAACGGGAGACTGACTTGCACTGAAGGGAAAAGAGTTATAAACCATCTAAATACAAATTTAAGCTGAAAAAAGGCTTTATATACTTTATCCATCCTTCTCAAGAAACCCTTTATGTAAACTGAATTAATCATGCATGATAAAAAATAAATGATGCTATGTCTGAAACATGGAAAGTGGAGAGACAGAGACATAAGATGAGAAAACAAAAGCCAGACAGAAATAGAACCACAGATTAAAAAAGGTGCAAGGTTTAATGAAACAGCTTATCATGGGAGTAGTGTCTTGCTGTTGCTGAAATTAACCTTAACCACCCATGTTCACCTCTCTGGGGCCTTCTAATCACTGTTGATTGTAGAGAGAAAAAAAATCCCAAATGACACAAACACGCACCCACACTCGCTGACTGAGTGCATTCTTAGCATAGGTTTGCTCAAGTCAGGGACACCACATTAAGAGTTCATCTGCTACCACTATCTGTGAAGATCACTCCTGACCAGATAAAAGAGCCTTTACATCAGGCCATATAACTTCCTCTTAGGACTGCAAATTAAATTTAATATCCCATGGTAATTTTACATTAAGGAGAAGGGAAAGCAAAGAGAAGCTAACAAGATTTCTCAATTATTTCAAGCATGAAAATCTTTAATCTCCCTTTAAAATGGAAACAAGTGCATTGTAGGAGGAAAGAAATGGGACGGAGCAAAAGTTGTGTCTCAAGTAAAAAACATTTTGCTTTGACCAATTAGCTGCCCAGACTTGGTTTCTGACTCTGAAAAGAGGTGTATACTCAGAGCCATGTCTGCTTTTTTACTAACATTTTGTCTACTGATGGGAGCCTTTTCTCTTCCTCAGACTCAAGCTGGCAGAAGGAAATTCTTGGTTGTCTCCCACTGCTTCAGTCCTTTTTCTGTTTTCCAAAGAACTACACACAAGCTTAAAGAAGCATGAAAATGAAATACAACTTCACATCGACAGTAGTACAAAGTGTTACCAGCTGGGCAGAGAAGACAATTTGTTAAAAATAAAGTATTGCTCTACTGACCACCCACAGCAGCTAACATGATTCCTACTATTTAGGATAACAAGCTATGACAGTTCTTCTAAAGGCCTCTCATCTTCTCAGCTACCAAAATACTAGTTTGGTTTATTTCACATTTCTACCAAGTCGTTGAATACAAGCATGAAAAAACCCTATCAGGCCTACATTGTTTCCTTCAGCCTCCTCATTTCCCATGCACTGGATCGAGTTCAAAAGACCATGTTAAAAAGCAGATGAAGTTCTGAGCCTAGGAACTGTTGAAAGACCAAATGAATGGGCCAAGAATCTCTCTTATTTGTTAGCCACCAAAAATGCTGGCTACTCAGCTACAGAACATGCATTGAAAAAATACTATGAAAGGTGAAAAGCAAAATATCTACTGACTAGAGTACAGTAAGAGCACTCATGCAGAAAACTGAGATGCTTTGATGGGAGTAGAAATCTCTCTCTCAAAAATTTTGTATTTCGCTTAGGACTCCGTTATACCTTCTAATATGTCAAGATGGGTCAGTGCTATGGATGCATTTAACACGTCTTGCAATATGAAGATACATCCCATGGTAATAAAAACAGGCTGGAAAAGGGGCCTTAAATTACCTAATTCACTTTCATTCTTTAGAACACGATCAACTACAGCCGTGTGAATCATTAACATTTATCCAAACTATACTCAAAGCACTCCAGTTGTGGAGATTCCCAAGGCTTCACAATTACTCTGCTCTGGGATTTCACATTTGCATACACATAAAAAATACGTTTGTAATCTTTTTAAAAATAAGTCCTTTGATTTCATCCCATCCACTGAAAATACAGGTAAAAGATTGTTCTGTAACTCTGTGTGGTTGCTTCTTACACACTTGAAGATCTGAAGTTTTTCCTGCCTTTTTTTCCTTAGACTTATTAGTCCTAACTCTTTATCTTGCCTAGTAAGATATGTTTGGTAGACATCTAATTAATCTTTTTCTTCTTTCCCCTAGAACACTTCCAATGGACCACTGATTTCCTAAAATTCTGAACTCAAAGCTGGATGCAGTCTCTAACAGAAGCCTTACGAGTGCTGAGTAAAGAATGAGGACTCCATGTCCTGCAGCTCAGCATCCTATTTTTACAAGCTGCTTCCCTTGCCCCCTCCAATCACATCACACTGTTAAAACAATAAACAGCTTTTGAGCCTCTATAGCTTCTCAGTCATCCTCTCAAAAACCATTCTGGACTCTCACTGTTTTCATTAGTATTTAACTATTTCCATCTATTCACCTTAGCTCAAACATGTTCCTATTAAATTGTATGGTATTTTGCCAATTAATTTCTCCCATTAATTTGCCAAGATGAATTCTAATTCTGCCTTCCAATACAGTTTTCAGATGACATGAAGGATGTCAGCTTTATAAACATATGGTCTATTGCATCATCCCAATCATTACTGAAAAGCAATACAACAACAGTGGAGCCAACAATCAGAAGTTACAATTCTAGCCAGAAAGCGAGGGTGGAGAAGAAAAAAGCTAATTATGAAGTTATTCTCCGTTGTTACAGCAATTCCAATTATGTCAGAAAACAGGATGCAAGGAAAGAAACACATCTGGACAATATTCAGCCACTTATTACCAAGGCTAAGGATTTTTAGTTCTTTCAAAGTATATCTCTGAGGAGATGAGAAACAATATTGACTGTTGGATAAAGGATTTCACTCTTGATATTTTCGCTGTATAACAGCTTAGCACTTCTAACCAAAATATTTATTTTAAAAGAATTAACTGTCTGAACATATAATTGGAGGAAATAAAAGAATGGTTTTACTTTGCTGATTGCTGTGACATATTTGATATTTGTTGTCTTTTCTTAACCTCAAGAGTGGATACACATAAATAGAAAAATGTTCAGCAAAAGCATAATAAGTAACACAGAGCTAAACATTTTTACCACTTGATTAATACTATTTTAAATTACTTGATATTCTTAATGTTACTTGATTTGGATTCCCATCTCGGCTTGGGACATACTTCAAATTCGACTGAGGTGTTCCAACTGCTTCCTCTGGCTAATGACACCAACAGCACCTAAAATCTGTAAAACTGTTTTACTCCACCTCTGTAAGACATTCATTGGTACTTCAAGCCTTCTAGGCTGAGAAAACCGTGGTTTTTAAACCCCAAATGGACTGCAGGTATTTTCAACATACAAAGTGAGAAATTATTTCAGGCTCAGCAACAGTGTTAAAATACGCTACAGATTTCACTGGCTTTCTGCCTGTTACTCTTCCTTACTAATTTTTAATTTTGTATTTTTAAACAGATGAAAATTTTTCTCCTCTTAATGTATTTAGCAAACCAAAACATATAAGAGAAACATTAAACAAAGCTACCCTGCTAACTCACGCACTTTTCTAAGTGCACAACTAATAAAATCCTTCTTTAGACAAACAGTACACAGCATAAGTAACTTCCAGGGAATC
The DNA here is from genome assembly GCA_013396775.1 of Cephalopterus ornatus. Classification (NCBI taxonomy): domain Eukaryota; kingdom Metazoa; phylum Chordata; class Aves; order Passeriformes; family Cotingidae; genus Cephalopterus; species Cephalopterus ornatus. Next base: position 504,728 of record VZRE01008659.1, on the reverse strand, counting down.
TTCCACTTGTCTTTCTTGTCAAAGAAAAGTCTAACAAAAACTTTATATGCCAATGTGAGAACTCCAAAATACTTTAAAAATGACACTACAGTCACAGTTAAAATTTAATTTTTCAGGAAAATATTAAAAAGCATTCTTCATCTCTCTTTCCTTCCATTTCTCCTTCTTTTAACTTCTTACTCCTGTTGAACAGGTTGTTGGTAAGACTCCTCCTCATGTCAGACTGGAAAACACCCCTGAGGGCATTTTACATGGTCAACTTTCTTAGCAATTCTCACATGATACGAAATATTACCATGAAGGGCAACAGGAGACAATCCATGCTATTCACCCCAGTAAACAGTACATCACAAACAACTGAAGAAGGGCGCTGGCTGTGCATGGCAGGGATGGATTGCACCACTTCCATTTGAATTGAAGCACAATCCAGCCAGGCTGCACGCACACAGTCTGACATCTCAGCCAACAATCAGGGAAATCAGAGAGAGCATGTCTTGCTTTTGAGGGTGACAGATTACCTAAACTCTTAAGAATGCATAAAAAACCCAAACTAAACTGTTTGCTAGCATACAAAGTGCAATTTCTGTAAACCACTAAAAAGGTGAGTAAGAATGCAAAGAATAAAATAGCAAAACAAAAGCCATCAGAAGACTTTTTTTCTCTAACCAACCATTTTTCTCATTGGTATCTTCAGAAAAAGCCATCATCACAACTACAGACCAACTTCAGTACAAATGCAGCAGGTCAAACCACACTATTTTTGACAAATACAAGCAGATCTTCTTCAATCTGCTTCTATACATGGAAAAATCAAACTACAGAGTCACATGAAAAAATACAGAAAACTCACTAAGTTTAGGTGACGATCGGAATTGTCAAAGTATTACTCTGAAAATCTATTCCTGTAAAATAGTGCTTATTCATCTGCATAGTTTGAATGGCTTATCAGAACAATTTTACCCAAGCAGGCAATATGCCAGAAATCCCTAACCACATTCACAAGTAAATTGCTAGGCAGCCTCAATGTTTCAATTCATTCTTCTGCTTGATAAACTTCTATTATCCGTCTCTACCTCCCTCCAGGGTCCTAACACTTCTCACTTTCCAGAAATCTTATTTTAATGACAAGTAACATACAAGTTGCAGAAGAATTTTTATTCTTTTGATGTGTATCTTTCTTCCACTCAGGAGAAACTCTGGCTGTGTGTCCTCATGGTATAACCCCACCAGAATCTTCAGGCAGAGATGGAGAAAAGGAAACACTAGCACTAGTATCATACAACAAGGTTGCAGGCTACTCTTGCGTGATTTCTGTCGGCTTTCATGCAGAAAGTGAACACTTAATCTCTAACCCATGAACATCAGGGAGTATTTTTCCTTCCCAACAGAAACTGTGGCATTCATCAGCCTCAAGATAACACAAAAAGCAGATGGCATGCTTTCAGAAAGGCTGAGACTAACATCAAGAAAAATTCTATGCATTAGTATCAAATTTTATGGAAAATAAAGCTTTCTTTTTAAACTGGTTCAAATCTTCGAACCAACTGCAAAACAGAGGGGACCAAAATGGTTTCAGTTTGGAACAAACATATTTCTTCATGACCTATTAGATTTAAACTATCACCCCTGTTCCCCCATGGTATCAATGTATTTTCTCTATTGCAGACAGCTATTTTTAAGAGATTGAATATTTCCATGCCTCCTCTCTGAAGCTATTAAAACCTCATCTTGGGTGCTAACTCATACTAAGGGATTCATCATTTGCTCTCAGAACAGAGCAACGACTGGGGAACTTACCTTATCGCTGTCTAGCGTGTTCTGTGAGGTTCGTGAGGCAATTGAAATAGTATCAGGCTGGCTGCTACCATCTCCCTGACTGTCCAGGTCCTCGCCGTCTCTGCAAATAATTCAGTTTTCATTACAATAGTAGTACTGTGTTTGTAACATGTTAGTTCCCTACTTGCAACTTGGAAGAAGTGAGACACTCTGAGACAAAGCAGCAACGGACTCCAAATAAACCAACTGATGCAAGAATCAAATATTCAGTACTTAATACTTTGTTCGGGGCCCTAAGAGAACAGATTCATTTGCTCAAGGTCTACATCACGTAGAATTAAGGCAACAATCAATCTGCCAGAACTATAGCAAGGAACTTGCACAAACACTTAGCTAAAGCCAGCAAGCAGGGCACTCAGTCAGATATTTCAAACTTCATGAAAGGAAAACCAAGGACCTGAATAACACACACAGAATTGCAAAAATCTAAAATGTACACCTATCCTGAATTGCAGTTCTAAATCCCTTCTGTAATGGCTGAATGTACACAAGGCAGAGACTGTTCAGAGCAGAAATCTCAATAAATTCAGGAAACTGTAAATTAATGAGAAGATAAAGTCGGACAAAATGACTCTTGCTTTTGTCCAATTCACTGAAAGTCATTAGAAATTCAACACTAGAGGAAAGAGTGCTGTTGTGTACGTAGAGATCTCTGATTATTTGAAATACTACTTACCTTCTTCCTTTCTGTTTTGTTGTTGGTGCGGTTTTGGGGATGTGGATCGGCTCTTTCAATGCTCCTTTCAGATGAATGGTCCTTTCTTGTATCACTTCGCGGATGTGTTTGATCCAGTCCTGTTTATTCTCTATACTGGATGCCTTTGATATGCAAAAGAAACAAAACCCCCACAATGGACTATTATAGCAGAGAAGATTCACACATACAGTCAGCTAATAAACAGAAAGAGGAAGGCATAAAGAGCAACTTTGTGAATAATTTTTGAAAACCTGAACAGAGAAAAGGAAATTCTAGCTAGTCGTCTTCACTTTGAATCATCAACACTACTTTACACTTCTGAACACTACTAATATTGTTCTTTCAAAAAACATTTTAACTTAAATTCAGAGTCCACTTTTATAACTTGAAGACTGAAGCCCTGTATGCATCTCCTGTGAGACAGAGTGGATTAACTTACTTCAAGAATTCCAGTAATAACACCTTGAACACTCGTATTTTAAACTCATACTATGTTTTAGGTCAATTCTAACTTGATATATTAATCTAATCTTACTGAAAGAAAAATTAACTTTTACTGCAACACATGTACTTCCACAACACATTTCATGTATTACTCCTCCCAATTTTTGATACATTTCTTGAGGCAAAAAGCTAATTTAGGGATTGTATTTCAATAACTGCCTGCAATAGATCTATTTTTTGAGATACTCCAGAAATTACTTGATATCCACCTGGCCAACTTCTAATCTGATTGTTTAATCCAATTTAACCCTACATCTGAAAGGCTACTGAACATTACTGCATATCTAAAGAAGTTATTATATATAAATTTCTTACTTCTCTTAATTGCAGTCTCCTGAAGTAATTGGCTTCAAATATACTATAAGTATTTAATATAACAAATATGTAATAACCAGGGATTCTAAAGGGATGGAAAAGGTTGCAGGAATGGATGAACAGGTCAAAAAAAGAGTTTTATTTTCTTTTACAAAAAGAACATTTAGGAAAAGAAGCTAAACATGATTTTTAAAAATATTTTGTTTAGTTTTTCATAGAATTTTTTTCAATACTAAAGAGCTAAGGAAGTGCTTGTTTCCAACCTTCAAAAACAAACAAACAAACAAAAAATGTCAACAAAATTGTTGAAGAGCTTAATATTATAAAAGTTGCCTAAATATTCTACGCTCTAAGTAAAGCATCGAATAGGAACACCTTGAAGTGATCTTATGTAGAGGGCACTTAAATAAGATCCCTTACTCTGCTCTACTCTGGGAGGATCATTTCAGGCTCCAAAGCACTGTCTGTAAAATTATGGAGCAATAAGACTGAAAAAAATTCTGGTATTTATTAGCATTACATTTAATTTCTTTGCATTCATTGACTGCTGCTCACTAATACGAGCTTTTCTTGAGGGTCCATTTTTAAGTAGCATTATTGAGTATTCACTAAAAATATATGTGAAATCATGAACAATTTTAATAATAGGTGCATTAACCTGTAAAAGGGAAGATGAACTTTGTTTCAGCTCAACACAGCTAACAGATAACAAAAGAAAAATTTCAAAGCAGACACATTCCTCAAAATATGTCAAATTGCCCATGAACTGCTTATGGTATTTCAAAAAAGTCCTCCAGTTGAAAAGTAGTCCCAGGCTACAACATACCATAATCACAGGAAAAATTGATTCAGCCATTCTCCTAACTAGACACAGAGCACTACTGTAACTGACACCTGTAACTTGTTCAGACACAAAATTTATAGGCATTGCATGCACTTTCATCCAAAGTCAAGTAGCTTCAGAAAAACTTGAAGCCCACAAAAGGACATAAAAATCTTTTGCAGAGTTCGTTTTCTGCATAAAAATATGGGTCCTGAAAAACAGCATCACCAACAAGCAGCAATGACTAGAGTGTGAAATGTAACACCGACGCCACCATTTCTATGTGGCATCAGTTGCCCTGTCAGCCAATTGCTAAAGTCTTCAAGCTATAGAGGTCCATTGCATTAAATGTCTCCCTTTCCTACAATTTGTGAAAGCAAGTTTGTTTAATCCTTCAGTAGACTACACAGATTCCCCTCTGCCATCAGCCCACATGAGTTAGCTACATATACACCACCACAAAGAAATTTATCTGTCAGAAGCTGTCCCTCTCAAAGCAGGAAAAGTCATCACTTATTGCCTTCCCAAGTATCAACAAGAACTACAAGACTTGATATAGAGTGTACAAGCACATCTGCTAAAATTACCTTAAGAACAATTTTGTTATCTGAAGTTGGTGTCCTTCCAACCCATAGAGCAAACTTGCAGGGATCTCCTTCTACATGTTCTGTGACACCCAGTTCAGAAGTCTGGAATTAGGAAATATTTGTTAGGACAAACAAATTTGTTTGTTTTCTCAGAAGCCACAAAGGCATGCTAATATTCTAAAAAAATTGATCTATGCTATTTAAAGAGACTTTCAGAAGTTTAAAGCTAACTCATATGCTAGAGAGAATCCTTTATTCTGGTAGCAATGATGAGGTCTCTTTCAAAAAAACAAGAACTGCAAACATAAGTTTTTTCTATAAAGTAACAATAAACAATAGCATTTATAATCTGAATACCAAGTAACTTAGTTTTGTGACTTGACTGTAAAAGTCTTATAACTCTAAAAAAGGTGCTTTGCAAAAAATAAGTTTTGGCTTCTCTCCCTGTTGACTTCCACTGGGGAACACTCACTATCTACTGATTTTTGTTTTCTCTCAGGTAAGATACGCTTAAGTATTCTCTTGATATCTTCTAAAACTCTCATATCTTTCCTGTCAAAGGAGCCTTTCCTAGTGTGTTTCCTTCCCCCTGAAACAGAAAAAATAATCCAGAAATGTAGTTTCCCTGGAGAATTCTGTGAGAAAACTGAATTAACAATCAGTCTTTGGGAATGTTCTAATATCAGACCTTAACAGCTAATTATCATCCAAAATGTTTTCACTTTCTGAGTGGAACAACGTCTTACTCATGTGAATTGGTTTCCAGTTAAACAACTCATACAGGCTCTGCTCCAAAAAAAATTACAAACTAAGAAACAAAGCTCAAACTACAAGAACTCTCACTCCCAAACAGCTACTAAGCATTCTTACATGGTTAGAAGCTGTATTCTTCCCCTCATACACATCATCATTAGCATGTACACAGTTCGTTACAGTACCTGAGTAAAGGTAATTTTTTTCCTGCATCACTTGGTTTTCTTCTGTTTTGGTAAGTGGGTTTTTTGTTGTTGGTTTTTGGTTTTTTTTTTTTTTTTTTTTTTTTTTCTTCTAAAAAAACCCCCAAACCAACACATCCACCTTTTCAGCTTTGCCATCTTTTTGGTAGAATGAACTCTTCTTCACTGAAATACTTAAAAGCCTGTGACGTGTTTTAAATTTGACTCACCAACAACTCTTTTGTGTGCTAAAGAGCTTTTAAAATACTTAATGCAACATTGCATTATGCAATTCCAAAAAAATACACCCCACCATGCTGCCCAATACCAAGTCTGAATAGGCAAGACAGTACAATTTTTAACATTGTTTATTTTTGACAGCCTAGAAAATTTAGAAGCTTGGTACACTGGTAGATACTAATTTTACAAGGGACCACTGAGGGACAACGCAGTGGAGGTCTGTACAGCCAGGAGCGGCAAAGCAGATATGGGTTGTTCACTGTCCCTCTCAATACTGGTCCAGCATCAAGTGAAACTTGTGGGAGGGAGCTGGGTGCAAAACTCAACATAAAGAGTCTTGCCTGTGCCCAATATGTAGTTGAGCAATACAGCTCTCTGCAAAGGACACTGTAAATGCTAAAAGTCTGCAACGCAGTCCAAGGATGAGCTCACAGAAGAGAAATCATTGTGGGTTACTGAATGCATCGAAACCACACTGAAGTGGGGAAGCTCCCAAACAGCCTGTTACTGGTGACTGGGAAAGTTTTCTGTCAAAGTAACACCTGTTTGCCTTGTTCCCATAGTCCTCCTTAGGCATTTGCTTTTGGACGCTAAATGTTTCGCCAAAGGAGTTCAGTAACACATTCTTCCTCTTATACAGATCATGCCATTGAGTATCATGTGCTGGGGAAACCCTGCTAGTCCTCATGTCCAAAGCAAAGAGAAGAACCTCACTTCTGAAAAACCACATTCCACAGGCAGGACAGAGGACAGCGTGCAAAAAAGATCTTCAGCTCAAATCAACATGCATGCTATCAACACCTGTATGAATGCCTTTTCTAAAGAACAAACTATAAGAACTGCTGTAATAGTAAGCAGCACTACAGGGTATTTTGCCAAAATAGAATATGAAAACAAAAAGAAACCTTGTGTTTTAAAAACGAGGTACAATGAGAGTCTTCAAGATTTCCATCTGCTTCCCTAGGACCTAAGGCTATTACTAAATTCCTGCAAGAGGAACTGATATGGCAAGCTTACAGGACTGATTTTTCAGCTGTCTCTTCTCCCACCTAATTCCTTGGCAGCTGTTGTTACCCCAGAGTACACCAGCATTTTTTTGTATTTCAGGTTCTTCAGAGCACCAAAGAAAGGTGTGATCAACAAAACAGCTGCAACTGTGTTGCCTGCTAGCTATCTTGCATCAGGAAGAAAAGCAAGCATTGGAAATCAAGTGACATAATATGCAAAGTAAGATATGGAAGAAGAGAAGGTTTTCCTGACCAACTTGCTTTACCAGTTCAGATACAGAAGTGAGAAGTGGGAATGAATGAAGGAAAAGGAGAAGCACAGAGAAAAGACTCAGTATTTATACCATGAAGACTTAGTCATATATCCCAACAGGATCAATAGAAGAACAATGTTTTCTTGAGTGTGATTCTAAGAAGGAAAGTAACTTCAACTACTTGTTCTGAACTGTTTGGTATAAAAGCTAATCTTGCCTCCCACAGATGCAGAGCAAGCCAGGGGAGATTGTCTTGCCACTTGGCCACCTATAGTTATGGAGTGTGAATACTGCTCTCACCCAAGTCATCTAGTGAAAGAGGAAGGATATGAATTCCAGGGACACACTTGTTAAAGCATATATGCTACAGATAAGGAAAGCAAGAGTGGAGGTTTGGGGGGTTTTTAAATTAATTTTTTTTAGATGGGAAGAAAAACATTTCTACCTTTACATCCTTTCAATAGACCATAAGTACCATAATTTTATTTGCAGAACTTTGTTTTAAGACTACTGGTCTCAGCAGACATTCTGGAATGAACTTTTCCAAAACAAAGTTCTTGGCTTTCCCAATCAGTATGTGTAGAATATCCACTAAAATGAATCCCTAACATCAATAGTACTACAACAGCAATAGTAAACAAGAAAGATGAAGGCAGCTTGTCAACTCCTTCCATCCTTCTGCTTTATACAAATAAGCCTTAAAGAATCAGCAATCTACATACACAATTAAGACAAAATCGGTGCAGCCCAAAATTGATTTTCTTTTGATCTGACACACCAAGATTGCTGCAGTATCCTTCAGCAGCTGCTTTGACCCTACTCTCAAAAGCAAGACAAAGTAGCACAGTTACAAGGCTCAGTCTCTGTACATTCCAAGGCTGTTTTTCCACTGCACTATAATAGCTGTTCAAGTTCTCCAGGCATATTTAAATCATCCGAGCTTAGTCAGAGCCTAGTCTAGACAGTTTTGTAAATATGATCCACTTGTTCTCCCATACTTACAAACAGTTTGCTCTTGTAAATGTACTTGCTCCTTCCACTCGAGTCCTTTACTTCTTTACTGAAAACCAAGGACATCTCAAAAAGGAAAAGGTGCCTCTCTCTTCCCTTTCGAATCAGAGTTTTTGGGTCCCACACTTGGAAGGATTCTTGAAGGATGAGCTCTCCCTGAGATTCTATATTTTCATCAAAACCTAGAAACAGAGGGAAAGTAATGGTTCACCATGAAAAGTTGGTAATACAAGGCAATTAAAAAGCACAGCTTCTGTTTATTAAGAGATATCATTTTTCCCCCTGATACAACATGCAGAAGATGGGATTCCAAGGAAGCAATACTAAAAACAAAACTGATTTCAACACTGCAATATACTAGATGTAACTCTGTAGCTCAAGTCTGCTTCTAAATTTAGAGATCCAACTGTTAAGAAGTTAATCAACTCTTCTGGCAGTATTTTCCCAACAAATGACAGCTTCTGGTAACCTCTTCCATGATTAAAATGATTTCTTTTATAAGCTTTCTGACACTGTAGAAAGTGAGCAACTTGCAAGGACACATAGAGCACATCAGGTTCTTCTTGCAGTGTCAAGCTCCCAAATGCCACTTTTTCCGGAGGTACACCTTCCCTACCATGTACACAACGAGCATGCAAACATGTTCAAATTGGTGATGAAAACACATGGTAGCTTGGAGCTGTTGGTAAGCGATCAGCCTGCCGTTGGTCACTCCAGAATTGATCCACAATAAAGAAATTAGCACCTGGATCACTTATCTTGAGACATAATAGAAAAAGAGGAAGACTGAGAATACCGACAGTTTTACTTCCACTATAGTGGTACCATGTTATTCCAGTTTAATACACAGTTTTAGAGTTGCAGGATAACAAAAACTGGTCTACCATACTCTTCCAAGTGCTACTAAACTGTATTTTAAATACATACAGCTTGTCAGTTCTCACTGGTCTCAACAGGGCAATAGTATGGAGACAATCAGAGGCAAGTTCCATCAGGACATTCATTCAGAATCCTCCAGAGACATAAAGAGGAAATGTGCTCACTCACTATATTTGTCTAATGTGGGATGACTCAACAATACATGCATGATTTGTAATAAAACCAACTTCTGTAAAAGATTAGGATATTCTCCAGAGTAGCATTCCCAGTGTTAAAAGATTATTACCAGAGCTGGTCAGCATTTATACTAACAACATCTCCTGAACAAAGCATTTGGAACTAATCCTGATCAACATCTCTATTGTTTAAAATCGAGGAACAGAGGTGATTTTGAGACACATGTGATCAAGGATTTATTACTAACTGTGTGATGGCACCATCATACATGATAATATGCCTATTACAAAACACATTTTGCAAGAAAGTTGTTCTAAGCACATAGAAGCAATTACATCCAACCTCCACTGTCTGCCATGAACATGATTATGCTGGCTAAGGCTCAGGCTAACTTGGCTTATGCTGACATTTCACTGCCAGAAGATACATTGCATTTCAACCAGAAGTCTGTTATGAAACAGGCAGCAAACATGTGAAAAAGACAAACTTCTTGGAGACAATTATTTGATACATAAATCACCTCTAATACACTTACGTGCCTCTTACAAAGAAGCCAAGGATACTGGTTGGAAAATGTAGCCAAAGCTAGCATATCTGACCAGCCACTTACTGCATTTTGGGTAAGTAGTGGAATACTTTGTTAGCTTACTATTTTTCAATTCTGCACAGCTATAGATCAGGATGAAAGAACACTTAAAAAATTAACAAAGCTGTCTGTAACAATTAATTTTCCTAAATAAGTTTGCATTTTATATACCTCCAAAAAATAGGTATGAAAAATACAAACTCGGAGATAAGAGTATGTTCATGTTCTTAAATGAAGTTAATCTGCAGCATACAATGAAATTGGAAAGGCAGCTTGACTCCTACCTTCCAGCATGCTGAGGTGCATGGCATCATTGGCTCGCTTTGGCACACTAAGCATCACCTCCAGGCCATCCTTAATCTCACCCTTACCTTCTTCACAGCACGTGAGCAGCTCCTGCAAAAGATAGGCAGACAAGAGGACTCTCTCATGTATTTCTCCACTAATACACCAGACAATCAAACAGTACTTCTAACAAGCCAGGAATCATTTTTGATATGTAAAATCTTTTTGAACTTCTCACTCTGCCAATGACACGAGAGTATACTTTGTTTTTATCATGATCAGTTCTTCCAGGGGCAGCCAAGCTTTCAGTTAACCACTTCTAATTTAAACAGGATTATCTGCTTAATAAGAAATCTTTAGAAGTTACATTAGGGAAAATTTTTTATTCTGATAAGCACAGACACAGTTATCAGATGCTGTGCTACATCAAGGCCCAGAACAACGCAGCTGCCAAGTCATGAAGATGGTGGAAAACAGGACAGCACAAAAGGACCTCTCCTGCCTCCCCATGTCAGTCACTGCTCCACTGCATCAAAGACCTGGCTCTGTACTACTGCTGATAAGAGGATTTACATTGTTTTATTCTAAGTATTCCATGAATGACCCTATTCTGTATTCACACAGTTAAAGCAACCTACAGACAAATCTTTTTAATACAAACAAGCGTTAACTACTGGACAGAAGTTAGAGAATGGAACATGCTGAAGTGTTGTACTGGAATTTAGGGCATACAGTTCTTTGCCCATTCAACATCCCACAGATTTAACATAACAGTGCCTGAGCTGATATTCAAATTTCCTCACAGCCTTTAAGCATTTGAACAGTATCAAGATAAAATGTAGCTTATGTAACCAAAAGGGCATATTATGTTCCTTCTATTATTCAAAAGGCCCACTTAATTCATCCCCTTAGGTTAAATTCCTTTTTTCCTTTTTAAAGGGAAAGCCATGTGATTCCTACTATTATCATCATTACATTATTTTTATTTAACTGCCAATACCACCATCACAGTAAAACACTACATGATAACACTTAAATTTTGCATAACAACTCCACAGAACAAGGAGAGTAATTAAATATCCCTCAGGGGCACAGAAGATGAGCCGCTTCAATACCATTGGGAAAAATAAGCAGTACTTCCAGAAATGTAAAATCTTTCAGCTATCATTCAAGTTTTGGGCTCTCAATCCTTCCATGTCTTACGTCTCTCTTCTTACAGGTCCAAAAAAAAAAAAAAAAAGAAAAAAAAGAAAGAAAACCCAGAAACCACCAAATAAATACATTTTACTATGCAGCAAAGCCATCTGACTCTGCAAACACTGGTGAAACTGATCTATCCCATCACTTCAATAATGTAGCAGGCTAAGGCATATTTATATTTAAAAAAAATGGTTGTTGGAATTAATACCTCAAAAATTCCAAAACAGCACAGCCTAGAGTATTTCTGTAAGTTGTAACTTCATTGAGTTGCAGCTTTTTGCAAGAGGAGAACAGATAACACGCTTCAGCCAAAAATGACAGACTTCTTTCCACCCAACCTGACCTGAAATAGCCTCTAACGTTTTTCAGAAGTTTCAAAAGCAATCATGCATGGCTGTTCTCAAGCGAAAAGGGGAGACAGAGATCAGTTAGAGTGCTTTTTTAGGCAGCTATAACAAAACAAGCAATGCCACCTAACAGAGACCAAGCACAGTTCAAGAACACTGCTGCTCAGTTGAGAAGACATCTGTCCACTGAGTGAAAGTTCTAACTACAGGTTTCAAAAAGTTTTGTTTATTTTACCAACTACTATTTACTTGACATTTCCAGTCAACATTACAAATAAAAACTGTTTGTGCGACAGCTCTACAGGTACTCAGTGTGTGTATATAAATACTTTTATATACACATATATTTATATATCTTATATTTTATATTATAGTTTTATATATAAATATATTAAATTATATCTATTTTACAGTACTTACTACCATCAGCGTAGCTAATGCCTTGCCAAAATTTGTTGTAGAAACCACTACAAAAATGCATCTACACGGCCATAAATTACTTTTTTACCCTGGAAATGCGAGTTATATTTTCTTAAGTAAACATTAGTAGAAAGGTAAATTTTTGATTTACAGAAATCTGGACAAAAATGTTGCTTGTTTATGCCTTCTTTCATTTTCATATTTCTGCTAAGAAATATTGCAGCAGTATTTGAGGCTTCCCAGGATGCTGTAGTCTCAGACTGCACAGTAGTACAGTCCTCCTGCTTCAGCGAGAGCTTTGCCTTCTTAAGTACAGCAGAACCAGATGAAGAACTTCGAATTAACACTGACCTTTAAAAGAAGCTGGTATTTTGTTATCCTTTGGACAGGTTTGATAAGGTAAGAGGAGATAGAGTTGGCCAGTCCATGTCGTTGTTGTATCTCCTACATAAAGAAAAAAAAAAAAAAAGGCAAAAACATTTGAGGACTGTGAGCACCAACACAGATACAGACTGCTTTGAGGGCTAAGCAATAATATACATTAAGTTCAAATTCTGTTTTAAAAAAAAAATCCCAAAAAAAAACAAACCAGGAGAACCAGATATTCCAGACACAGTGACTAGTTACGCTGTGCATCTGTCTGCTCATTTCATACACACAGAAGATTATCACCTCCAAGAGCACCTGTGAAACATTTCAACAAACCTAAATACAAAGAGCAACAATTTGGGATATAAAACTTGCGGTAACACCTTTTTTAAAAACAATAAAATCTGTACTACTTTTCTTACTCGCAAGAGAGAAAACCCCCCAAATTTCAGTGTTCCAGGGAAGAGCCAGGACTATCAGAGGAAGGTGGAGGTTTCTCAGCATCCCCTGGTAGTTTAACTGCCAACAGCCACAGACGGCCTCACCTCCCACAAGGGGGAGCACGGAGAAACAGCTTCTGACTAAAGAGGCTAGCAAGCACTTGAAAACAGCCACTTAAAGCCAAAAAAGAATTACCTCCACGAAGCTAAAGGAGGCAAACAGACTTAAATGAGTTAGAAGGGATGATTACAGATTTCAAGTACTGATCAGGGCTGAACTTCACTGATAGGGTCTTCCATTTATCACAGTATTGGATGCATTTTAACCTGGCAATTTCAAACAGCAAGTTATGCCCTGCAGCTATGTGCTTTCTAACCATGATTACAATATCAGAAATTCCCAGGACACGATACACATAATATTTTCATATGGACCAGTGTGACATCAGTGGAAGCTCTTGAAGTTCTCGGTGAACAGAAGGTTCGCACTTCTAACATAATTTAGGTGGATTAGGCGATTGGAGAGCTCTGGATATACTGGTAAAACAGAGGGATCAAAGGGTGTGGTGGCAAGAATTTATTTCTAATAGTTTTATCAGAGCCCTTTGTTATTTTTTGGAATGGTATTTTACTAAACTTTTCTTTGATTTTTTTTTTTTGTCATATCTTCCTGATTTATGTTCCAATGTTTAGAACCCCCATCTCCTCAGTGATAAGACATTTAAATCAACTCCAAGAACTTCAGGGACTTTTTTCTTGTTTGGTTGGGGTTTTTTTTGTGTCCTTCCCTCTAGTTCTACAAACAATTCTAAAAAAAAAATTGTGGTGTCACTGCACAGTTAGTGGCTCAGCACAGTGGGGAAAAAAAACAAAACCAGAAAGAGAGAGCACTCTAATCGAATTATCCGTTAATACATGTTCAACCAAAACTTACTCAGTGTGGCCAAAATTCCTCCCTAAAACCTGTAACAGATCTACATTTTTGTTCTTTTTTATGAAGAATATTACATGTGTAGACCAAGAAATCTTGGGATTGAATAGGCAAGGTGGTTGGTTTAACTGTTCTGAACAACAGCAGTCAACTGAATTACCACTACATGCAGTTACAATTTAATGCACTCCAAAAATTTACCAAAAATTTCTATCTTTATATCATACAATGCAAACCAAGCATATCAAAATGCTAAGATTTGCAGAATGCCCTTGTGTGAGCTGAAGATTCATGTCTCGGTTGTTGTTGCCAGAACCCGCTTGCAGTTCTGAACTGCTCTGATACGTGACAGCAACTTTTCACATCTGATTTGACAGCTCTGTAACACCAACTGAGCAACGCAAGTTAACCATGGGAGATACAGGACTGATTTACTTAAGCTGACAGCTTAATAAATTGCAGCATTAGTAACAGGAAACTTGCATTTTCTCAAGAAATTAGGCACTCAGCATAACTGCAAATATGTGAGTCAAACTGCCAAGGCATACTTTTAAGATGGACACGAGGTACTTACATCAAAATAGGCTCCCGCATGTTCTAATATCAGCTGAGTAGAATCTGGCTTATTTTTACAGTAAGTAACGTACATCTGGAATTTGTCTGCCTGCAGAACAAGGTGCAAATTTACACAGGTTATCAGAGAGCATCATTCCCGCCTCAAAGACTTTACACAATTATCAGAGAGCTTATCTTCTCTATCAAGAAATTGAGCTATACAGAATTATTTTCCCATTCAAACTGGTAGCATAAGAATATATACCAGGCAAGTAAGATTGAAAACAAGAGCAATGAATGCAAAAGTAGGTTATTAATAGCTAAGACAAACCAAACCTGCACACGGGTTTAGGCAACTTGCATACATTTCCAGAGCAGCTAAGCACACCTATCTGACAGGAGTGCTCTAATTTTTTTTTTCTCAGTTAAAGATACACATGTATTTACTCAAATTTGAAGGAAGAGGTACTTTCACAAATTTTACAAATTAAAAGAATCTATTCCTGCATGCCTATCTCCCTTTTTACTTCTAAAAAACAAGTCTGACTTATTACCCAAGTAACGAAGCAGTGTCCAACATCTTCTGGTAGCTGTTCATATTTTTCCAGCTCCTTGAGAAATATACTGTGGATAGAAAAGAAACAAATAGTACAAAGCACGTGAAATGTATTTATTACAGCACCTGATATGGATCTATTGTCTGTGAATAAAGGCAATAAGAAAACTTGCTGTAATTCATACCAAAAGCATGAGTTAAAGAAATACAGATAACTGGAATGGATAGAAATGTTTAATAAAAGCACTAGTATGAAATATAATTCAATAAAAATTCTCATGTAAACATCAGAAATTGAACCAGCAGACATGCAGTTAACACATACGTGTACACAAAAATTTAGTAATTTCTTTTGTTTTCCATCAAAAAGGTTTCCTACTGTTTCCATGTTTCAAGAAAAGTTTAGCTTTCATCTCAATTAAAAAAAAAACTAAAAAAAAAAGGTGAGTTGTTTTTTTTGATTCTCAAGTTCTCAAGTTAACACAAAGCATACAAAGAACTACAAAATCAGGGTCTGGAATATGCTAAGTATGCTTTATTACTTTAAAAGTCATAACCTAATACAAATACCAATGAATTTACAAAGAAGGAAAATTCAGAGCAAGACTTCTGTACACAGATTTCCCTAGGAACCAATTCCATTCAGAAGAAATGTAGTGGGCAAGCCTCCTTCATGCTCTGTACTCAAGTAAATGCATTTATGCCGGGGTATCTCCACAGAAGCTAAGAAGAGCCAAGAAAAACTGGCGAGCCCTACTTCTTCCGACTAACAGCTGCACACGGAAATCAAGAATGAGGGTTCTGAAAGAATGACAGTGTCCTGATGTTTGTGCTGTTCGTATTCTATTGAGTTCAGTGATTTTTATCTCTTTAGAACAACTAAAAAACCAACAAAATTTCCATGTATGCAAATAATTTCTTAAAAGATGAAAGATGCCTGAGACTGAAAAATACAGTTTCTCACAGCGTACTTACCTGGCTGCAAAAAGCAACAACTGAAATAATTTAGCAATGCAAGAGGAAAACCTTTAGATTTTTTTAATGGAAAAGCATCCATTATTCACACACACAATATTTTCATTAGGAAATCCCTCAGGTCATCATTTGGATTTAGAAGTAATATGGAAATGGAAGATAAGTCACTCACTTATTGTGGAACTCATAAATTTCCTGCATGTTTCCAAAGATAATGTGTTCTTTGTTTACAATACCAGGTGGGATCTCCTCGACTCCACTTGTCATTTCCCATAGATATGTCTGCCCAGAACAAAAAAGATGCGTGAAAAGTGATGATAAACTCCCAACAGGAGCAGCCAGGTATCTGTAAGCATGCATTCCTGGAGAGAAACTAGGGAAACATCACACAGCATCATCATCTCCAATTGTGATACTGCCTGTTGTATCAAATATACCTTGTGATTTTGACAGTGAAATCCAAGTTCTAAAACTGACAATTTAACATAGTCCCTGAGACTTCATCATTTAAAATGCATAGTGTTCTTGACAACCTCTAATGCTTCAGGATATTCCTTATCAAGGTCACGTCTGCAGTCTAGAAGTTCATGCTTTGTGCAACAACTACCAACGAACATTAGTTGCTTCAGCATAACAAGTACTGGGCACTTTTCCATGGAATCTCTCTGAATTTCTATTCAAAAAGTCAGCTAGTAGCAGAACATGTGATACAGATAATAAGAGAATTAGCACAAGCTCTTCTCTATTGCTAGCAAAGCAAATAAAGTAAACCCCTCCTTTTCCCCTCCTCTCTAAAACAAAACCCCCACACACAATCATGAACTGGGAAAGGAACAAATGCTGAAACTCAGTACCGACAAAAGCGAAACATACAGGATGAATTCTGAAATGGCTGTTATCAGATGTAATTCTAGGTTTCTTCTTAACAGCAGTAAAGATACTTAATTTGGTCCTATGACTCTAAACCAATCATGGTCGGCTGTTAAAACCAGAAAAAACCAGAAAGCAATGGATTGAATCCTGTCTTCAAAGACAAGTGAAAAAAAGAAAACTTACATCCATGCATTCCCGGAGGTCTCTTACGTAAGCCTTTTCTGTCTGAATTAGCTCAGCCATAATGAACCTTAGGTGACAACAGAAAGAATAATCAAAACTCAGTCTGTTAGGTCACTATGAATACATAATAACCAGAATACATCTTTCTCCTCATCAGCTTTTGCTTTTTCCACTGCTGCGAGAAAAATTTGAGAACTGAAATGTGAAGAGGGACAACAGATGAAGGAAACATAAGAGGTAACATCCTCCATTACTAACCAGCACAAAAAGAAACGGGGAAGTAGATGGAATTTTTTCTCTAGCACTTTTCACTTGCTACAGTCATTTAACTTCTATCTTCTCTCCTCCCTTTACACATTTATTTCACATTATTTTTAAAAGGAAAAAAGCATTTTAAAAGAAGTCTAACATAGTTTTGAAAGTTTAAGATTCTGACATGCTGGAATTATCTGTGAGAACAAGCATGTGAATAAATGGCAACAGAAGATACTAAGTAGTATCACTCTCTATTTACCATTTATACAATTTCTAAGTGGCCAGACAAGCCGTGACAGTTGTTTCATTATCAGGATTGATTTATGCATTCTCATTAATTAAAAATAAATAAGTTTATTACTCTTTCCTGCGGGCAGACTTTCGTTTTTCTTCGTTAAGCTCATGAGCAGCATCACGCAGTTTCACCTCTGACCCAGGGACACTGGCTGGGATTATATCCAGCTGCAAGCTTTTGCTCTTTATTAAAGAAAGGAAGAACTGATTAAGGAAGGAGATAGGAGAAAACAGCAGCTAAATCAAATGCAAGTAAAGCTTGTTTGTCTGTCATCACACTCAAATTTCTCTTACCGATTTATTGGAATCAGAGGAAATACCCAGAGCTTTCTCTAAAGAGGTCCTGTATTTCTCCATGCGCAGGGAAAAGTCTCTGTACCTCTTATCCACCGCTGTGACACATTTTTTAATCTCTGTTGCATGAGCATGCCCTTTTTCACAAAAGCCATCAGCCAGCTGTATCAACAACTTCACCCTCTCTTTGGTTTGCTATGAAAACAGGAAAATATAGTACAGTTACCAGCTCTACCTGTCATGCAGGGGGTCATTTTGCTTAACTTGCTACTAAGTGCAATCCAAGAAGCCACTGAAGGAGCTACCTTCCTCATCTCTCTTCCCAGAACTCCTTTAAACAGATACCTTCTACTTAATAAAAATATCACAAGATTAATGTAGGTTTCCTTGGGCTTTATTATTATAGGTCTAGAAGCAGGTTGTTTATTTTTTTTCCAAAAATGTGCTTCATATCTAACCCAGAGATTAAATTCTGCTAGGCAAGCTTTTCAGAGCATGGGTATTCTCCTTGCATCAATACAAAGGGGTTTTGATGCCAAAGAGGGTATTTTTTTCATTACCACTGAAGCACTGGTATTGGACCTGGCTCATAAAATCTGGTCTCAAAAATCTACCTTCTTTAGACACCACTGAAATGCTGAGATGGAGATAAGACTTGTTATATGCTTTACTCCTTAATGGATTAAGACTGTATTCTTTAGATCTTTTCAATATTATGCTTTGTTGTCACACAGTTGTTTGAGAGAAACTAAGAAAACAAGTAGCCACCATCAAATCTGTAACTAAGCGCTTTTCCCAAATAACAAGCTGCTTGAGACTATGCACCTTCTTTCATGTAGATCACAGATCATCCACAATGGATGAGCTTATAGATCCACCTCTCTCTCTGACAGCACGTCAGAGTAAAGTGCACTGCCAGGCCCCTTGTTAACTGGGAGTTAAGCAAAACAGTCAATAAAAACTTGATTATGTTAGTTGAAAAAAGTCAACAGCTTGTCTTTTTTTTTCTTTAATTCTTTTTCTTTCCTAACAGTCCCTCATTCAAGCATTTCTTTTCATTATGGAATCAGCAAGGTCTAACACATCCTCCCAACAGGTAGCAAAATGCCAAGGGAGTGGCACAAACAACATCCTTTCAAAAGGGGCACCCATGTCATCGTAGGCTGACAGAGGAAACAAGCGGGAGCAGTGGCGCTCTGCCTGCTGGAAGGGATCCAGCAGAACAAAGGCTGGAGCTAAGCTTAGATGTAAGAAAATCCAGATTAGAAAATTGAAAGTGATCTCTGTTCTTTCTGGATTCTCTTTTCTTGCCT
Source organism: Cephalopterus ornatus (assembly GCA_013396775.1). Lineage (NCBI taxonomy): Eukaryota > Metazoa > Chordata > Aves > Passeriformes > Cotingidae > Cephalopterus > Cephalopterus ornatus. The sequence continues at coordinate 485,587 of VZRE01008659.1, read as the reverse complement.
TCCACATGTCCCCATGACCAACTCTCTCTCCAAGTGTCTTCTGAGGTGGTTCTTCAGACAAATGAACACTTACTTGCTTTCTTGGGCTCTATGATTTCTCTATGAAGGTCAGAAATCCAAGGGGTGGAAACAGGTGACAGTTTGAATAGGTGACAAAATGAAACACAGAGACAGACAAGGCTACATAAATTCAGGTACTTCAGTCATGCACTGGTTGTCTGTCTTTCACATGTGAAAACTGGTAAGCCTCCTGAGTGACATCTGCATGTCTGCAGAGGCCTCCAGAGATGAAGAATTACATTGTGCTGCCATGACACAAAAACGTTTACAGCAGAATCACAGAATACTTTAATGAGTTACCTAAAAAATAAAGCTTTAATTCTTCTACTACCTTCTAATTAAATCATAGCTGAATAACAACACGCCTTTTTGTATTTTATATCCTAAATAAACATCCGGTAGTCCACAGTCATGAGGATATGAAAGTGGAAATCAAAGGCCCTGCAAGGTTTGTAGGTATTGAAAACATTTTTAAGCTATCTCACTACGATTCTGTCATGAGAAATCAACAGCACACAGAGCTTTTGGAGCTCCAGTAATAACAATGATTATCTTCTGGTTTATTCTACGCCCAGTAGAAATACAGAGAGAGAGCCGATGCAAGTAAACAGATCTTGGGACACATCCTTGGAGGATTTTTTGAGGGGCAGAGAGAAATTCGGTTGTTTTATTTTGTTTCAAATCTTACATAATTCAACTTGTTTATCAACGACCTGGACAAAAGGATAGAATGTACCCTAAGCAAGTTTGCTGATGATAGGAAACTGAGGGGAGGAGCTGATACATCTGAAGGCTGTGCTGCCATTCAGTGGGACCTTGATAGGCTGGAGAGCTGGGCAGAGAGAAATCTAATGAAGTTCAACGAAGGGAAGTGCAGGGCCCTGCTTCTGTGGAAGGATAACCCCAGGTACCAGTACAGCTTGGGGGCTGAACTACTAGAGAGCAGCTCTGCTGAGAAGGACCTGGGAGTCTTGGTGGATGACAAGTTGACCATGAGCTGACAGTGTACACTTCCAGCCAGGAGGGCCAATGGTATCATGGGGTGCATCAGGAAGTGTGGCCAACAGGTGGAGAGAGGTGATCCTCCCCCTCCACTTGGCCCTCATGAGGCCGCTTCTGGAGCATTGTGTTCAACTCTGGCCTCCATAGTTCAGGAAAGAAAAGCAACAATTGGAGAGGATTCAGTGGAGGTCACAAAGATGATGAGGGGTCTGGAGCATCTCTCTTACGAGGAGAGACTGCGGAATCTGGAGTCTGTTTAGTCTGGAGAACAGAGGACTGAGATACAGTATCTCAAAGGTAGGTGTCGAGAGGATGGTGACAGGCTCTTCAGTGATGCCCAGAGCACAGTGAGTAATGGCCATAAACTAAAACACAAATTTCCACCTTAACGTGAGGAACAACTTCTTTACTTTGGGGGTGGCAGAGCACTGGAACAGGCTGCCCAGGGAGGTGGCAGAGGCTCCCTCTCTGGAGATGTTCCAAACCCTCCTGGGAGCATTCCTGTGTAACCTGCCCTAGCTGACCCTGCCTTGACAGAGGGGTTGGACTAGATGATCTCCAGAGGTTCCTTCCAACCCTAACTATTCTGTTTTTATTTATTTTATTTATTTTACCTTTGCTGTGATCTGAAATTCTTCATGCTCTTTTAACAACTCTTGAGTGTGCTGGATACTGGAACCAGTGGAAGTATGTGTGGATAAATAAAACTCTCCATTGTCATGAATCCATTCCAGAGCCTAAATAAAGCAATAACGAAGGAAAAGTAAGAGAAAAGGCAATATATTTTTGCCAACAGAGACCATCTGTAATCAATATTTCACAAACACAGACTGGCCACAGGTGACTTTTATTCCATGTCACTTGCGGCAATCATCTACAATATCAAACAGTTCATAACTCTTAAATAATTCACTTAGTCTATGAAGCAATGTTTAAAGAACTAAAAATTACATATCAATATTAATACTTCAGGGAAGTCCACTACTACAGGACTATAGCAGTCCACTATTAAAACCTTCTAACTGACTGTGTTTACAGTGTTTACAGTTTTGGTAGTATACTCCCCAACCGAGAAAAAAACAAACACTTTTTTGGTGCCACACAGGACAGCTGTACTCAGGAATATGCATTTTCCAACTTGTAAAAATGTACATAAAACCACCAAATGTGCAGGCTAAACTTTCCAATCACGTAAGATGTAACCATCATTTCACTCTTTCTCTGACATATTCCAGCCTCACAAAGTATGGCCTGTGTTCCAAGAAATTCAACCTACAGCAGAGAAGGAATGGTGAGATGTATCAGTTAAGCCAATTAATGTATGTATAGGTAGAAAAAGACAAGAACTAAGAACTGCAAACTAAAATTGTTTCTCTTCCACATCCTGACACCTTATTGGCTCACTATTATGAAAAATGCTGATCCATGTTATTATCTATGTTCTACCCCCATTAATATCTACTGCCTTTTAAGCATAACTCAGTGGTTGCAAGGAATCTCTGGCTCCCAGAAAAACAAGAGTCATCTCAAACTGCTGCATAACAGTAAAAATCGACCTGAAGACTGCAGCTCTAAATGCATGATACCTACAGCACTACACAGAGGTATGGGAACTTAGAAACTTCTTGTTTTTGACAAAGCCAATATCAGATGTTCAAAGAGTTTAATACAGCTTGCTTAGAACCATCTTATTACTAAATGCATGTGTATCTTCTGTGTCTGCAGTAAATATATATACACAGCACTAGACAAAAATTTAATACCCCAAGAAAAAAAGGAGTAGATCGCTAATGGGCCCTTGCTCCTTCCTGAAAATTGAAATTATGAGAGTTAATCTATCCACATTACCAAGAACAGAAAAAGTTTTATCTTGGTGGACAGTAAATATATATTTTCAAGAGCACAACCTTACAATGAATCAGAAAAGGCATTGTCTGTATTACAATTCCACCAACAACTTAAACTCATCAAAGCTTTGATGGAACAACTCTAAAGCCCTTACTTTCACTTGGGATGCTCTTGCCTCTTAGTGCAAAAACTAAAGTGAGTAGGAAGCTTTCAAAATCCAACACCGAATGTGAATGCTAGGATGCCATTTACCTAGTCACATACTAGTACAGATGCAAGCCTGATGAGATGGGCCTACACTTTAAAAAATTTGCTGATGGAAACAAACCAATAACTCTTGGACTATTGCCAGAAAAAGCTACATTTCTACCAACCACCTCTATGACACCCCTTGTCATTCTAATGTCAATCTTTGCAAATGAAGACTGATATGGACAGGCAGCATGGCCACTGCTGAGATTACTAACAACATTTGATACTTGCTTTTAACTTTTTAACATCTACCTTTTTTTAGTGGGTTTATTACACAATGCTGGAATGAACGATAAACAAAACTTTCTCCTCCCCACATCATAGAATGGTTTGGGTTGGAAGAGACTTTAAAGATCAATTAGTTCCTATACACCCACCATGAGAATGAAATGTTATCCTGTCATAAACTTGTTGGCAGCTTTCTAGAGGCACAATATGACAAAGTTCATCTTGCTGCTAATTTCTACAGTTTAGATCAGCTCTCATTTCATGTGAGGTATCACTACAGGAACTAGAGAAATCAAATTAGGGATCAGATAGGCCCTTAACTTCAGAATTATTTGAGAGTCTACCATTCTCCTTGCAAACTACTATAGTGTCTCTGTTTCCATTGCAAGGGCATCAAGTTCTGAAAGCACAAAGAATGGGGTTTTCCATCTTCCAAACAGAAATCTAAATGAAGACGGCAACATTCCCATTTTTTTTCCTAATCAGTGTGGAGTTTCATATATGGTTTGGTTTGCTTCGCTTTTCAATGACTGAACTGGTGATTGCTGAAAAATGGGATTTACAATGAAAATGCTGACAGACCTTTATTTCCAGTGTTTGACGGTTAGTCAGTAATCTCTATACAAAAGCAAGTAGATCATGTGCTTGGCAGAGGCTGAAATTAAGGTTATTCAAAAGTGGGGTAGGGGGTAGGGAAGAGGTATTGCTGTTGTTGTTTTAAAGAGGTATCAATCTTGACATTCACTCCAAAGATTTATCTTGCATTAATTTCTTTGTGAAAGCATGAAAGACAGACTGGAGAATTCTTTCAAGAGAGCAAAACAGACCACAAGTATTTAAACTTTTGTCTAAATTGGCTGTCAGAAAGAAATAAAAAATTAGTTTTTTTGAGTCCTTTAAAGTAGATCTAACTATATTTCACACTATGGGCGTTGTGTCCGTTTCTGCAGAACAGGAACAGATAGTTTCCTTTCTTTGTCCTATATCCAGTTTAAAAATAAAAAGTGGTAAGAGACCATCGCAGATCATTGAAGTTACTCATTCTGCCTTGAACTCCCCTACTTATTTTTATGGCATGTGTTTTGATTAGTAAAGGAGATTTTTTTTTGTGTGTGGTAGTTACTTAATAGTTCTTTCCAGACTGGTAAACTCACCAAAATACAAAGAGGTGGATCCACCATGCAAGACACCATGAAATCAAATACACACAAAATTGAAAAACCAAAGTAATTCAGCAATTATTGTTTAATGAGTTATCCAACTTGTCAGATTTCTAGAACTGTCAATCAACTTAATTAGATATTTTTTCCACAACGGCTGAGAAAAACACTGCTGCCAGTTATTTTCCCCAGACAAATTAGGTGTGTGTGTAAAAGTTAACAAGCATAACAATTTGTCAAACACAAGCTTGCAGAAATGAGATTTGCCAGTACCAGATGAAGCTGGCAAAAGCAAAACACCACCTCTGAGTTACAGCAGTACAGACACCCTGCTTCAACAAATTTAGTTTTCTGTGTTAAAGGAAAGACAAATAATTTACCTTTCTATTTTAACCACTGATCTTTCAGCCATTTGAAATATTGAAGTCAACGGCAAATTTTTTACTGTGAGACAAAACAATGTATGTCAACCCTTGATCGCACCAAAGAGGATTTTTAGATAAAACCCTCACCTGTTTGGCACTTCTTTCAAACACCACATACTGTTGGCATTGATCAAGACGTCTTTTACGCATGGTCCAATAATGCAGCACACGGTTCTCCCTCTGGAACAGCTCATTCAAGATATCTGAAGAAATCAAAATAGTTTCAACAGAGGTTATTACAACCAAAATTGAAATATTGCATTAAAATCAGGACAATAAAGTACTTGATATTGTAGAATTTACTATACCCTTTCTCTTTCTGCTAGTCTTTGTTTTGTTTTTTTCCTGATATTCACAAAACACAGGGTGTTGCTTTTTCATTACTTACAGAAATGCTGGTTAAAGAAACTAGAGATACAATTAAAACATACTACTGACACCCTTTTTTCTCTCAACTATTTTTCATGAAGGGACTGTCACTGCTTATAGCGGAATTGAAAATGTAGTCTGATAAAGACGGTTCCTGAACGGAACCTCAGAGAGAACGAGCACACAGAAGTAATCATTACATGCTTAACATTTCATATTAATCGCAATTAAGAAAACATTTTCTTATTATATCAGTTTCCTATAAAGTATTTTAATGATTTAATACATATGAACAAATACACAGTCTTAAGTCACTGCAAGATCAAAGGCAGCATAATCAGACAATATATGTACAGAAACTCAAGTAATAAAAATAGACAATTACTAAGTTTATAATTCTCTATCACAAAAAAAAATCAAAACCCACACAGTATAATTGAATAAGATGACTTGTTCAAATATGAATGTTCACTGAGCCTTGAAAGAACTTCCAGGTAATCAAATAATTAACTCTACAATCTGTTACTCTGTTCCTGAGAATCAGAAACTGTCTGCCATTGAGAATTCACATCCAAATCCCACTATTAACACACAATTCCATATGCCCAACTTTTAAATTTAAACTTCCTTCCTCGCAAATGCTTCCTTTAATGCTTATGGCTTTTATCATCAAACAAAGAAATTCTAGCAGTTTCTTGTGAAGCTCACCTTACCCTCTGCTGCTGTTCCAATCTGCTTAGATGCAGAGGGGAACCAGGTTCTAAAAACATTCCCATAAGTGAGATTAAGACACAAACGAGGCCAGATGCTGGATCCCAAAATGGTAATTCAACTTTATTTTATAACATAAAAGAGCAGAGAGAAAGAAGGAAATAGAAAATTGGGAAAAGCTAAGGGTAACAGTTAAAAGCACAGGACAGGAGTTACCACCACCATGAAGTGCCACTGGCTTGCAAGCTGATAGATCTCTGCTGGGCTTCTTCCCTGGTCACCTTGTATCATCTGAGGAATGAGCCCAACTGGCAGTTAACAGAGTGGCAGCAGCTCCTGCAGCAGTCCCCAAGCAGCCCCCCAGGAGTCCTTGGGCATGGCCCTCAATACCCTCCTTGTGGTAGCCCCTGGAGGCCCATTGGCCACTTCACCAGCATCCGAGCAAAGGTTGCCTGGTACCAAGATGGGCCCTGAATGTCCATTGGCTGGTTCCCCAGTCTCCAAGCAAGATCTGCCTGGTATACCTTATTTGGGAGAGTAAGTCCTTCCTGCGGTTTTTTTGATTGTAACAACGTCTTATCTTTTTTGCTCATTTACCTGCCTCTGAAGGCTTGCTACGTGCCTCCTAGAGCTTTTTCAAGCAGCTCAGCTCCTGTAGCAGCCTAGCTGTGGCATCAAGGCTTTTAAACTCCATGCTCAAGACAATGGCGAAGCAGACTCCATCTCTTCCAGAGATGCAGCCCTACTTGACTCTAGCTACTGCAAACCCAGATGGCAAGCTGAGTCACAGGGAAATTGGGACTCCCAATGTCTCCACCAGGTGATTCTGTCAGAAGAGCACAGAGCCAAAGCGGGAGATCTTGCAGAAGAGATCACAAAAAGAGCTCATTCTTCACACTAAAGTTTCACTTGATTTTCTCTTATACCCACAGCTGGGTATTTTCCATGATCCACAATTACAAATGGAGGATAACAGGTGCGAGGTGCCTTAAGGTCTCTGCATTCTTCTGCCCCACTGTGCAAGTCCATCATACTTCACATTTCAAAAGCTAAGAACTCCAAGATAAAGTTTGACAGAGAAGCTCAAACAACAGGAAGATGGAGGGAAAAAGCATCTCTGTCTACCTCATCAGTGATCTGGGACCAAACAAAACCACTTGTGACAGCCTCTCTGAAGATTATGAAACCTGTTTGCATCACTGCCAACATCCTCCTCCTTGGAAGCAAGTATTCCCACTTGCCACAGGGTGCTGAGATCACCCAGGACTTGGTTTTGGTTGGAATTTGGTCACTGCGGCCAAGGTTTTCTTTCTGCTGGTCAGGCTCCCCTCAAATATGCCTCAACTGATCTGTCCCTTAGGCAAGCTATGAGCTGATCTGCTATGAGCCTCTCCTGCTTTCTCGGTTTTATTTCTGCCTTATGTCACCCCCATAATGCCTGCTCAGAATATATGCCAGACTTAGGAAGGCTGGGAGGTGCAGAGGGGTGGATGGGACACAATTATCATTACACAATGCAATACACCCAGCTGGACACACCATATAAAAAGAGACATCTTGACAGTGACGCAAGCAAAGTAGTTCTGACAAAGAGCAAGCGAGGTGAATTTAGCAAACCGGAACAGCATTTGTTCTGTCAGGACATGATACAGATGGCAAGGCAGTGAGAGATATTTGGCTGGGCACTGTCACTGTTAGTGCCATTAATTTCTTGGACTGACAAGGAAGAGAAAAAATATTCTATAAAATACTCTAAGAAAGGTATAGAACATCAATATTTAATACTAGGTTAGGAAAAACAGCTCTATCTCAAGCCATCTGAACCACAGTCCCTCTTATTTTCTTTTCATTACAGCATTTTTTAGGATTGTTTCCTAAACTTCCAGGCTCAAATAGCTCTCAGCTGTCTCTATGCATCCTGTACCTTCAATCAACCTATCTAAAACTATAAGCACCATTAGACAAGTTCCTGTACTATGTTCAGTTGCAGCCTGTAGGGCAGAAACAGGCAACAGAGAAGCACACAAACATAGCAGCAGAAACAAAGATGAAGATGCCCCTATTCTGGGCTCACGGTAATTGTCACCAACTGAATCCACCTGCTGCAGCACAGTTTTAGGCCACAATTCCTTCCTAAATAAAGAGAGTATTTGGATGCTCTGAACTGCACATCAAAGAAATAATTTACACTGGTATGTAGGGACAGAGGGACACCTGCAACTCCTGTTTCCCATGAAGCATGTTCTTAGCTAAACTTTGCCTGGATTAAGACATTGCTTTTCTAGGTATCTGCAGCTGGGGATAAAGATCAATTATGCCACTGAATGAGGTGTTTGAAAAATGTTCAGCAGTTCTGCAAGAACCCAAACTAAAAAGTTACTCAAATTTTTAAAGCGTTAGTTTATATACTATATACTGAGTGCAGTTTGCCAGTTGCAAGCATACACCTGAGTGTGTAATGCTCTAGTAAAATGCATGTAATCTCTATTTCACCAAAATTAAAGAAACACTCTACTTTTTTTCTCCATTTAGAAAAAGAGATGAAAAGAGGGTTTTTTTTCCTTACATGCATATTTGAACACGAAGAAAAGAATTTATTTTTAAATCATTTGGTCAGCTAATGCCATACCATTGAGACCTATTAGGAAGGAGTCCTCACTAGTTCTATCTTGACTAATGTTTTATTCTCAGCAACATATATTACATGGCCTATAGGGGAAAAAAGTGTTAGAGCACATAGCTTATTTTTTCTGCTTGGGGATTTTTGCTGCTTTTTTTGCTGCTGTTCAAACATGTATCACTCATCCAGAATTTTACATGTACACAGAACATGCATAGCAGTATGGTTCTGACATATAATTATTATTCTTGAGGATATTAGAGAAGACCTTTCTACTCTTTCCTCATCTGAACACATTTTACCTTTCTCAGAATGACTGTTTCTAGACAGATTTCCAAACTGCATTTTTAAAAAGATTGCTTAGTACTCAGTAAGTTCTGTAGCTACAGCTTCCTGCTTGCTTCTGCTTTGTTTTCATTGTCTACTACTGAGACAAAGCCAAATGTGATAAATGTCTGCAACACTTCTTCAGTTATTGATACTGCTGGCAGTTATGTTGAGATTTTGTCTTGCACAGTTCTATAAATGTTGATGTCTCGGCAACAGGGGAAAAACAATCCTTTCTCTTTGCTCTACACGCTCAAAGTTTCAACTGCCACAATCCAATTATTTCCTTAGGAGTGAAAAGTATGGCCAATACTCTACTATCTTTCCAACACAAAAATTCAACACAGGAAGACCTTCAACTTGAGCACTGTCAGATATATGGGTAAGTTTAACACAAACTACTTTCCCACTGCAGTAAAGGGAAGCAGTGAGCATGTTCCTTTCTAATAGAGTCATCAAGTAAATTAGCGCGGAAGTGACCTCTGGAGGCCATCTGTTTCAATCTCTTCAAAGCAGGACTAACTTCAAAGTTTCTCAGGGGCTTGTTCAACGAAGTTTTAAAAATTCTTGAGGGCAGAGATTCTACTACCTCTCTAGGCTACCTGCTCTACTCCATGTTGCTGCAACACTTTCTCCCATTACAGAATTTTCCTTGCTGCAACTTTTCTTCTGGACCTATTGCCATGTTCCTCTTGAGTTTTGGCTTCATCATATGCACAACTCCCCTTTGGGTAGCTGCAAACAGCAATTAATTAGACAATTAAACTTGTCTGGTTTTGAGTCTGTAGCATAGCCAGGGCGTCAGTCACAGCTTCAAAATGCATAGAGCAAAATACAACTTGCAATTAAATTAGTAAAATGCAATATTTACTTCTGAATCTCTCTGATCTCTGTTCTGCCTACCTCACACATCAGTTATACATAACCTATTAATTTTTGCTCTTTCTTCACTGAAAGCCCTACAGATCTTTCTCTCTTGATTCCCTAGAATGCATATTATACCTTAAAGCTGCAAAACATATTATTAATCTTAGCAAAAGCCAAGCCTCATATAGTAGCTCTTTCCTGCTTCACCTCAGCTACTACCTATCTACTCAACTAATTTAAACATGATGTCAGTTATCCTATACTTCATAAAGTTCCCCAATACTGATTCAAACTATATGAAGGGCCCAAGGGCATAGCTCAGGGGATTACCTTGTATCACACTGGCACTCCCAAGGAACTTGCAGAATGCACGACGCTAACACACTGAGAAAACTTACAGTGATCAGCTCCCATCTGGCTTCACACCAAACATTATCATGTCGAAGTTTACTATCTCATTGTCTCAATAAAAACAGCACATTTGAGTCTCAAATTGAAAGAAGATTAGGTGTAAGCAGCCGATAAATAAATTCCAAGCAACTTCATTTGAGTATAAGAGACTTTGAACACTGGCAGATCCTTCAAAGTGTACGAGCAATTTTAATTGTTTCCTGTTAAGCCTGACAGAACTCTTTCTACTTGGGCAAGCTTCACTGGCCATCACCACACATACCACAGCACGTGACGATCATATTTTTGTGTGTTTGAAAAAAGAACAAGAAACCTCTTACTTTTCACTTGTTGTTCAGGTGCTTTGATGTGTGTCACCATCCCCGGCATGTTGACGCTGTTCCTGTGCAGGTATTTCAGGAAGACATCAGCATTCCTTCGGGCCAGCGTGCAAGCCTAGAGAGTCAAAGGTATTACTTTATTTGAAGGTGCACAAATACACATCCAGAAAGATATTAAGGATCTTCTTCACCTCTTTTTGAATATTTCTCACCCTCTCCAATTCTGGAAAGCGTTGGTTGTTAAATTTTTCAGCAAGTAAGCCAAGCCAACCTGACTATTAAAATAGTTTTTCCACCCAATAGCAGTTAAACCTTTCTTACCCAGCAGGAAAAAAAACCAAAACAAAAGAGACAAACAACCCCAAATAAAATGCTATTCCTTTTCATCTGAAGATCCTGAAAAGCACTTACCTGCTCTTGAGCTTTTAGTGCGACTCAGAGCTCACAGAGAAGTTTATTTAGTGTACATGCGATGTGCCACCTGAAGTTTGTTTACTGTGTAAACAGAGTGCACCTGCTTATGTACTCACTTGGATATTCCAAAACATCCCTTAGTACTTTAACCAAAAAGTAAATGCTCTGCTAACGTGAAACTAAAAACGCTAAAATAGTGAGACATGCCCTCAAAATATTAAAGCAAGGCTTTGAGAGCTTTCAAACCTTGCCACTGGAATGCCAACACTCAGCTCAGCTGTCTTCTTCATCTTAACATATACTAAGCACTACTTATGGGCTGGTTGCCTTATTTCTAATATGCAGAATGTGGAATGCTACTTCGAAAGATTAGATGAAAGCAGCATGGTTTGATACAGTAACAAAGAAACAAAGTAATTTCTCATACCATTTTAAAACAAAGCTGGTAACTCATGCCAGCTGCAAAAGGATCTATTAGGCAGTATACTCTGAGTTACACATTGGCTGGTTGAGTGTTGTAGTCTGTGCACTGTGAACAATAAGGTTTTAACAAGAAAGTTTTATGCTCTTAGTCTTTTATGGTGATGCTGGAAATGCCTTCGATTACAGAGTTAGTTACACTGCTCTGCAAGCATCCATTACACGTTTAATTCAGTATGATCAATAACCTTCTTCACTAGGACATTTGTTGGAACAAAAATCTTTAACTTATCTGAAGAGTGTTACACAAACCCAACTAGTCCCAGATGCTTGTCTACCAATTTCCTCCTCCTGCACTCCACTGTAGTCCAAGCACATCAGAGAGCTGCTCTGATGCATAGGCAGCAATGACACTATGTGACTGTCAGTTCCTCTTCCAAAGCAGCAGCCTTTAAGCATTCTTTAGAATGACAGTTGCTCAAAGCATTGATTTCCAACTCCTTCCATCACACTGAGAGACCTGACATCTACTGAAGTTCAACAGGAAATATATTTATAAAACTGGCTACAATTTTATGCACTTGGAAGCATTCTCTTAATCACTGTCACAAGCAGTTAACAAGTTACTTCCCGCAACTTTGCATTTTGGGACATACCTGTAGTTTGAATGGGCACTGTTGCTTTCCACAGTGATTTCAGAACTGTAAGAATGAGTGTTTGCCTGCATGCTTTCCAAGACACAAAAGACTACAAAACATCGTCAACCTTACCTTTAGGAATGCCTCCTTCTGTTCCAGGTGTTTGCTTATCATGGGAGTAACATGATCTGTTTCAGAGTTGGGACCCAGTTTGTCTGCTCCCCCACACCAATCTTCTTCTCGCTTATATTCTTGCTCCAGGCTTTCCAGCACACTGCACACCTATCATGAAAAAGGAGACCAACTCGAATACAATTCAGTAAGAGAAAAAAAACCAAAATTCAACTCTAAAAAAAAGGAAAACCAATCTACCTCTTACATATACCGCAGCTTTTGACATATTTTGACTGGGTCATAAGAGAAGGCAGCAAACTTTGGCTGTAGGTTTGCAAGCATTGGCCTGCTTATGTGGAATTGCTCAGAAGCCATCCCTAAAGTTGTTCATCTTTCTCTGCCTTTGTGATTGCATAATACAGGATGGGCTTAAGTTATGACTGCACAGGAAGCAACCTTCGCCCAAACATTTCTGTGGTCAAGTAGGATGAAGCTGATTTTATTCTGACTCCCACAAAAAAGACAGAATTAGCCATCTGAAGCACTTCCACTAAAACCTATTTGTAACTTGTTTATGGTTTAAGCAAAACTTCTTGAAAACAAGCAAAAATCCAACAATACAACTCACAGAGTATGCCTTCTCTTGAAAATGTTCTATGAGACTTTTCTCCATAAAAAAATAAGAATATGAGGAATTTGAAACACCACTGCCCCTCATCATGTCACTACAGGCCTGGCAAAAAGTTGTTGCTTTTATGAGACCCCTTTATTTATTGTAAGGCTGCAACACAAGGTTTCTCATTCTAAGGCAGCTGGTGAGAGGATTTGCTTTTTGCATTTTTTTGTATAACTGCAACTGTTATCAAATCAGTAAATATAACCAAACCTAGGCAATCATTTTTTACGGTAATGCTGTTCTATGCTACACTGAGGAATTACCCAAGGCAGACACAGATCATGTAGCATTTCTGTACCTGTTCAGAAGTTTTATAGAAGGCAACAGAGGCATTCACAAGCTTGAGACGGTCCTCCATCTTCAGCATCAGCTGTTGCCAATGGGAAGCGACCTTCTCTGCACACTCCCGGATCATATCCATATCATAGTGATTAGCCTGCAGCATTGCCTCTGCCTTCTGCTGAACCTGCAGGGCACTTTGATGTGTTTTCTGACAAGAGGTGAAAATTCAGGAGTTCAGTGGAGCACTTGAGTTCATTTGTTTGAAGACCTCAAAGGATCACATTTCCACTTGTGTCAATGACACTTCTGTACATGCACAAAAACCCATCAACTAAAAATAACTGTCTAGTATTAGTTACTGTGTGACTTCTCTATGCAAATACAAAGGAAGTAAGTCCTGTAGAGATTTATCATCAAATCAACACTAAATAGCAGTTCATAACAAATAGTCACTGTCTAGCATTAAGCCACATGTGTATCTATTAAGCCACATAAGTATCTATGCTGTAGTACACACTGTTATAATTATGAATTTCAGTTTGATTTTCTTTCCCTTCACTGTAAAAAAAGAAGATGAAAAGGATGTTTCAGCTTGACTGCTATTCCTGTCCTCACAGCATTAACTCCAGGTCTTTTGCATATCAATAGTGAACAAAGAAAGGTGCAGGCATGAAGGTCAGTAAATAAACACAACTCTCTATTAAATGTAAGCAAATTTTTAACTGTATTTCTCTATGTAAACATATATTTGCCTAAAATCAAGTAATAAAACAACATTAAGGGGTTGAGTACTACTAAGTATTATTGTATCTGAGTAAAGAATGATCCAGAAAACACAGATTTTAAGCTTCCTAGTAATTTATTTTTAAATTGACAAACAGCTAGAGGTCTCATGATTTTTACACTTAGGAGTTACCAAAGCTCTCAAAATGAGGGTGCATATAGTGTAAA
>VZRE01008659.1:330304-471473 GCA_013396775.1 Cephalopterus ornatus | reverse complement strand
TGGTAAAAAAAAAAAAAAAAAAAAAAAAAATTCAAGAGAGGGGAATCATAAAACTCAACCAAATAGGAAATGAACATGAAAGAGGTAATGCAAGACAGAGTACTTCTGAAAGTAGTCTACCCAAACAATCATAAAATCGTTAATATTTCAACATAAGTTCTTTAAAAATACACGCTATATATATTCAATATCATTTTAAGTCCCTCAGTAGTGCATATAAATTAATAATACATTTTGATCAATCTTAAGAACTCTGCCTATTGTTTTGCAGCAATATGACCAATCTGATAAACTTAGTTTGAAGTCATGGCAGGGAAATTGACACTCACCACACAAATTTCAGTGAAACCTACTCTCAAACAAAAATGGGAACATTAAAGGATCACATCAGAATACACAAAACTGATGCTTGCTGTTCCATTTATTCTGAACTTTTACGATTAGCATTAGATGTTATATTCTAACAAAAGAAAACACTATTCAGTAAAATTTCAGTAAAATTACAGTGAACAGCTATCAGTTCACAAAGATAAAAAAAGGCACTGTAAAGATGTTCACCTGAAACTGCAGCTTCAAAATGAACAAGAAAACCCACCTTCCCAGTAAGTGGTTTTATCTCTTTGCCATAAGATTAGTTCAACAGCTTTTCCTAAACTACAAATATTGTAGCACGAACCCAAAAGTGCTATTTAAAGAGACTGATGAACTGTAATACAAGATGTCTTGACTATGGTCACTAAAATGTTGTTTTTACCTCTATTGCATGTTGAAACTGCTCATGTTCCCTCTGTAACTGTTCTGCCTCTTGCAAAGAGCTAGCAGTGATAAGGCCAGCATTTAACATTGACTCTCCATTTCGGATCCAGCCCAAAACCTGTAACAAAAGAGAAGATCATGAAATATGCAATTCCACTGCCACCCAGCAAAAAAGCATCATTGTAGGGACAAAAACATTTATGGTCACATTAGTGCTGGAATCTATAATGAAATAATTTAGTAATTATATATTACAGTGAATTATATATTGAGTCAGCACAATGAATGACATTTACTATAATTTCACTGAGCTAACACCTCACAGCTTTCAGTTAACTACTACGTGCTCGTGGTTTCAGTTCATACTCTGAACAAGGTTGTGTTTCTGAATACCACTTCTGTCACCTGAAAAACTGGAACAAGTTACAAGCAATATTTATCTAAAAGCCAGTGTCAGTAACGTAAATTGAGGGCATATAGCTTAGCAAAAAGTAAGCAAATAATTTTGGAATATTAATGTTGAGAAAAATGTGACCATTAAGTGTCTTCTAACTGCTTGAAGATTTTCAGTTTTCAGAATGTGCCTTCTTTGACATGTCCAGTGAAACTGGAAAAATCCCCCAGTGGGCTGAAGCCTCTGGAGACCACCTTATACATTCCTTATCAACACCAGAAACATGCAACCTTAAGACCCCCCCAAAAGATCTCTACCTTGTTCATTACTCAAGACTCCAATCTCACACTGTCACTAGACAGTTTTATCGCCCTAAGTCTTTCTAAGGTCTAACACTCAAACCTCTCTTGCTTTAATTTTGGCTTTCATTTCTCCTGCCCACAATCGGCGGGGGAGGGGGGAGAGGAAGAGGCATTTTCTCCCTCTTAGCACCTGTTTTGTTTTTCCCCCTCTTCTCTCCATTAAGAACATTATCCGTGTCCCCTTACTTTAGACTTCTCTTGCTTACCACAGTCTTTTCAATCTCTCCCATTAGTTGCCTTATTTTTCTCACTGCTCTTCTATGAGCTCTCTCCAGTTGATAACCATGACTTCAGTCATGAGTTTACAAATACTGAGGAAAACTGGACATAATTCAGGTTATTCACTGTCATCTGTACAACTTTTCTATGGAACTGCTGCCCAGCCAGTAATCGCACCTGTATTTATTCAGTTGATTATTCTTGCCAGTACAACATGCTCTGTATTTTTCACTATGAAAACTCATATCCTTCTTAGAGCCCAATTCTCCCATACATCAAGGTAATTCTGAACCACAGTCCAGTGTCTTCTGCTAAATTCAAATCCCTATTCCAGCTTCTTTTGCCTTTAACTTCAAATTTAAAAGCATAATCTCTACTCTAACATGTACATTTTCTGACTGAAAACATGAACTAGTGGTATCCAAATACAGACATCTACAGATTTAATTTTGGTGGTTTTTTTTTTTTAATTTTTAAATCTCTTTTGCAATACATTGAGTCTCTTAATAACTTTTGTTACTGATTATGGTTTTTCAGCAAGTTATCATTCATGGTAATGTATGGTATTCATGGTAATTCATGGTATTATATGACATTCTCACAGACAGATTGAGCTAAACTATTTTAAAAGCTTTAAGACTGCTTTTCCACCCCTCCCAAAAGAGCTGTTACCTTGTCAGAAAAAAACCCACAATGGGAAGCTATGCTTAATTAATTCTATGTTAGCATTTCTCCTCTCCTTGTCACTATTCAAGTTTAATAATCTATTTGCTTCAATACTTTTACTTGGAATTATGTTAAACTAGCAGACCTATAATCATCCTTTAGCTAGTCCTTTCCCACTTTTGAGAAGCAGATGTTGAGTTCCAGGCCTCCAGAATCTCATCTAATCTCCTGATGTTTGGAAACATTAAGCACTGTCTATGACATTATTTCAGGCAGTTTTCTAGGTATTTTACGGTGAATTCCTTTGGGCCCAATTGATTTGAACATCACCAGTTTAAGCATATCTTCTCTAACTCTTTCCTACTAATTGATTTTAGACCTTTAACCACTGGTAATAAATATCTTAACTACCAAATCACAGTTAGGTCTTAACACTACACACTCTCATCTAGTGATTGACACATGACACTTCCACTAATGCTACACTGTGTTATTACTAAGTCATCAGAATGGTATGACTGTAGTCATAGGCTGAAAACATGGGCAGAAACTGAGAAAATTACCTGTTAAAACCTAGTTCCTCAAAACCAAATGGCACATGTGTTCTACATCTGAAGTATACTCAACATTTAGTCTAACAGCTTGAACAACTGAGGTCTAGCTGTCCTGACACAACATCCATGGCCTCAAATCTGCACCACAATCTCACCCTCTGTCTTACACACTTACTCAGACTGCAATATTGTATTATTAGTGCAGTTTTTCCCACTTCTGCCTGCACAACAATAGCTAACAAGTTTTTTTCCACCCTAATAGCATGTATTTTAATTCTTCTATATAAATTCTGCAAGTTTGTAGAAAAGAGTAAGTCTGCAGTGTAGATGGAGGGCATCACAGCAACTCCCAGACTTTTTTAAATCCTTTTTTATTTCTATTTGGTCTTAGTAGTAATGGTTCGAAGCTCCATCTCTACCTTACAAAACAATTCCTCCAGGCATAGTGCAAGAAAACACACCTTCTTAGGACTCTAATATAGATTTAGCCTTCTTTGAGAATTTTAATGAAGGAGAATGCTTAAACAGCACCAGTCAAAAGCATCTCTTGACTTGGTATCCCATCATACACAGCAGAGACAGCTAGCACAGCACATTTTTAACACAATGATTTGCCCTCCTGCTTGGTGCAGGTCAGGGTGGAAGTGCAGAAGCTGGTGGAACTCACAGGAGGAACTCTGCCAGCAGTCCCTTGCCCTCTGCTCAGACTCAAGGGGAAAATATATAGTAAATAGTGAATAGTAATATCAAGTAAAGAGTGAGCATGTTCCTCTTCCAGGGCTGCTGCCTTCCCGGCTTTGCTGGCATGATTCCATCACCTCACTGCCCGGGTGGACCACATCCCCCATCTTTCCACTTGCAGCCTTCAGCAGGCTATAAAAACATCAGTACAGCATCAGCAAAACAGTGGAAATGAAACAGAATTTCGAACACCTGAAAGGGTCAAATAGGCACGTCTATTAGATAAATGCTTGATTTAGGATTAGTTTCTTGGACTTATTTTTGACTAAACATGATCATGAGACAACCTGCTTCAGTCTAGTGCCCTAGCTATGCTTTCACATCCATATGGCATTATACGGAGTGCCAGCATACCTGTCCTGAGAAGTATTTTTGGATAATCAGAGCTCAAGCACCAAGCTAAAAGATCTCCTTGTGAAAGGCAAAGGTACTCTTGATGATATAAGTATCTCTACACTGTTGTACAGATATGAATACATAGTTATAAACCCAAGAACATGCACTATGATCGGAACAGCAGATAATATTGCACTGAAAAGGCTTAATGAGCATACTAAAACCAACTGGATTGGGTTTGGAGCTTGGTAGAGATTTTGACCTTAAACAGAATAAAACATTCATTCTACCAAGTGAGTATGCAGGAGTGATTGCAGCAATAAGTAATCCAACAGCTGTATTTTAGGTGATTAATAAGAAAAGTTTTGTCTGGCAAACATGGAAGTGGAGCTCTGAATGAGACAGATATTATATTTCTCTGCCTCCACCTATTCATATGTCCCTATCCTGTAAAAAATGGTCACATTTTACTTTCCATATTGTTTTTCCCCACATATAGCTGTCACTTCCTATTTCAATCAGAAATCTCTTCCCCCAATCTTCCAAGATTTTTCTACACTGTAATCTTCTATCTGGTTTTGCCCTTTCTGCACCTATAACACATCAAGCTGACAAGTAAATTCTTTGCAGGTTTTCTTTAAACCTCTGTCTTCTGGCCCTTCTGTTTCCTCCTAGTCCTGAGGCTTGATCTACAGAACTTCAGTGCAAAAGTACTGGTACACTAGTTAAGAAAGAAGAAATAGTGAATGCTTTTATCTGCTTTCTGTACTTATGTAGTAAGAATTCACTAAGCTCCAAGTTTCACTACCTAGTACTGAAGAGTATCTTTGCAAGTATTTGTCTAAATTCCTGCAGTATTTCAGTCTAACCTCTTTGCATGAGTACAAGTTATATATTATTATGTATTTTATATAGATAGATATATATGTATGGGTGAGTGAAAATTCAACAGCAGTACTGTCGGTTTGGCAGGAAAAATTCAAATGGAAATGTTGTTGGAGTTCTTGCTATGGAGACAGTATCCCATCTACATAATAAGTATGTTTACATCCAGTTTGTCAACAATAAATCTGATAGAAAATCACAGTAATTGAACTGGAAAACCATGTGTTCACTGCTTCAGGCAACAAAATATAAACAAAACAGACTTAAGAGAAGGTTCATCACATCATTTTACTCTCAGGTGTGACTTGCTGAGCTATGAAGTTTTTTCCCAGTGTAGAAGAGACAGGAAGAGATCATGCTTTCCGATACTTACTAAAAACTAAAATAAATCAGATGTGGTTGTCTGAAAATGCAACTGAAATCACAAAACTAAGAGTTACTAGCCTCAAAGCCATTCCAAAGGGGATCAAAAGAAATCCTGTGAGACAATATACTAACATTCAGTTTTAGTTCCATTCAATTTTTAGGCCTCAGGCTGGGGAAGTATTGCAGGTTAATCTGTGCAATCAAAATCTGGAAAAGTAATACACAAACATTCTATCAGCTACTTATTTATGTAGGTTTGTCTGAAAATTCACACCTACTACAGCATTTAATTCAACATAAAATCCCATTTGACAGAGGTATGTTCTAGGAATATAAAACAGAATACATTTTTTCTTCCAAATCCCAGTCTACCAAGAAAAGCCAGCTGGCTAGAATAGTGTACAACCTATATCCTTATTATAGGATAAACTCTTTTTTTTTGAGTGCTTTCTTAAAAATCTAAACTTGAGCTTCAGTTTTCAGTCAGGACTAGCGCAGTAGTTCAAAAAAGTTATGAAATTCTAACTGAAGAACCTACAAATCACATACTAAGTGCAACATGGATATTCCCCTACAATTCTGATGTTCATCATCTGTCTGTATGTGCCAAAATACAGAACAGTTGTTCCACAAACACAGGATTTAAACACGTGTCCTTCTTGTCACATTTAACTTGCATACAAACAAAGCTAGTGGAGCAACACACTCACTTTATTGTGTGAGCATGCAATATAAATAACTACCTAAATAGTGTCTCTTTGAAACACTACCGAAGTGCCATATTCTGTTCTTTTATTGAATGTTATTTCAGTATCATGGAAATTAACAATTTCTTTTTTTACTAACCCATCCCTTCCTAACCCACTGATGTACCATAAAGGGATGAGACTGCCTCAACTGGCATTCACTTATCTTTTTTTCATTTTTTTCTTTCCTTTGCAGATGTACACTCTTTTCCATCATCCTCAAGATAATGTGCAACTGAGTACAGAAACTATCCTGATCTACAAGAACTGTATCTCAACCATTACTCACATGAAAGGAGTAATTTTTAATTTGCATTTATGAAGATAAGTGCTAAGATGGATACAGGACAGTTCAGCAGAGTATGCAAAGGCTAAAAATAGAACATGATGTATTTGACTGATGCATGTATTGCCCTAACAGAGGCACTACCATTTTCCTGCATTCCTTTAAATCAAGACCACAATAGAGACTTTGCATCTGCTGCTATAGAATAACCAACCACTGCCTGGAAGTACTTTGGGAACCTCTTGTTCACCTCTCCTAATCCTAACTGGACCCATTCTATATTATTGTGCAATTTGGGAGTTGTCATTCACAGTCGTTTGAGGGAGATGAATTTTTTAAGAGCTCATGACAAGCAGAAGAGAGGACAAGTTGCACTGCCAGCCATTATGGACCACAGTAAGACAACAGACTGTAGCAGACTTCTGTGATGCTGCCAAGTGTGAGAAAGATCAAAAATTCTTACTTCTTCTAGTGTTCTGTTTCTTTGTTTAAACTTTCACCTATTTCAGTAGTTTTGCCCACAGCATCTCAAATTCACCAAAGGCTTAGGTGTTTATCAGATAAGGACCTCAAAACTTGCCCCCTTATTGCCAGGAAAAGCAAAACCTTGTTTTATTTCTCATGGAAAATAAACCATGTTGATATTATGTTATCACTATTTGTAGATGTTTTAAACAATTTACCAAAAAGCATTAGGCCAGCATGCAGGGACTATGACTGAGCATTTTCATTCATTAGAGATGATAAAAGTATAAGTTTAACATTAGTTCAAATCACTCTACACTTCAAATACTTGACTTGTATTTATAGAATCAGAGAATACTTTGAGTCAGAAAGCACCTCTGGCGTTAACCAGCCGTTAACCTAGCACTGCCAAGTCCACCACGAAACCATGTACCTCAGTCACATCTACATGCCTTTAAAATACCCAATATCTAACCTAAACCTCCTCTGACACAACTTGAGGCCTTTTCTTGTCCTATCACTTGCTACCTGGGGAAAAGAACATGGAAAAAACCCCCAACCTCCACTTTGATACAACCTCCTGTCAAGTAGCTGCAGACAGCGATAAGGTTTGCCCTAAGCCTCCTTTCCTCCAGGCTAAACAACCCCAGCTCCCTCAGCCGGTCCTCACATGACTTGTACTCTAGATCCATGCAGCAGTACGGACGGGTGACGCAAACTAAAAAAACGCACTTGATGTTAACGGAGGATGAAGTTTCTTAGGGGGTCAAAGTCATTCCCCACTCCCAGTGAAAGACGTTATACAGCTCTAAGAAATCTCCCCAGTCTGTTTATGGGAACAGAGCACCCCAGGAGGAGCGGAACAGCTCTAAGGGGGCGGGGGGTGCGCCGTACCTGCTTGACCTCGGCCTGCAGGTGGCGCAGCTGCACGCACTGCTCCAGGTGCTTGCGGTGCTGCTCGGCCGCCACGTCCAGCTCCTGCTGCTTCTCGTGCAGGAACTCCAGCAGGTCCTGGACGCGAGTTGCCATGTCTACGTCTCTGTCACAAAGCAGCTCGACACCTGCAATCAGCCAGTCGTTTATGAATGACTTACAAGGCTTCCGAAGACAAATAGCCCATTTCCACTGTTTTACACTTAATTTTCTTGTTTCTTTGCCAAGTTCAACTTAATCCTCAGAGCATTTGCATTATGAGCACAGGTTTTTGCGCTCTTTAAAAGTGCAATATTAATTTTTTTTTTAAAGTCTGATATTTACCCTAGGTGACTGTATACAGTGAAAAATATCAAGTGAAGGGGCATAAGGAACAGAAAAGGAAGACGTTACTTGAAAGCTGAAAATTTTTGTTTGACTGCATTGATCTCATTAACTATAAAACTTACTCCAAACTTATTTATTATAATTTTACTGAATTTCTGAGTGAAATCCCTTTCTTTAAAAACTAAACATCTTCAGGTGTTGCCAGTTCTTTGAAGAAAACTATGTGCCATAATAACAGTATGCTCTCATGAACACTATCATATGATTTGAGTATAAAGGAGCCCACATGTCTCCAGTTTACAGTTAACCAGCATCTCTGTTATTTTCACACATCCCATGGAGAGACAACTGGATAATTCTTATAAAGCCACTGCCTGGAATAGCACAAAGGAGCCATCTTACCAGATGCCTGCACTTCATTGACATACTGCAGCAGATCCTGCCCTTGGTGGATGACATCAAAGGTCAAGTTATTCATGGTCAGGGCTTTGTCTGCATGATGCTGGAGCCTCTGTTCTGCTATTGTAAGATCTTCAGTGTCAAAGTCATTCATCTGCTGAGAGAGCTCATCATTCCAAGACTCGAGGTCTGAAATGATCTGGTGAAAAAAGAAGGAAGACAATGTTCAAGTACTCATTACACAACACAAAACAGTTAATTTCCAATGTCACACTTATGACCAAGGCAGGGAACTCAAAAACACTGCTGATTATCTCCACTGATCAGGTTCAAACATAGGCTATATTAGCATGGATTTTAAATTTTGGCAAACAAACGAAAAGACTCTCTTTGAGAACCACTACAGTTCTCCTTCAACCAGTGCTTGTAACACTACAGGTACCCATGTCATATTTAAGGCACTCTTTCATCAACATGACTTGTGAAACAGAAAAAGTTAATATATCTTTATCTCCGCTTTTAAAGGAAAATGTGAATCTGAAACATCTTTTCATTTCTTCAGACTGTACCAAGTAATAATTCACATGTCAATATCCAGCTTAGCTTACAATTATGCCAGTCTTGAGTCCTTTTACAAGAAAGCCAGCTCTACCCTTCTGTGGGCAGGATGCATCA
The DNA here is from genome assembly GCA_013396775.1 of Cephalopterus ornatus. Taxonomy (NCBI): domain Eukaryota; kingdom Metazoa; phylum Chordata; class Aves; order Passeriformes; family Cotingidae; genus Cephalopterus; species Cephalopterus ornatus. The sequence goes on along the minus strand of VZRE01008659.1, from coordinate 462,363 downwards.
GGCTGTGAGCACCTTTGACTTCTGCCTGACAACCGAGAAGCACACTTATCACAAGGCTGGGTACTTAGTGTATGGAGTAAAATCAAAAGCATACTTTATTACAATATTACTGCCATGTCAGAGCTAAATTTGGCTAAACACATCTTTCAGCTACACTTCAGTTTACACTTCAATTCTGCATTTTATTCTTAACCATAAGATATCCAAAGAAAGGTAGCTAAAAAAGTTTTGGGGTTTTTTAACATATGTATCACAACAATAAGTCCTCCTTGTCTATGCACACAAGTGCATTTTCCAAATCATACTGCAAAGCCTGGCTGAAATATAAAATATTCCTTTTAATCGGGATACAAAACTGTTTTTAAGGCTAACAGAAAATGCTTACAATCCTCATTGATCAAAGTGGTTGAGTTCTTATGGCACAGATCTGATGCATCAGCTACTTCAAAAAAGTCTGTCTAACATTTCTCAAGCCTGTAATCAAATTTTTTTTCAGACTTTTGAGCAGAGTTTTGGCACGAACTATTGCAGTTCATTGAGAAAGCAAAATTATAAATATTAAGAAGGAAGTATGGCTTAGTTCCAGCATTCTACAATTTCAGGAGTAGGATAAACTGATGTGAATGGTGTTAAATGACAGGAAAATACCTATTTATGCAGCAAGACACAATAAAAAGAGGTTCTGACTAAAGGGGCATTAGCAACAAAGTAGCTGAGTGCATGTCCACAGTGTGTTCGGGCAGCCAGGAGGGCCAACCGTGTCCTGGGGTGCATCAGGCAAAGCATCGCCAGCCAGTCAAGGAGGGGGATTGTCCCGCTCAGCTCTGCACTGGTGTGGCCTCACCTTGAATACTGTGTGCAGTTTTGGGCATTGTAATACAAGAAAGATATCAGACAATGTCCAAAGGAGGGCAATGAAGATGGTGAAGGGCCTTGAGGGCAAGACATATGAGAAACAGCTGAGGTCACTTGGTCTGTTCAGCCTGGAGAAGAGGAGACTGAGGGGAAACCTCATTGCAGTCTACAGCTTCCTTGTGAAGGGAAGAGGAGCGGCAGGCACTGATCTCTTCTCTGTGGTGACCAGTGACAGAACCCAAGGGAATGGCCTGAAGCTGTGTCAGGGACGGATTAGGTTGGATATCATGAAAAGATTTTTCACACAGAGGGTGGTTGGATGTGGAACAGGCTCTCCAAAGAAGTGGTCACAGCACTAAGCCTGACAGAGGTTCAAGCAGTGTTTGGATGATACTCTCAGGCACATGGCGTGACTCTTGGGGACAGTCATGTGCAGGGCTAGGAGTTGGACTCAATGGTCCTTGTGGGTCCCTTCCAACTTGGCATATTCTGTGATTCTGCGTTAAATATTTAACCAATATTTAAACAGAGATGCCAGTATCCTTTCCATAATTCCCAGTGGCCATAATACCTCCGAAGTAACTGAGACAGTTAAACTACGAGAGAGGTTTGAGGAAAACAAGCCTTCTAGAAAAAAACAGAATTGAGGAGAAAACAAAGTTAAATCATCTGTATAAAGTTTCTGTAGTCAGCTACAATCTTTCTTGAAGGCTTTTTTCCATTCTGCTCACATGGTGCTGTAGAAAAATGGACACATCGAGCAATTAATGTTAAAATTGTGGCACCAGTGAGTTATTTCATTTTTTAAATGTGTTCTGCAAAATTTTTACTTGATTCACTAAGTATTCAAGTTTTCACACCATGTCATGAACAGAAGATACCAAACAATTAGGGTAGCTATTTACAGTCATTAATCCTGATCAGCTAGCTCTACCAAAGTGAAAAAAGGCAGAAACTCATGTTTCAGGGGTAACACTGAAAACAGAAAAGCTGATGGATAAAGTATTCAGGAACATATATAAGTAGATATATACACAGATATACAGAAGACACAGCTTTTAGCCACTGCTTGAAGCTTCTTTCATCTTTCTTCCATGGGCTTTAAACATCACACACACAACCTATTTAGAGGGAATACCACTCATAATGTCTAAAAACACACACACAGCCTTCATCTCCCACAAAATCCATAACAAGTTCCTTTCATATCCTTCTTACTCGGTCCACGCCCAACATGTCTCATCACCTCTCTCTGCTCTTCAACTCCTTTTAACTGATCTGAAATTTTTAAAAAACTTCAAGTTTTCCTGACAGTCCAGCCTCCTTACTTTCTGCTACCCCACTTTTCTGTTCTTGGGCATCTCAGACCTGCTCTTTCCAACTTGTCTTTGAAACTCTACATTCATATTCACTATTGTTTCTTCATCTGCTGCACTAGGGAAGTTCTCAGAAATCAGATTTAGCATCTTATTTTCATCCAGGTCAGTTAACAACATTCAAAGGTTATCCTGAAGAAATAATTGTGGTTAGACTGGGTCAAACTGAGAAATCTGAGCATTATAGAAGGTTGTGAAATCCATCATCAAAACATCATCTTTCACTGTCTTTCTAAATACCATTACAGAGTGGATTAGGATTTAACATGGCACATTTATGACACTGTTTTAAAAGAAAAGCCAGTCCATCTCCCTTCAGAACAGATGCCAAAACCTTACCTCTCTTACTAGCAAATTGAGTGGAAATAAAGTAAAAAAACACAGTAAGCTCACAATATGACATTGCTGTGGCTGTCAGTATTTTAATAATAATGAAATTGATTGTAGTCCCCATATCCTCTTAGTCTATCCTAAGATTCATTCTACCTGAAAGGAACGACAACTAGTTTTAAGAAGTCAATACTGCATGCCATCTCATCCATGAGGTTTCAGTGATAGTGTCTCCAAAGAACAACAACTAACCATTAGGAATTGTAGCTCCTTCCCATGCTATTTCATACAACCCCATGGTTAAGATCAAGCCACATACATTGTTTAAAGCAGTTTGAAACACTCTGAACAAGACTAGTACATTCCTTTTCCCCTTCAAAAAACCAGGAATCCCACAACTCAAATAAATAATGCTAGCATATTCCCAGACTCATTCAAAAAGTAAGTTATCAGTGGCCATCATAGCCAGGTTCCCTAACAATGGCAGTAATCCTTACATTTTTTTTCAGCAGTAATTAGGTAGTGCAAGGTGATCTATTTCAGCTGTTGCACCTCCTATGCAAATCTGAAATGCTCTGAGGCAGAATTAATACAAAAAAAATGTGCACCAAGCCCCCCGGCCCACACTCTTCAGTGCTTCCCCTGAAGTTCTGCTTCACAAGCAACACTTTTAGGGTAAGCAGGCTCCTATTTTGTTTGTAAAGTTTTGTCAAGACAATTAGTAGTAAACAAACAGAACAAAGATTAATGACTAACAGACATCTAAAGCAACTGAATCACAAATTCACACTGCTCTCAGGACATGGACATCCCAGCATAAACACAGCCTAACTACTTACCATAGCATATGTTCAAGAAGATCCTAGTGCAGATTCTGAGCTGCCTGACATTCCTATGTTTTGTCAAACTAAAGGTAACACTGACAGAAAACAAGGCAGGGTATAAATGAGAAGGGGTGCCGACTCTTTCACACTGAGTGGGAAAGAAATAAAGAACCACAAGTCTCTTCTCAGAAGAGTCTAATTAGCATTCCTGGTATCAACTGAGCACTACCCAAGACCTGGAAAATATTATGTGCAGGGGAGAAAGAAAAAGGAAAAATGGGAAAGGGATAAAAGTTAGGTCTCTGTGATCCAGCACTTTTCATCCTCGTCTTTTCAGCCGTGTAACTTAACAGGCATCTTGTAAGTGTGGTCCAAAAATAGAGTTGAGATAAAGCTGTGAACTGAAAAGTGTGTGGTATGCTCTGTGTAGAGCTCTGGCATAGGCCTCGAGGCATTTAAGTTACAGACACACAAAAGTGCACAGACATGGATGAAACAAACATATTTTGGACTGCATACGTTGCCACCAATGTTACCTTCTCACTGGCTAAGTTCATTCACATCTTCCTCATGATATTAATCACACTAGCAAGGGACTCTTCACCTACATTATTTTGCTCATTCTTGTCTTTAGTTAATACAAAATATCCAACAGTTAACAGCAAAAGAGTCCTTCAAATATCTCACAACCAATGGCACTTAAAATCCTGCTAAGGATAGAGAAGGTCAAATTTGTATGCTAAGAGCAGGGGCAAAACAGACAGTGCTGCAGTTACATCAATTTCAGAAGAGGAGGAGTATCCGAAAAGCTGTAGGATAAAAGAAACAGAGTATTTTACCAGCAAATAATAAGGGGAGAGGAAGGAGAAGAAGAGAACTAACCCTGGCAGCAAATCTTATCACTGCCCTCAGAAGCACAGCTGCACGGTACAATCCTGCAGTGCAAGAGTCCTTTGTCCCATTTTAGCCTGTGTTATTTTGCAAGCACTAAGACAAGCTAGAAACACTACTTGCCTTCCAGAAAAGCTGTCCTCAGAGGATACTCCCCTGAATGAACTACCCTTACAGCCAAGTCTTAATTGACTGAACCAGTCACACAAAATCCTTGAGGAAAGAGAAGGTCAAAACAAGGTCCGCAAATTCCTAGCTGGCACCTGGCTCCTCCTCATTATCAAGTTACTTCAGCTGAGCTACTGCTTTCAAACAACTGACCTGGAACTAGTCCCCACATTTTCTTCCTGGAAGTTCCTGAACAGATGTCTGCCTTCAGGGAGAGGGAAAAGAGAAGTGTGCTTTGCTGAGGAAGCAGAGAGGACATGGACAGAGACTGCAAAACAATAAACATTTTGCTGAAGACACTCTGTAGCCAGGGTAATTTTCTTCCCTGGAGGACTCTTCATCAATCTAAAATAAGCACAATTTTTATTTCCAAGTTGTATAGACAAATTACACCAACTCTTTCAACAACTGTAATTGGTACTTTGCTTAATGTTGTACATGTCAAAATGTAAAGCATGCCAAGTATCAGCTTTAGAAAAAGCAAGACCTGCCAAGCGTGTGCAGTTTTGGGCAACACAATCTGAAAAAGACACTAAGCTATTAGAGAGCATCCAAAGGAGGGCCACAAGGATGGTGAAGAGTCCAGAGGGGAAGCTGTATAAGGAGTGGCTGAGGTCACTTAGTTTGTTCAGTCTGGAGAAGAGGAGACTGAGGGGGGACCTCACTGTGGTCATCAAGATCCTCATGAGGGAAAGTGGAGGGGCAGGTACTGATCCCTTCTCTCTCACAACCAGTGACAGGGCTCAAGGAAACAGCATGAACCTGAGTCAAGGGAGATTTAGGTTGGATATCAGGAAAAGATTTTTCACCCAGAGGGTGGCTGGGCACTGGAACAGGCTCCCCAGAGAAGTGATCACAGCACCAAGCCTGTCTGAGTTCAAGAAGCATTTGGACAACACTTTCACGTACATGGTGTGATTCTTGGGGTGCCCTGTGCAGGGCCAGGAATTGGACTCAATGATCCTAATGGATCCCTTCCAATTCAGTATATTCTAGTCTATGAAGTTAGGGTTTGCAGCTTTCCAATGAAAAATCTTATGGGCATCACCAAATAACAGTACAAGAAGTAGTACTACCTATACAGATGCTGTCCTGCACTGCAGGACTAGAACACAGCTGTTAAACAGGGCTCCCACAACCAGACTTTTGCTCTCCGGCTTATGTAACCACAGAGAACTTCATGAACTTCTCTCAAACACTTATCACAATTAATTCTTCCATTAATTTTCTTGGTATGCATTGCCCCACATGTCTGACATTTCCTCAGTAAAAGTGTTATGAGAACATCTTACAGACATAGAGCACTGCAGATTACTCCTGCGAAGACTGTAAGCATATTTGAGACAGCTACTCTCACATAATCAAAGTAGCAAACTCTCTGCAGGCCATTGTGAATTGCAAAATTGCAAGAAAAACCTTCTTATTTTTCCTTCACACCAGAGTTATTACTGCGGAGCACACACTCTCACTTCCTCTATGGGCACTGACCAAGGAACTGTGTCTGCCTATTCCTGCATTGAACTTAACAATGTGCTTAGCTAAACCAGACTCCAAAGACATCTAATCCTGATTTTAAGATGTAAAAACACTAAAACCTGAGAACCTATCACTTCTGCCAACTGCCTCTTCGCCCTTACACCAACCAACCAAGAGTTTCATAAACAACAGTTGCAGCTTTTACTATACACAAGCAAAGAGGTAGAATTATCATTGTAACTCCTGGTTTCCAAAACCTTGAGATAAGTTGTTATATACTTGATCATTTACCAACAGATAACCCTGAACCTTCTGAGGCACCAACACAGTCACTGTGTACAGCACTAGTGGTTTTCCAAAAGTCATATGAACTTAGCTGAAGCCTTATAATGCAATTCTATTAACCTAAGCCCCCGGTGGAGTTTCACGTCTGTTTGTACACGTCCCTGCAACACAAACAGAAACTCTACACCTGATAAGCTGTAACTCTCCTTCAAAGCTTGAACAGTCTCAAAACTTGAAGTTTTGCAGAGGTGTGGCACTAGAACTGCTTTTGAATTATTTTCAGGGGTTGAAAAAAATCTTACTTAAAAAAAACCAAGACAGCCCATACAACATCCCCAAGGATTAAGACATAATTCCAAACACCACTTGTAGTTACAAAATGAAAAAAGACTGCTGATTTGGAAAAGAAAGAGAACAGGGGTGTTACTACAAAGCATCAGTGTAGAAAGTTTGTAAAAAACCATCTTGCAAGTCTTATTCATGTTAACTGTAGGCATAATAGATATATCAAGGCAGTTTGATATTCAAACTGAACTTACTGGACGAAGCAACTGACACATCATGATTTTACTAGATGTTTGCTTAAAGATGCACTGAGAGCCAACCCAAGCCTGAGTTATCATCAAAAAGCTCAGCTCTGCACTCTTCTGACTCTCACATACAAGACAGGTCAGGTAAGAACTAAGTCTATCAGTCATTTGAGCCACATGCTTCTGCAACCACACAACAATCTCAGCATAAACATTTGCACACAAGAGAAGTCCGTGCAGTTCAAGCTCAAAAGCAGACACTCACATCTATTGCATCTCTTTCAAATATGCGGAGCTGCAGAAACAGCTCAAGTTTGATCTTGCGTTCTTGAAAAAGCTCCTCCATCTGAGACTGGGCCTCATCCAGCTGCTGCAGAACTGTCTCTATGTGGTTGATCGAGCTGTTATGGGGGGTCTTGTTACTAGAAATGGCAGAATCCCTATTCAAAGCAAAGAGAGGGAAGGAAGAAGAAAAAAAGAGTATTATTGAATGAAACCCCATATAATTTGGACGCTATACATGACCACAGAATATAAGCCTGTTTCAGATAAGGTTAGTGCAAGCCATATTACATGAAAGCTAAGTCAGTACATCTTTGTAAATAAAAATTCAAATTATGTTTTAGTACTTGAAAAAGCATTAAGAAATTTGATTACTTTCATTTTTTGACCTATTCATTATATAAAGACATTCTGTTTACAGGAAAGGTAAAATTTCAAACCAGATACAAACCCTTCCATTGTGAAAAGTGGCATATGATAACTATTTACTTTACTGAATCTTCCTGACAGTAAAAGAAAATCCAAATCAGTCAATTAAAAAAATTACTTAATCTTTTACTTGAGTATAAAACCTGCAAATTCAGATATGCTAATCTCCTCCAGAAAGGAGACATTTACCAGAGCAGCTGTGGCCCAAATTTATTTATTCAGATTGTTGCTGAATGAAAGGGACTGCAGACTGATGGGCTTTATTATAGTGAAGTTACTTGTCAGTCTGCAGAACAAATTCAAGTATCTCTTTATAAAAAGGCTGCTGCTTAAAATTCCAGATGCTGTGGAATCCCTCCTATCAAAAAGGTAGCTTATGTAAACAAAATCTCCTTCTTGTGGAAATAGCGTTTATAAGCTGAGCTTCCTGTATTCAGAGGTTAGAGTCAGTACTGCATGAAAAATCATTGTAGTCCTAATATTTACAAGTTTTATGTATAGGTCATATCTTGTACACATTGCCTCTACCCTCAAAACAGAAAGAGCCTCACAGAACATCAGATGAACATCAGAAGAGACTGAAATATGAATCTGTTTTACCTTAACTGCTGTATAAGATCTTCGCCTTCTTTTATGACATTGACTGTAACCTGCAGAGTGGTCTGCTGTTGTTGACCAAAACGTTTAATCAGGTCTTGGACAGCCTCCACAGACTCAGCATAGACATCATCAAGCAGTTCCTTCTGTAGCTCTTCAAGCCACGTCCACAGCTAAAGGAGAAGGAAAAATCAAGAAATGTAAGCTCAAGGATCAGGCAGTCACTATCCCAAATCAGTCTCACCGGACAGGAGAAAACAGACTGAAGAAAAACAAATCCTCTTTCTCCCTGCCACCTCATAGAAAAATCCCATCCTCATATTAATGAAAACAAGCCTTTGTTTCAAATAGTTCTCGTTTCTTGGAAATACCAGGAAAGCTTTATCCGTGTTGCTAAGTCACCCTTTCTTTCCCATTTTCCTTCTACAGAACGAAGCGTATCCGATTGAGCAGCACAGAGTTCATAGCGAGAATCCCATCTGCAGCTCTGCGCGAGAGTCCCTGGGAGAGAAATGCTATGGTAACACTCCCTGAGAGAAGAGAGGAAGGAAGGAAGGAAGGAAGGAAGGGAGATGTATTGTAGCCACCATCAAATTTGCACTGCCAGGCTGACACATGCACACAGACAACATAACACTTTTCAGTGGCCTTCAAAAAAAGGAAAAAGAAAGGGCATTTCAGAAAACAAAATACAAACTAGATGTGACAAGTTATTGTTCTATCATGTTTGCCCTCTTGATTTCAATTTCACACTATTACAACAAAAATCATCATAAGAAATTCTACCAGTTAATTCAGCATTTTTCCTCCCTGCTGCACAATGTGCAAAACTGCTCCAAACTGCCCATGCACTGCAGCTTACACAAAAATCCCTAGGTGTATGCTAGCCAGGTATCTCTGCTGGTCACTTGAACCCTACAGTGATCTTTTCCACAATTTTATGAGGAAGCTGTTGCATCTTAAGCTCCATGAGAAAGTTACTAAGAGCAAACCATCAGACATCTATTGTGGAACTGATAAAAACTCTGCTTGTAGAGAGAGAGCACGGCTGTCTCCTGCAACACTCCCATGAGCAGCACTGACAGCACAGGGGAACAGCTGCTCTCACAGGAAACATTCAAACCCAGTCCCTCCTGTCTATTTTCCCATCTCATCCCAAATGCTGCAATTCCAAGAACAATTATTAGAACTTTTATTTTTTTATCCTGATAGAATAACTCTGATCTGATTGTAAGTATTAGTTCTTTTGATGACATTCAATCTCTGCCTTTAAAAATTTTACAAATACATTGAAGCTAATTAAAATGTTAACATTGTCAAAATACAGACACTAAGCAATCAAAACTGGCTTAATTTCAAAAGACAAAAAATCAAATGTTTTCTTTATTTCTTTGCTTAACATTTTCTACCCTTTTCATGCTGCTGTTTGTATAACGTTTTGATCATAAAGGTTTCCTAACCACCAATGGAGCTTCATTAAAATAGAAAATTGAGAGAAGAATTCTAGATCTTGATTAATCAGTTCCTTTGAAGCTTTGTTTAAAAATCAAATGCTAGTTTTTCTATTTTAAAATCAAATGCTAGTAATTTTGTATTATATGTCTCCTGAGGTAGGTTTTGAGTAAACCAAGCTAAAGGTTAAATTTTCACAATTGGGAAGAACTAATGACATTTAACCAGACTCTTTTCTTCAAATCTGCTACCTCTCCTCCCCAAACCAGAACTGCCTATTCATACACTGTTATTCTGACTACTTGTATGCTTCAAAGACAATGCTTGTCACAAATCTGAATGCTACCATCAACACCACAAGCTCAAGGCACAGCAGTCTTTCTTATTAAAAGGAGCACAAATCAATAGAACTTAACAAGTGGGTCAGAAACACTCTTCAACATTCATTCCAGCAAAACCAAATGCAGTATCCAATTTTTTTTGTCCAAATGCATACTTAGAAATGCAACTTTAACTTGGAGACAAACGAAACTTAAGAGCGAGAAGTTTGACAATACAACCCGGAAACTTTACTCATGTTTCAATGCCTAGAGGACATGTCTTTATTCCTCTCTCAGCTTATGAAGTTTATGTCTGAATCATAATAACAGGGCATCAAGTCAGAGACCTTCCAGGTGAGCTGGTATCTACACACAACTAGTACACCCTGCAACTGTGTGAATACATACATTAGAAAGCAACACTTTGTTGTTTTCTGCCACGTGCTTGATGCTGGCTGGAAGACCTCTATACTCCATGCTTACTATACTACCTATAAGAGGCCCAACTTTCGTAGATCTTTATAACAGAGCAACTGGGATTAAAACCATTTTGAGTCTCTAGGACTATATCAAGTTTGCCCCTTGGATCCCTTAAAAGCACCTGTACTGCAGCTCAAGACAGGTCTGAGAATCATTTCAATGTTTTGCAATATGTTTTCTGCATCTGGCTCATGTTAGACCTGCACAAGCAATACACCTCACCTTTGCATTTCTTATTCTTCACATATTCTTCACAGTCATTTCTATAACTGAGCAGAAAAGACCTAGCAGGAGCAACAGAACTTGTAAGTGCTGGACTGGTGATATACTGTGCATGTGAGTAGTTCTCTTAAAGCTCACTCTGGATGCTAGAGACCAACGCAACACAGAACAAGCAGACCTCTCCCTCTGCATAGCCAATTCGGGGCAACACCACCTGCCTTTGGCAGAAAGACATAGGTACCAGTACAACAAAGCATTATGCTGACTGACTTCGCACCTGGCCAGCACACCCTGACTATAAACACAGTATCTTGCCCTCAGGGTACCAAAGGCCTCAAAAATGTATCTCATTTCCCTAGCTCATTAGCTGAATTGTCTACTGTTTGGGAAGGAAAAACATTTCACGAATGTGCAGAAAGAGAAGGAGAGTAATTAGTATGCATTACTTGCCTAGCTTTGATTCATACATTGTTGAAAGTGGAACAATTTAAGCCATTTATGAAGTGACTAAACAGCTCTGTGACAGCTTTGTGTAGCAAAAGTTACTCTGATAGATTACCAAATAAGCTTTTTACACTTTTCCACCAAGCAAGTTTCTGACAAACAGCTTCCCCTCAAAATATCCTTGGCGTTTATACACAAAAGTTATAAAGCCACCACAGATGAAAAAAAAAAACCCTGTCAGGTTATTAAAGCTGGATACAAATTCATATAAATTGAGAGAATCTTAATTCTTAATGGGTGGCAATAGCCAGCTGGCTTCTCTACAGCTTTCAAACCAGAATGAGTCCTGGATATACTGGAAATTACGTAAATTACCTTGTTTTCAGATACAAAATTAAGAATGAAGACTGTAAAAGGTTGCACAGCAAAGCCAAAAGAAAGCAAACAGTTTACAGCGGAGAGTGAACGGAGACTACAGCTTACCCATACATGTTCAGCAGTGCAGAACTACAGATTTTACAGTGCAATGACTTTCTGAGGTAACCCATTATTCCATAAAAGAGAGCTTGGCAACAAAAACCCACTGGGAAAAAAACCACAAACTTCTCATCATTAAGAAACTATTAATTTTCTCTTGGTGTGAACTCTGAGCAACTTCCAGTCATGTCTTTTTCTATTCTTTCTAGGAGAAGCAGCACGAAGATCCCTAAACAAACCACCAAGTCCTGCGACCTCAGTAAGAACTTTATCCAGTGGCAAGACAGCTGTACACATAACTCAATCCAGTCACAGGAGGCTCTTCTGCTCTTTTCATCTGTTCTTTGCATCTTATCTTATTTGGAGAGGGAAATAAAATTCTGAATCCCTGGCAGGGAAATGTTTCACCCAGCAGATTTTTTTTTCTTGATCTAAATATAGCACAGACGAAGAAACATCTGCTTGAATGAGCCTGCATCCTGTACTACCTCTTTCCTAAGTTCTTGGGACCATGCCATTAGTCACTGAGATGGTATTATTTTAATTGTCTGCAACATCCTGGAAGTTGCAGTGTTTCCATCATGGGCCTCTATCCATTTAAGTCCCATCTCAGCCATCTCCTGAAAGACTGAAGTTAAATAAGACCCTACTGTATTTTGCTGAATGTAATCAGAGAACAATTATTTTTGAGTTAATACCTTCCCCAGAAGCACAGAGTTATTTTATAAGGGTAAAACATCCACGACACTCTTTCACCATTTATTTTTTCATTTTCATAATAATGGCTTTCAGATATGCAGTCTGCCTTCTCAGCAGGCCAGGCAAAGACAGGCACGCAGTTTCTGCATGTAAAAACTGCAAATTCCTCTTTCTGCCTCTGTCCCCCAGCACAGTGTTGCAGCACGTGTATTACCACAGGCACAGTTGCTGAAGAAGCTATTATTTGTACAGGGTCAAATGTTGATAGTATTCCCCAACAAGTATATCTAGGTGTAGAAAGGGGCTAATGTGTGTATCTCTGCCTGCAAGCTTTGGCTTTCAGGACATGCAGCAGACAGAAAATGCGCCTTTTTAAAAACAAAACCCATAAGATGTTAAAACCCCTGGAGTTTGTCTTCCAGGGTCTTTCAGTGATACTCAGGATGTAAAATGCCTGTATTTTTTTAATTAGATAGAATTATCTTTAAAAGCTTCAAATATCCCTATCTATTCTATGGTTATAAAAGAATTAATTTCCTATTCAGCATAAATTCGTCCTTTAAGCAAAACCAAGTTTCTCACATCTTCCTAAAATTACACCAACTACTACTATTCTGTTAACATTTCTCCCATTTCTTAACTGAACAAGACAAAAATGTCTATACCATAGCTTAATAAAGGCCTACTTCTTCCTCACTTTTACCAAGTGCTTAGTGCTATTTCAATAACACTTGGACTTAAATTTCATCCCTTTTTCCATGTAAAGTAGCTACCAGTATTGAAAAGCTCAAGAGAGAAGAAAAGTTGTGCTGGGTAACTGGATTCCAGTCCTACTGAAGCAGTAAACCACAACACACTTGAGTGTGCAGCCACTGAATGTGTTTCTCATTTCAAATTTAAGAAGTGTCCTCCTCAACTCTCAGATTCAAGATCAGCAAAAGACCGGTCAGAGCCTGCACTTCGTATCTTTTGCCACACTGAGCACTGCTGTGCTATAATGATACAATTAAAATATTAGAGATGCACAAGCCCAAGAGACAGAGCTTTTACACTAAGATGGGGGCAATTCAGATGGGGGCAATTCAGAAGATGCTTTGTTGCCTGGAAAGGGCACACACAGAAGAAAGCAGCCTTTTTATGACATGCAAATTTAACTTGTAGACCACGAGCACAGAAGGATCAAACACCCAGGAGTGACATACAACCAGAAGAGCAGGTCTGTCATCTCAGGATTCACCCCCAGGATGAAAGCAATGCACCGTTGTGTGATGGACACCCTCGCATACTGGATAATGCAAAGGAGAGCATATTTCTGGCAGTAAGACAAAGCAAGACCATTATCAACCCTATCAACAAGCTTTTTTGAAACAAATGGACACGCTTTATAGCTAGATGTGAATGAATTGGCAGCACTGTGGCCAGAATAAGGCCTCCTCTGCCTTCCCCATGCACCGGCACCCTCAAAATGCTGCCACCTTTTTCCAAAGCTTGCACAGACTGCTGATCATTTGTTTGGTAATGAAGGCTTTTTATTTGAAAACTTAGCCAATTCCATTTCCCTTCTCTTTGTTTCAACCTTGGTCTGTTCTAGAGCAAAGTTTAGTTTAAGCAAGACAAAAAAAGAAGAGACACGTCTTCTACTAACACCATTAAGCATATTGTGTATACATAAAAAGTGCTCTGAGCTATTTTATCATCAACTTGCCAGAATACACACAAAAGGTTATATGCAAAAAAATAACAGGCTCTTAAGAGCCTGTTCTCTTCCACTTACAGTCAGCCTGGTCTGTATTCCCACACTTGACTCCAGTTAGGAAAATATCTGTTGCTCTACTTTGGCACTACAACAAACACCTGGTTTGGACAGGATTTCAGTCTTCCCACTCATAGCTGCTGAGAGAGACATTTTGGAGAGAGTGTGTGTGCACATGAGTATTTTTCTGTGTAGAAGAGTTTAAACTCAGACCAAAATGCTGTTCATCTCTACCTTGTGACACATTTCACAGCAAAGACTATTGAGACTTCTGCTCCTGTGTTTTGCACACAACCATTTCTGATAACTGTTTATTTAAGAAATGTTATCTTTTATCTGTGCAACTTTTTTCTCACCACGTACCTTGCCATTTTATCAAACATCAAAAGGCACAAAAGTCATAAGGGTTTCACTGTCTTGCAATGGCCAGTTTCAGACATTAAGTTGTATTTTATTCATCCTCAGGCCGGGAATCTGTCAGGACACAGTACTTTCAATGCAAAGATCCTGATAGGGATATTTATGATCCCAAACACTTTTAAATCTTGCCACTGCGCAGCTTAACTTCAGTACATCACTTACTGAGAAGTTTGGTTTACAGATCAAAATGTCTTACTAAAAATCAATATTCACAACCTTACAACTTAAAAACTAGTAATAACATAACAGCATGGAATCACAATTTATATATAGCAAGCAACTGATTTTCTCAGATCACCACTAGGCAAAATGAGTGATACCATTAGATAATACTGTGTTTCTGTCTTCCCTGAATATATCCTTTTTTTCCCCACCAAGAAATGTTGTCTACTGAAGTTAACCTTTCAGCAGTCTGAGAACTTTTATGTTGTTTTTTCATGTTTGTAAACCACAGAGACCTCTACCAGCTCCTAACTACCTCACTGCAGAACTTCTGGAAATGTTCAAGACAGACAGTATTTTCCATGTGCGTCATAACAGGCTGCTGCACACGTACTACACAGCTGCTTTATGCACAGGTATAGCTGAAGTCTGTTACTTCCAGGACACGCATCTCGTGACAAACGCATTGCTTCTGAAAGCAGAAACTGTGCTGATTTAGTAAGCATGAGCAGAAAAGGAGTACTGTGCAGACACTGAAGGGCTGATGCTTCCCAAGGAAGCTGGGAAAAGTTGTAGGCAAATTCTGTGTCAGGTATAAAGGTTATGTAAATCTATAGGGGAGAAGTGGTATTGGAATGCTCTCATCCAGATGAGAAGCATTCATTCAACATGAAGTATTTCTGGAGAAAAGAATAAAAGACACTAAAACATCCTACTTCAAAAAAAATCAAGGGATTCGATGGATATCAGAGCCAGATTTCAAAGTCTCAAAACAGCCAACAACTCAGACAAACAGCTTTTCTCAGCTCTGTGGCTCCCTCCTAGCTGTCACACATAAACAGGGTTTTAACTCTTCATGTCTATTTTTTTACCAGGAAAACACAAAAAAGATATGAGACAAAATTCACCCTGAATACTTGAAGGGCAAAATGCATTGGTGGTGGTTTGATTTCTTTGGGGATTTTTTTGTGTTTTGAAGATTGATTGGTTGATAGGTTGGGTTTTTTGGTGTTGAATTTTTTTGTGTTCCCGTTTTGGTTTTTTTTTTTACTTAACAACTGAAGCACCTCGTTCTGGTTCAACGGCTAACGTATTATCCTACTGCTTGAACTCCTCTCTTCACTAGCTAAGCGTGCACGTTAACTTCTTCACAATACAGCAGAAAGGTTACATTGCTTACAGGTATGCACTAATTTATTCAGTGATTTCCCACATCCTGCAGGAGAAACACAATTCTCCTGCCAATAAAGCGTGGATGACTTTCAGGTTTAGGGCATTTTTATCTTCCATCTGCTTTGTGATGCCTTCTCAGTGCTCCACACCCATGTTTGATAACAAACAACATGCTCTTGAAAACAGATCAGAATACAGAAAGCACAAGACAGCTTTGAGCTTGCTATTTCTTTACAACTGAACCAAAGGACTAGTCTACTAAATATGAACCATGTGTCTCACTCTCTCATCTGTATTTTTTAAGTAGAATGCAAATAAATAAAAACACAGCCTTCCTTTCATAAATAAGTACTTTTAAAAATTTTCCTTTATTAATTATAAAGGTCATTCAGATGACAAAATCAAAAAAATCAACATGTGCACATCAGCCACTACAGCACCTTTTCCCCAAAGTCCAGGCTGCAAAACAGGCTGCCATAGTAACAGCTGTGTGTGCTTACAGACTCAAAATAATATCCATTTTCCAAAGTAATAAATCAAAATACAGAATATTTTTTCCCTTTTCAATAAAACATTATTATCTAGGGGAGCAGTGGCAACATGCCAGCACATCTGGATCAGCCTCCCAGAATTACTCAACGGTGACTCACAGATCAGTCTGCTTTTCATTTTTTTTGATTTTTGAAAGCAATCCCTTTACAGTCTCCATCTTTCATCACTACAACCAACTGTATTCCATTTAAATACCATTCTAGCTGTTGCTCTAAGAAAAACAGGTAATGAAGAAATACATAGAAAAAATGAACATGTTTCAGCAGCTGACTGCTCCTGTGCTTCATAACAGGTAATGGACCAGTGCCATGTGCTTGAGAAAGTGAAACAAAGAAGCTGCCCCCTAAGGATAGTTTATGAAACAGCATTTATATTTTATTTGAACAAGCAGAGCCCTGGGAGAGTATTGGCAAGGAAGTATCTAAAAGAAAACTGATGGGGGAGCTATGTACTTGTGTATAGAGCTGAAAAGTAATTTAATCCTGACCTCCTTCAAAGACCAACTGCCTCGTGCTTTTGTTTCAAGTGCAAAGCAGATGTTTCACATACAAAAAACTCCTATGCTCCACAAGGTTTTGCTGAAGAAGCTACTTTGAATACTACGCCACTGAACAGACCATTTCTCAATGTACGGTGAAGGGAAGGAACACATACCAGGACATGCTGTGATTCAGAAGCTTTTTGTACTTTCACCGAGTTTGAACAGTGAGATTTAACATGAGCTCCAAAGAGAAACCAAGTGACCTAAAGTTGTCAAAATTTGCCACTATGGTAACCAAAATGCCTTACTTAAGTCCTTATTTTTGTTGTAGCCTGTTCCACCCTCTCCCATGAGCTTATAAATTCATATGATCTGTGTTCTGAATTGGAGCAAAAAAATTAACTTGCTGAAAATTGTTTGGCTGAATTTTCTTTTTCCTGGTGTATCAGTTCAACCTTTGAAGAAGACTAAAAATTGCAAATATGAGGCAAACCATTGTCATTATCAGATAAGCTCTTTAGTTTGCAAAGAACTGCCAACATACAAGATAAAAATGCAATGAGCAAAATAGAGAAAGAAACAAAATCTCTCTGGGCAGCAGGGTTGCCTTAAGTAGCCTTGTGCTTCTGCCATACATTTCAGTCTCCTGAACCGTGTCAGTCTAACCATGGTAACTCAGACAACTGGAGAGCTGGTTGGATATAAAAAACCACAAGTGCATGGTATCTCACCCCACAATGCTGTGTTTTAGCTGTACCAGTTCCCTGATCTGACCCTCCCCCCGCTTCTCGTGACTGAACAATGTGCATGTGTACTTGCACAATAAAGGAGGCAGAAACTGCTTCTGAAAGCAAAAAATAAAAATAAAAATAAATAAACAAATAAATCCTTAAACAGAACAACCACCCTACCCCAGCCCACAATCCACAGTGAATTACAAACCAAAATTCATCATACAAGGTTCCAACAATGAAAGCAACACTGGATAGTACCAGTTTTAAGGCTTCATCACAACTTAGTTCAAGTTTTACCTCTTTAACGTGAGTGTGAAAGGACACAGACATGTCCAGCAGGATCTTGCGTTGCTCCACACGCCTAACAAAATCCTGTATCCGGTCTTCCAGCTGATGGGCAGCTTGATAAATTTCCTCCGGGTCACACTCCCCAGTCTGAGCCAGCTGTTCTGCTGCTTCTAGGAGCTTATCTGCGTTGGTATATGTGTTCTGTAGAGAAATAAGTTAGTTTCACAGGTTAAAATGAAAACAAAAGTAATTATATTTTAAAGCTCCTCCACTAACGAAAACGAAATGACAAAAAGGCCCTTG
Organism: Cephalopterus ornatus; assembly: GCA_013396775.1. Taxonomy (NCBI): domain Eukaryota; kingdom Metazoa; phylum Chordata; class Aves; order Passeriformes; family Cotingidae; genus Cephalopterus; species Cephalopterus ornatus. Next base: position 444,360 of record VZRE01008659.1, on the reverse strand, counting down.
GAAGGTATTTTTCTTTCTTCTTTTCTTAAAGAAAGTAGAATATAATCTTACTAAAGATTTCGTTAGATTTCTATATATTTTCTCATTTATGAATAAATTTATTTCTTAGCTCCTTATTTATGCCTATTCAAATATCTTCTTGATCCAGAACTTGGAATCAGTATTTTGTATTCATATCTGCAATAAAGATCAGCCTGAACATCTAACTCCTTGCAAACTGGCCTGCTTTAATACTGGAGAAATCACTACAGTCAGGGACAGAAGTCTTTTCAAATGTGTTTTACTAGAGTTGAAGAAGTTCTAACTGATGACAGAGACACTTTATTTACATCCAGTCCACACTTACATCCACAAGGAAGGTGGAAAGTGACCAGGCACAGAAGGCAAACATTTTGCTCCATCCTTACAGAAGTGAGGTGTCCAAAATTCATGTGTCAAGTGGATCATTTGTGAAACAGTAGTAGCATAGGAAGATTTAGAAGTCAGCTACGGCTAAGTGACTGAACGGAATACTGTCCCAATACATCATAGGATTAACAAATGCAGATCAACAGTCCTGCAAGAGACTTGGGTCTAAGCAGAAAAAGAACAGAAGTCTAGTATCTTGTGTGGTGAGATTGCTACGGTCCAGAGAAGAGACAGATGTTTAACAACTCTTAAAGCTTAGAATTTGCAGTCTGCCTCTATATCTTTCTCATTAATTCAAAACAAGACTGAGTCCAGGCATTCGTTATTATTTGTTTGCCCTTTCTGAGCCTAACCTTGGGGTTTTGTATTTTTGAACGGTTCTCAAAATACTCATCAAGAAAGCTTAGAAGGATGTTAACCTCTGGAGGAAACAGACTGAAGACAAGTCCAGATTAAAAAAGCTTTGCTTATGTCACCACATCAGGTCTTCTGATAAGTTTGCACCACAGACCAAAAAAAAGAAAGCATTCTTGACAATATAAACTACACCTTTTTCTTTTCAATTCTATCCTTCCATGTTTTCCCAACGTCAATTACACCAGGTAAAAACACTTCTGGCCACGATAAATTAAGCCTACACAAAGGTACTTTTCTTTGCCATAAATACAGTATCACACCTCTAATTAACATTATAATATCCACAAAAGTTAAATCCAAGTCCAGCCCTAAAACTGTACAAAAGGGCAGGAAATAAGAGATCTGCCCCAGGATCTCAAACAAATTACCAGACAAGCCCAGGACAGATTACATGACTCAGTGCAGCTTTCATATATTTGCGGGGGAGTTCCCCCTTCATTTATTATGATCTATTTATGTAACAAATTAAATCTATGCTGTTTCTTGACTTTGACTATGAATCTCCTAGCCCTTCCTTAACTTTCAGCTTTTTAACTGCACGGAGAGGTAAAGAACTCCTCGCTGGTTTCCCTGGGCAAGGCTGCAAAGACAAACATAATTTTACCTTATTCAGTGAGGAGCATACTACTCAACACTCCAGACCACTGTCTCAGGCCATGCTGGCCCAGAACACACTCTGATCTGTGCTTTGGTATTTTGACTTCCATGATTGCAGCTCACATGTGTTCAAGGAGCAAGGCTGAAGAGCCTTAAGGCACTCCTCAAACAAGAACTACTTCATCAGTCCGGAGCACCACACCCAGTTGCAGATGGCTGAAACAGAAGTTTCCCATTTTAATGAAAACTTTATCTCACATGTGAAGCATTGTTTACGAATTCCAGAAGTATCTTCCGCATTACACAGGCCCAGGCACATCTGACTTCTCTTTCTGTAAACGGGATGGTGAACTGTCTGTATTCAGAAAAGATCACAACCTGGATGCTTCTTCAAAAGGAGTTATGATTCTCAAACCTAGCAGCAGACACATGCCTTAACACACAAATTTCACTTCCAAGTAGAGCTGAAATATAACATAAATATTAACTGCCTATTGGAATAGAAATCACAGGAAATAGGTGTTCAGTACTAACTACTGCCTTTCCCAGCTTTCTGCTTACTTCTAAACAATGCTTAGAGGAAACAAAGCAGCAATGTAAAGATTTTGAAAATGCTAGTCCCAGAAGACAGCCAACGGTTAGAAAGCAGAACATAAGGCAGAAAGAGCAGGAGTTCTCCCATGACGCTGCTTATGCCAGTTTGCTAAACTGACAAAGGAGACTTCACCGTGAAGAACTTCCTCAGAATATCTCCACTAGCACACCCTCCCCAAATCCCAGGGGAAAGGAAGCAGCCCTGTAAGAGCTTCAAGATGACCTGTAGTCCTTCCATCTGTGCCCCAAGATATGAGTCTTTAATAGGCATTCTTCTCCAAAATGCTGAAGAATTCTCTGTAATGGAATTTACCACCTTCTGCAACAACATGTTCCATCATTTTTCTAGTCTTCCCGTTGAGAAGCCTTTTCTACATATTCTTCACCAAAAAAAAACAACCGTAGAAAGCATATGGAGTGGCACATCACAGAAACCCCAAAGCTAAATTTTAGTGCAGAAATAAGTACAACTGACCATAAATACAGCAACAGAAGTAAGTGAAGGTATGGACTGAACTTGACACAAACTGGAGTTTATTGCACTACAGAAAGGGAAGAGAGACACAAATGGATGGAGGGAGATCAACAGAGGTACACAAATCATTAAAGGTAGAGAAAATTAAGATAGATTAGTCATTAACTACAGTGGATGCTATCACATTTAAACATCAGACAACACACTTAAAACGAAAAAGCAAAGCACTTTTCGTCTAAGGAGCAATTAAATTGCGTAACTCATTGCCACAAGATCTGGCATACACTCCAAGACCATAAATGGGTTCAAAAAGTAGGTAGCCTAATTAAGGAAAGAAAAGTCCATTTGTGACTATTAAACACTGGTTCTGATGTATCCTTCAGTTCCAACACCAAACAGGCCCAGATAACTGGGAAGGTAAAGGTAACTTTTTAAGCCTACAGGTCTCTTTTCTTTATGCATGCAGTGATAGGCACAAGACACTGTAAGACAAGGACCTTTAATTTGATGTAGTGCAACCATTCACGTGTAAAATTCAGAACCAGTTCAAATACATTACTTTTTTTTTACAACCTTAAAGGAGAGGGCAACTGGTGGTGGTGTTTGAAAGGTGTATTCAAACACGAACTTAGAAGAATCTTTCTTGTGCATTTCTTGCACCAAGAAGACTTGACTTCTTTACTCAGATGCAGTCTGCACATGGAGAAAAGACCTACCTGTGTAAAAAGATCCAATTAATTAATTCTTGTCATATATCTTTTATGTTTTTTGAGCATAGATTACTGTTGAAAGCTGACATAGATTATAGTTGAAACACAAAAAGCTGACTTAGAATTTCATGTGGAAATGCATGAGGAAGTAGAACCACAATATTGACCTGTATCCAGTGTTTCTAAGTCGAAAATACATGCCCAAAAGTGAATCAATTATGTACAAATTTGGAGTCTTGACCCTTTGACTAAATGGTCTCATGGATACAAAGACGATCATGGGGAGAAGGGGAAAAAAAGGAAAAAATGGGTAAGCAGAAATTGAACTGGACAGGCTTTACAAGAAGAGAGCAACTTGGTTTTACAAGGGTGGGTCCAAGTCCAAGTATGTATGTGTAGGAATTCATCAACAGAATTTAGGGAGGATTATTAGTTGAGTTTTAACTATCTATTTTCTGAAGTGCTAACAAAAAGTGTCAAACAAAGAGAAACAAACTGTCATTTCACATGAATTTTTAAGTGAATTAATTTGTGAGACCACAGCCTATTGACTCTGCAACTTCTTTTCTATTCAACATACAGCTTATTTTAACATCTCTTTGAATGCTGTTGAGGAAATGGCACCTCATTCACATTAAAAAAAGAATGAGGAAGGAAGCAGAAAGGTGGAACAAAGAAATAGTAACTACTGCTCCCCTCAAAATCAGGAGTTAACCTTTGATCAGGAACATTTCAACATTACTGTTGGCTCCCTGCATTTCCTAGAACATTGCCATGCCACTGACAGTTCCCTTGACACTACTTTCTCTCAGCTTCTAACTAGAACTGACTGAAATTCTCTGATTATGCCTAGGGTCCTATTAAAAGACAAGACAAACCAAAACAAAATCACAACAACAACAAAAACCAAAATCCAAAACACAACAAAGACATAACCAGAAATGTAGGTAGAGAGTCAGTCAGCTGAAAGTTATTGACACTTTAACAAAGGACTGCAGATTGCTGTTTTATACTTGAACATAATCTTCCTTGTAACAGCAACAACAGGAATGCCTTTTGGGACCTGCTTATATCCAGTTTTCGAGCATGTAAGAGGAACAACTCAGAGGGTGTGCCTTTCTTGGCAGTAACTCACTACACATTCAAGAGTTAGCGATCAAAAAAGTACTTATTAGATCATTTTGTCCATCCTTCTGTCAATGGAAGATAATCCCCTGTAGTATATTGAAGTTCTTTGACCAATCTAAGTTTTCTATCTCCAAAAATAGACCTTCCATCCATCCCCTAAAGAGATAATTTTAAACTCTAGTAACACTCAGTTTCATGAAGTTCTTGCTAAGAATTTGCTTTGCAATTTTCTACTTTAAAGTATAATGCAAATTAACAAGACTTTTTTTAACATCCCACTAACAGTTCTACACACTTCATTCCCTTTGGTTACTCAAACATTCTTTCTTCTTCGCTCAAATAACACAGTATTAAGTATGAGATCATTCAGGTTTTCTGAAGTATCTTATGGAAATAGATTCTTGCTTGTCTGAGTCAGAAAAGTAAGTATTTCCACATGGAAAATATTACAGCTCTTCCTAAAAATGAAGTATTAGACATGCATATGGAAAATCCAGCATATATATAATCAAAAATAACAACACCTATTATTTTTGAAAATGTTATAGGAAATCAGTATTGAGGAAGCTTTCTGATGCTCTTTTAAGTCCTCAGTCACTGGAGGACCATAGGTACAACAAAATTTTCTTAAGAGCCTCATCTTCCACTAAACAGGCAAACTGTAAACACACTTCTGATGCATCCACCATAGCAGATGTCACTGCTGAGCTCCTGCATGTCACGTCAGAATTTTCTAATAACATTGTCTTCTGTTCTGACTGAAGGGCCACTATGTCAACCCTATGTTAAGGAGACTTTTCTTGATTAGACATTCTTCCTCTTACCAATCATTAAGACTGGACAGATAGTGAATGTTACTAATGGGGAGGATTCTAGCCTTCAGCTTCCTTCACAGGGTTTTATTCAGCTCACATGCCCTTTTAGAGGCTAACACCCACACTAGCTTCTTGTTAATCTCCCTGGTATCCCTTTGAATCTATGTCTTTTGACTTTTTTTCTTTTTTTTCACAAAAAGTGTTTTGAAGTTCTATCACCAGTTTCACTTTACTTCCCATGGAAAAAGCATTGTTATCAGTGGTTCAGAACAGGAGGGTATATACAAACTTGACTATATTTAAAGAATAAACTTCAAGCCAGATTGGCCAGTTTGCCGGCTCACCTGGTTTATTAGGAATCTCCCCTCTTCCTCCACATGAGACTGTGGTGAGAGGATTTGAAGAGCTCCCTGAACTTAAAGTCAGAAAGCAGGACTTTCAATTGATCTCCAGCATCTCTTAGGTGCATCTCAGGCTGCATAAAGGTTTAAATTCTAGGATCTTATAGAACTAAGTTACTTTTAAGGGAGAGCTTTCATTCTTTTGTGAATCTATATTTGAAAGCATACCTTTAAAAATAATAGTAATGATAAATAATAGCAAAGCAGCCCTGTTGTTCCCCAAGACTCCCACTCTGTGGGACTGTGGAAGTTTGTCTTTTTCTTATCAAAGCTAGAGCACAAAAGAGAAACGAAATAAAAACTTGCAACAGAAACAAAATAGTCTGTTCCTGCAACTGAATGTTTTGTAGGGGAGCTCCTTATGCCCAGCCTTTCAGTGCAAAAGCAGGAATTTTTTGTTTATTTACATGGTAAGTGTACAGTCCTTCATGCGATTGCTTTTACCTGTGCAACCTCTTCAAAGTCTTCATGGCGTTTCTGCAAAGCTCTGGCCCGATGCAGGGATTTTCCCACTCCAGTATGTTTGCTAAGAAAAGCTTCTCCATGGTTTTCAATCCAATCCAACACCTGTAGTACCGAAGAGAGACACACAGAAACTCTGAGTGGACGTACTGAATGTTACAACAAAAAGACAACTATTCAAGAAATTAGGAAGCTGTAAGGGGACTGCTCATAAGGAATCTACTGTTGGATTAAAACAGTGTTGCCACTGAAGGACATTGACTACATCTCATTTAACTTTTCTCAAAGCAGTAACTAAGCTCAAACTAGCAAAATAGTATGATTCAAGATTATAAGTTTATTTTGAAGGACAACCTCAATTCTCCACATTCATCAATTTGACAGTAATCTGATCTGAGTGGTGGGACCCCTTGTGAGGGTCTCTCTAATCTGTTTATGTCTTCAGTTGACATTTTTCTGCAATGTAACACTAAAAGAGTTTGCACAGTACTGGTGAATAACACAGTGAAATTTTATTTTATATGAGAACTCGCTTCTCCTTCTACAGTCAGGAAGAAAGAATCAGGAGCACAATTTTTAACTAACACAAGAAAATTGAGTGGAAATCATTGTGATAAAATGACGTCTGTATTCAGAGCATATGGAGAATTTGCCCCAATTCTGAAGAAGTATCCCCTCAAAACATCACATATAATTGTTTATTGCAAATTTTATAGCTGAAAAACTGATGAACGGAAGACATTTTAAGGGCATTAATGCTTCTACCACAATGACTGGGCTGGCAGCTTGATAAATAGTAAAAACTGTACACGTAATTAGTTGCTGCCAGTTAACACAAGTGATTCCTGCACATAAACCAAACTGCTGATGAGTGAATGAACAAAAACATCTGATCCCTCTCCAAACAAATACATCCTAGCCATATCTTAATTCATTAGTTATAAATCATATGGTATTTAACTTTTTGGAAGATACAGGTCCAAGAATGATGTTCAAAATTAAGGACAACTGCATATAAGCAATTTTCTTAAGTCAGCTAACCATTTTTATACAGTATTTAGGTAGTAGTGTGGAACATTCATGTCTGGTGTTCATGTTCTTTAAAACACAAATATTTTAGTTTGTTTTGAATATAGCTTTGAAAAGCCTGTATCTTTCCTCTTATTTACCAGTGTCCTTTACTCTGATTCCTGAAGCTGGGTGAAGTTTTCCCCCCTTTTTCTTGTACTGAAGCCATTTAACACTTAGTGTAACTAAAGACTTTTTTTTCTTTCTTTTTGCTTCCAAACAGATTTGAGAACCACATCTGCAACACCACTTATGACTACATTCAACACACATGTAATCCCACACACTATTTCCATGAAAAACATGCATGCTTTCTTTAGCAGAAAAATGAAAACATGATTTTCTCATTTATCTTGATTGTTCAAATCTTTTTTGGTTTGCAAACTCACTCCTACTGGACATCTTCAAAACAGCAAACAATCCCTTAATACCACAAAATAAGCCACTTTTAAATCACCAACACTTCATTAAATCTACATACTTAACTTACGCAATATTTGTTTTCCAAGCAAGTATTGCCAAAATAATTTTTTTGTGGTTTAGGTCATTGCTACTTTTCATTTGTTTCTTCTAAGGGAAAGTATTGATCAGAGAGAGTGAGGAGCCAAATATGGCCTCAGTTGCCTGTGAAGTTTACATTACCAATACTTTTGACTAGTTTCATGAGACTACTCTCCTTTTCTCATTATAAAAACAGCTAAAAAGAGATATATTTGGATGAAAGAATTAGACTAGACTCTGGAGAATACTAACAGTTATAGGCTAACAAATGAAATCAACAGCAGTATCAGTCCCAGAAAGCATGGGATGAAAAAAGCAGAAAGCAGCCCAGGGAGAATGATTTTTGCTCCAAATAATGCTCAGTAACTTCTCAAGGGAAGAAACTGTTATAGAAATCCAGTACACAGATCATGACGTAAACCACTCAACCAGAGAAACGTTGTTGCCTTTTAGTGAAATCAGTATGAATACAAGTTTTATTAATGCTCAGCCTTCTTACCTTGATTCTTAATAAAACTGAGGAAGCACTCTTTATTTGGGAATTTTACCATGTAAAGGCAGAGTCACGGGATGCTCTTGCCCAGCAGTGAGAGCTTTGCACACCACTTCAACCAAAGCACAATACCATCAGTTCGCACTGATATTAGCCATTTAGCAATCTTAACTTACGCATTTTCTTCCTCTTCCTGGGAGAAATACATGTTACAGAAACCATCATACTGAACTACTAAGGACTCTTCTACTAAACTAAAAGCAAATGGAATTCAGTCTGGTACTAAGCAATACATAGGAGTTTAAGAGGCTCAACACTTTTCAGTGAAAGGGTGAATAATATCATCTTCCACTGCAGCAAGTTGTTTTAATTATGCAATTAAGCTCCAACTGCAGTCTCAGCAGAACCATCCTTATGCCCAACACAGGATCTAGAAAAACGCATATTTTTCTAGCATCAAACTGAATATAAAAGAAACTACTGTGGAAACATAGTTTCATTTTGACAAAATCATTGCTCATGACTGTAAAATAAGTGTTTTATGTATGTTGCTTGTAGGAATAAATCTGATCTTTTGCAGATCCAGCACGCTTGTTCTCACCAGCCTTTCCCACATTATTATCCAGTCCTTACCCCCACCCCTTTACGTACTTTGCACACACTAATTTTTCTGGTCTCCACCACTTACTTGCTGCTGACATAACATTCAGAGGGGAAGATGGAAACCTTCGCACTTCTAATCTTCAGATAGTTAGACTGTGGAAATACTCTCTCCTAAAAAGAACCATTTTACACCGGAACTGTCTTCAAAAGCCACATGGGAATCCCACAGTGAAATCATGTTGATGCTGAGCAAGTAGCAAGCATTCATGGCCCACCCTTCATTAGTCAAGGCTGAAACTAGTGACTGTAACAGCAAAAACCTGTCTTTGAGCCAGGCAGATCAAGGAAGGAGAAACAGCACATTTATCCAGAATGGAGAGAGAAGGCACACAAGGTCAGTAAGAACTAACAAATGTATGTTTTGGGGGAAAAACAAACAAACAAAAAAACCCCAAACAAAAATCCCAACAAACCTCCTACCAGTATGTTTTACTTATTTCTGGCTTGCAATCCATCAGGAGTGTTTTTTAGGCTCTGATCATACAAGTGTCAGCAGTATCACTCTACCAGAAACATTATCTTTACATTCAATTTTGACCTTTCGTGGCCTACAAGCACAGAACTCCATGTTGCTGTTCCAAGTCTACTGCTTCATATCAGAATCAGAGCCAGCTCCTTTCCTTAGGTGAAAGGCTGGCTCTATTATCCACTTGGTAAGCTTGTGAACTCTTAAGCATGAAATTGTACTTTCACTAGAATGGTTTATATTAGAAGGGCTACATTAAACAATTGAGTATAACAGCCAGTGGCCAGACTTTTTAAAAAAATTTAAATGAACACCCTCTTTTTTGGTGTTAATATACAAACTAACCAGGAACTACATCTCCAGGCATGTTTCTGCTACCTAGGGTCAAATTCAGAATTCCATTCAGTTTAAGACAGTCACAGGTTTTCACGTTTCAAATTTGCTGTAACTCATATATTATCTACTATTTTTATTATTTGACATGCTACTTTCCTTCCTACTTACTTCAAGAGATTAGCGGATGGTGTATACAGATAGCACTACAATGCTTTTGTTGATTTGGAAAGCTCCACTAGAAACAGTTACACTGTATACAAGAACATGCAAGACAGAACTAAAAAACCCAATGAGTTTTCTAAGGTGGAAGTAACACAAGGTGAAGTACCAGCTCAACACAGCAAATTCCCTTTTCCAACTCAGCTCTGTAACTCACTTCACACTTCCATGAACTGATTTATTTCATTAATCCAGCAGAAAACAATGCCAGCAGAGGGAGGAAGAGGAAATCAGACTCACGCTTAAGGACAGTCATAGATTCACTTACAATGCACTTGGTTGCTTGACATTATGTGCAATTTAACTATAAACAGTGGAAGAGAGCCCCACTCGGTTTATTTTGACATTAAAAAAATCCCTATCACATTTAACTTTATTGACAATAATTTAAAAAGGTTTTTATGTTAGTTTCCAAATTAATATTAATTGAATTTTTTAAGATTTGAACAAAGACCAGAAAGCCTGAGAGAATGTGCAAGAAAAAACTGAAGTATTTTAGAAAACTGCTTTGGAGTGCTACATAAACCATTCCAGAATTATCTCAGATATAAATTTAACTAACACCTCAAACCAGACTAATCTACTGAATGGTGTTAGTGATTATTCAACTGAAAAGCTAACATTCCTCAGATAAATTAAGATGATTTGATAAGGTTGTTTTGTTTTTGTTTTGCAAGAAAAAAGCATCCTTGTTATTCAAGATTACTTTTTTCCCCTGTTGAATTTTGAAAGCTGAGAGAGCTACAATCTGTCAAAGCAAGGCTATTCCATGGAAATACCCTTACTTGATTGCCTGTTATCTTTAAGACATCTGCTGTGGCTACTGGATTCATTTATCTGGTACGGATGTTGAATTGTCATTGTCTTACAGACTGACCTGCACTGAAATCCAAGTATGAAAAGCTGTATTGGCAAAGCAAACGTTAAGCAAAATTGACATTGTGATTCATAAGGCAGTGCCCAAAATACACCAATACCTGTAAAGTTAAGTTAAAGCAACATAACAAGGAGCTAAAGTTCCTCTTGCACCATTTCAGAAATTAACAGTCATTACAGGGATAAACCAAAGGACAACCCAATCTCTGGCAGTGATAATTACTGGATATTAAGGGAAGGGCTTAGAACCATGGCAAGTAAGGGCTACACCTCTGTGCATATCTAGTTTGAAATTTCAAGTGGTTGATAAAGATGTGCATTAGAACAAAAGGCCACAACTTCAAATTGTCAAGAGGATATCTTGCTACCTTAATGCAACATCTGCCTCGCAAAGCATGTAAACAAACCACAGACACAAACAGGAAGAAACAAATTTCTCCAACCAGTAGGTAAGGCATGTACTGAATAATAAGTTGAGATGGATCAACCGTCTTGAGCCAACTGGTTCATACTGAAAACTTCTGGTATACTTACAATCCACATGCTTGATTTGGATAACACATTCTTGATACTGGAAGTTATAAAAATAGGTAAAGCTGTCTACTTTGTTGTTTTCAAATCTGTGACTACTTGATCTTAAATGCATCCATTCCAAAGGCTGATGGGTCTCATACTGAGAAGGAAAATCCAGCTTCTTGCTGAAGAACATGGTGGTGACTGTACAACTGCCTGAGGCTAATGAAGGGTTATTTGCCAGCTTCAAAGAACAAAGCAGTCTGAGAGCTAACTCCTCCACCCTGATAACCATGACTTAAGAAATCTTCACTTTCTGCTTCTTCCTCCGAGCATTTTATTACTTCCAAAATAATAAAGGCAAAGACTAGGAACAGCACAACAAGACTCTCCACAGCATTTAATGAACACCTTTCCCCAGGGAACAAACTGCCTGCAGCCTGGCCTACAGGCCTGAAACTTGAATTACGCACCTGGCAAATTACCTCAGGAGATCACCTGGCCTAGATTGGCTAAGCAGGTCCTACTCGAACTCAGTTCAAACTAGAGGAGAAAGTTCTGCCATCCAATCTGCACTTGGTGGCACTGGACTACTGAGAAGACTTACATTTTTCCCTCTGAGAAGCAAACTACTGTGTTAATTTCATTTTCTTCAGATTCTTTATGAAGCCTTTTGAGTTTAAGAGGTGATTCATTTGTGGACTGTGCCTCATCATAGAATCACATAGTATCTTGAGTTGGCCCTTCACTGACAACTCATGCAAGTACCAGCATGACTAGTTACTACTTATGTTGTTATCTTGATGAAGAGCCTCAAGAATTTTTACAATGGCATAACGGAGTTTTCAGTTTGGCTCTCTATGCCCTTCCTGACAATTCATAACATTGACTCTGCTTTCTCCTACTTCTTTTGTCAGATAACATTTTTCATGCCTTTCTGCATCCTTTCTCACATCTGAGTGTTGAGAATTTGGATAACAGCCTGTCTGTCAATATATGCCTCTTTTTAGATAAAAAATTAAGTAATAAAGTTTTAAAACTTGTACTTAATTTACTGCTTAAGTATTTATGTTGTTTAATTACGTAAAGAGAGACTCATCACACATTGAAGAAAGTTGAGCTAACAAAATTGCTCACTCTTCCCACCATCTGCCTAAATTATCTCTTTCAAATACTGTAAATTATGAAAGCCAATTATTTCACTCCTAGCTGCTCACATCCAGTATCTTCTTGAACCAGGTAAGTACAGGAGAAGAAAAAAGGTTAGTTTAACCAGAATGTATAACTGGCTATCTAAAAACCCCATGAAAAAGTTCCTGATTTATGAACACTTTTACGTTGAAATGAAAGATCATGATCAGCAAATACTGGCCATCTTTACTTTTTCATGACGATGAGCTATTAAAAGATAAATTACTAATGTATCTGTCAACTGCAGCCCAGGGCCATTATTTTATGTTTCTTAAAAATCCATCAACCAAGGAATTCGAAACAATGTCCGAAATACTAAAGCCTGTACATAAACTACTAACTTTTATGGATGTCGTCATAATAATAAAAATATACCAGCTAATCGCCATTAATTCAAGAACAGTGCTATTACCAGAAAGGAATCTCATCTGTAATTTTTACAACTCTTTATATACTACTCTTGGGTTTTAAAGATACACAATTAAGCCAATTAAGTTTCACTGAGGATTTGAAACTAAAAATTTTACAGAATAGCACTTTTAATTTTTTGCACGTTACTCCTACAAGTCTTTTTGACACTTCAAAGTCCAGAATCTTACCTAGAATGTGAATGTCAGCTTCCTGCAAAATCTCAGAATAGCTAAAGAGAAAGACTAAAAGTCTTTCTCATCATATCTGACTCAAAGTAAATAAATTCATTTAAAACCGGAAAAAACTGAAGTAGAACTAACTTACAAATATAATTACTATCCATACCAGACAATATCCTTTGACTACACACAGAACTTGGTATCAGTCAATCCCATTCAACTATTCAGCTGCTGAATGAAAGAACACGAGGTTTAGCAGTCAAAACTCACCTGTCAATGCAATCAGCTTGGAATCACAGGCTGAGAGAATACAAAGGCATTTGGAAAACATGAAATAAAACCTACTTGTTGCACATCCTGCTGAAAAACGCACAGCTGAAGCCGCTGGTGCAAGCGGACCTTTCGATGCTGCCAGATATTTTCCAGTTGGCGCTGGTGGTGCAGTACTTCATGGATGACATCCAGAACATGATGAACTGCTTTTGAGTAGTTGGCAGAAGCAGTGAGGGAATCGGAACTCCCAGGAGTCAAAGGTCTCTGGAGTTTGTCAAGGAGTGACTTCCCATCTTGGCTCACCTGACCACCAAAAAGGATGAAGAATTACTTGTCTTGCCAAAATCTTGTTAGGCTACTATTCTGTTGCCCCATCCCCTCTCCCCATTTTAGATGTCTTTAAGAATTTAAGGAGCAGTGATGAAGAGTTGTTTTTTATTGCAGGCATGATTATGACATGCAGCTGTTATATAAAAAAAGAAAAAAATTATATTCTCCTTCTATGTAAGATAATTTTAGGAAGCAGCACTCTTCCAAATACCAGCCTGTCTTTCCATTTTTTCATTATCTTAAGAGTGCTTTTCCTTTAAAGTGTTGGGGATTTTTTTCTTTGTTTGTTTTGGGGGTTTTTGTTGTTGTATTTTTTTTAAACAAGTCAAGTCTAATTTAGAATATTCTTCAACTCTTTCTCTAGTCAACAAATACCTAAAACTACGTATTTGTTCAGAATTATCCTTCCAGAAGCATTTCTCCTTTCATTTGCTGTACACGTGAACAGGGAGGTTACTACCTGTAGGTTAGTATTAATTTGATGAATACATTTAAACCAACAGACATGAAACTTACGACATGATTCTATCTGACACAATTCACGACTTCTAAATTTTTACTGTTACTGGTAAGCCAAGCACCAACTATTGTTACAGCAAACTCAAATCTGATTAAATCACTTAAAACCTTTCCACGCAGCACAGAAAGATACTCTTTTCCAAAACGTGTTTAATGACTGACACTGACTAGAAACATTTGTCATTTTTAATTTTCATCTTCTCTGATTTAAACCACAGTAGAAATATTCAGATTTACCTTGCATGCTAATTAAAAAAACAATAATCCTATCTTATCTGGTCACTGTTACCATTTAGCTCTGAAAGCACTTTTCATTGGTGTTTCATTGTTCTATCACTTTTAGCATGAAGCTCAGAGAACTGTTATAAGTCAGTATCATTCAGCTACCTGTAAAGAACTTTTCAAATAGCTCATCTAGAAGACAGGAAAAAATCATCTGAAACCACAAGACTGGAGTGTAAACAATAGTCTGAATCCATCAAATCAACACAATGTCAGAAACAGCAAATTTGACGAGGCCTTCCCCCAGTGGCTACTTTCAGTAATTTTTTACTGAATCTAGGCACATTTTAAATTTGCTATTCAGTAGTGAAACAGATCCAAATGAAAATTCTTTTCTAATAATGAGATTACAATGGAGTTTATTTTTTTTCAATTCCAATTTAAGCTTTTTCATTTTACTAATAAGTATCAACATAGAGAGTGAAGCTCACTTGTGAAAAGTAGCCCCTGTAAAGTCAAGTCAGGATGAAAAAATGCACAGTCTATAGTAGTAGTTATAATAATATTTTTTCTTTTTTGTATCCAAAAGAATCATCTAGTAAGTCTTTCAAGTATTTCAAGATAGTGGACTTCAATTATCTATCCAGAGTCCATGAAATGCAGGTGGAAAAAAAAAAAATTGTGATAGCCCCTTGATCTGATTAGTTTATTAGCTTTACAAACAAATGACTGTGCACGGTTTTTCTTTTGGAGTTAATAAAGTTTTCTTTCTTCCCAGTGCATGACTACCTTAAGATTTCAGTGAGAGGTATAACCTTATTTATACATATAACTTCATTTAAGGCACAGCTATTGCAGTTTCATGCACACTGGTTATCTAAACTTGTAAGCTAGTAAGTTTCTTTATTAGTAATATAGAGTAATTAATTACCCTCAGTAAAATCAGACTGTCTAGTCTTAAAAACATTTACTTCCTTACTGTCTTCTACTTTGCAACCAAGTCATGTTGTCAAGACACTGTAATCTAAAATGAATGACAAAGTGTTGTAATTTCCACAGTGTTCCTCTCTCTCTTCCCCCAGTGTTCATTCATCACAAAATGAAAGGAGCTCTGTACTGTAATAGAAATGAAGTCATACATCTAATAATGATAAGCAATAGTGGTGTAATATCTTGACACAGACAGACACCTCCATCAATCTTCAAAAAGGAATGCACGTTTAAAAAACACAAAATAAAACCTTCTGCCCAGGGGAGGAACACGACTTGTACATAAACATACAATTACTATTTCTTCACCAATTTTGGTTGCTAAAGCTATTGTTTTACCAGATGGCAAAAAGTAATGACTGGAACTCAGAAGAAAGGCACTTAAACCTTGGTTTTTGTTTTATTTTTTGAGCAGTTACAATGAAAATTTTGTTAAAATCTGTAGCTATCCCGAAGTCAAAAGCTACACCTCTGAAATCCTAAATAAATTTTCAAAGTATTTGCCAGAGCAATCCTATAATCTACCTGTCTAATTTATTTTCATTATGCATCACTACCAAGCAATATTTAACATGTTAATCCCCAGTAGTTATTTACACTGAACAGTAAGCTTATCCAGTCACATCCCTGATGAAAAAAAAAAAACCACCAAAAACCCCACAAAACCAACCCAAAACAAACAGAATCAATCAGAAAAAATGCCACTATTTTAACCTCAGTGCTTTATAACCATTATTCTAGAGAGATCTAGCCTTCCTATTCCTTGCTGCACTCTCATGGACCATGCATCCCAGCTCGTCCCTGGCACATAAATCTATTACAAATGTGCTATTTCCCTATACCTTGTTTTAGAAAGGGACCCTTTCAATGACGAAAAGTTATAATGAAGAAGAGAAACCTTACTACAAAATATACTCTCAAAAATGAGTTACAACACTTACATGTAGTAATATCACAAGTATTCTCACCAAAGGTATGTTTCAGTATGTCATTAGATGAGCTGACACAGCAAGGTGTCATAAATCAAAAAGAGGGATATCAATGTGTATTTCATACAGAAGAACAATTCATGTGAACTCTGGACATCTGACTCATGGTCATAAAGTTTATGCAGGCCCCAAAATGACAAGTATTCAAAAAAACCCAGTTTTGATACACTAACAATAGGACTGATCATCAGCACTAATCTTATCTTCCTTTACTGCTAAATGAAATGTAACCAAACCTAGAATTCAGCTTCCATAATAAAGCTGGTTCATCACAAAGTAGTTGTATCTTTAATACAGCGTATAAATCACAACCATTAATTCAAACCCACGTGACTTCCTTTTAAAGAAAGGTGCAAGCTGTGGCCTAAGCTACCTTATGTTCACTGATTGAAACAAATGCATAATTTTATGAGTACCGAAACTACTGTATTTAATCCAGACTAAAATCAGTCCAATTTAATAGCAAAAACAATTTTAATCCATGATGAGAACAATTTGGAAAAAAAAAAAGGTAAGTGAAGCAGGAAATGCAGACAATATCTGTTACCTAATAGTGAATACTCATTTGATTTCTAACTTCAGCTAAGTAAACTTAAACTTTCTCATTTCACGAGAGAAAATTCAAGATCTGAGGACAAAAAAAATAGATAGTCATCACTTTCTAGGCCACCTTCAGAATAACCATTTCAGCTTAAGCAATCATTAGAAATAGTGACAAATATTATGACTCCATTGTGTGCTGAATCCAAGATCAGAGCAGCAGCATAGGATACGCTAGTCTTACAAATGATGACTACGCAGGCATGCTGGCTCATTTATGTGTCTTTGAGGTTGATGAAACTAAGTGTATTACCTTCTGGCTTGTCAAGTGACAAGTCCTTTGATGGTTAAGTCTTTTCTGTGAGGCAATTTCAGCAATAAATTTTCAACAAAACACACTTAGAGCAATCCATGCCAATGAAATACTTTCCCAAAGAATACCCAAGTAAATTCCCTTCAAGTAAGTGTTTAGACGATAGCATCAGACTGCTATTAAGAGGTAGTAATATGCAAATGTAAATTAAAACATACTTAGTACACTGCATGGGGTTGTTTGTACCACGTGTGGTTCCATCTTGCCTTTTAAATTTCTTTCAGAAGATTAAGGGGAAGATATAGCACTTCATTTTTGAACAATAGTAGCAAAATCCAGTACGCTAAATTTAAAAAGAAGCCTAGCACTTGTTGAGTTTCCAACTAATGCATTATGCAACAAGAGATGCCAATTCACGATCCAAACTTAACATGACACAATTTTACTTAAGGAAACAAACAAGATACTTACCTCAGAGTAAGCCAAGGTAATATGTTCATATATCCCTTGATGATGATGGATAGCATCTTCTAAGTCTTGCAGTTCTGAGGGGAGCTCCACCTCACCACAGGCTTTACACCATGAGTCCACATTGCTCATGTACTGCAACAGAGAAAAAACATTCTGCTTGAAGTTGGGTTCTACCAGTGAGTACACACATGGTGGTAATATTCAAAGGACGGGCATTTTTCAGTGCAATAGCCACTGAAAAATCCTTACGGTATTTGTCTCTGAAGTGGCCAAGATTAAGTTTATATCAGAATAGAACAAAACATTCAAGTCTGACCAAACTTGTGCTTTTAGGTATCTGAAACTCTTTGAGCTGTTTAAAGGCAGGCAGGCTTAGCTGTATATTGCCAGTCTTCAGAACTGATTTAACTATTGGCAATACTGATGCTTCAATTTTACTCTTGCTCTTCTTCTTGACTTTGCAGCTACGAAAAAGTTTGTTTCACCCTGCACCTACTATTTCAGAAGCATGAAAGCCAATTAAGGTCTTGTCTTCACAAGGAGTTAAAACCTCATGGTATCATGAGGTTTATCACCTCACCTTTCTTTAATCTTCTGAGAAAACCATGCTACTTCACACACATGTGCACATGCAGACAAAGAATTACTGGTGAACCATTCACTGAAACACTCCATAGTTGTCTTTGCTGGAAAGAGGTTATCAAGGAGGCAAAGCAGTGTCAGGGCACAGCAAATTCACACCTCAGTCCCCAAAGCCCTAACTTCTACATGCAGAGAAGCACAAAATCCATTTGGCAAGCTACTACAGAAGCAAGTGTGTAAGGGATTTACAACTTCAGTCGGGGGTCTCTTAGGACTAACACTGAACTTTGAGCACACAGCTATGTCAGCATAACTGCTCAAGTCAACTCTTTCAGGGGAAATTGAGGATACTGCAATAGAAATCTCTTACATAGACAATTTAAGTTATCCTTTAAGATTAAGTCATCTTGACAGACATACAGGCACGGTACAAGTTCTGCAAACTTATTTTTCACAGCAAGGGGGCATGAATTTTATACCCCTGTTATGCTAGGAAACAAAAGAGAAGAAAAGAACCTGTTTTTCTAGGAGTTTTCATAGTTGTTAAACCTAGCACAGCCAAGCATGTGATCTCTTCAAAGTAAATTTGTCCTCTATTCATGTCAAGTTCAAGACTCAAAAGTTTTAAGAGACCAAGCCATTTGTCTCATCATACATATCTTAATTCTTGGAACACATTAGTTTTTACACACATGTATTACACACATAGTATTTTGAGGAAAAAGCAGACAATTTCTGGTACTCTACTATTGTTTCAATACAATGGGCAGAAGGGCGATTGAGTACTTAGCTGTAAGATACTTATCTAATTCTCATTCCGCCAAGGACCAGTTTAAAAAACCTTTGATGATAAGCACTGAACTAACAGAAGCTCCATGTGGGACCACAGAGTTACCTCTCTGGCACCACTCAGCAGGCACAGAAAGCTGGGTGTAGTCTTCACTGTGTCTGACAGCAGGCAGCAGCACTTACCTGTCACTTGCAAGAAAACACATGCATTCAAGAACGGTGTGTTATTTCTTGGGTTGCCTACTTTTTAGTATTTCTATGTAGGTCAAGCATCAGTCTGTAAAGGGGTCATTCCTCACATTCCAAACCCTCTTTCCTTGAACTCACTCTCCACTGTTAATGAAACAGCTAATGCATCACAGCCAGGTATCTTGCAAAGCAACTAGGACAATCCATCACAGTTAATCATAAAATGAAAACCGCAGAAGGAGCAATTAAAAGTAAATTAATCCCAGCAGATGCTGCACTACTTCCCTCATTCTTATCTTTTCTCTTGTTTACACTTCCATTAGTGGTAAAGAAGGTAACACCAATCCTTACTACAGTTGCCCAGCACACAATCCCACAAAATTTAGTCCCCTGACTTTTGATGAACATAATTTTATTTCTTTTTTAATGAAAAAGGACAGCATTTGAGTCAAAGTATACCTATCTGTTAACATTTCATTCATCTTTCTCCTAAATGTATGACTGACAGAGCTTTAATGTAAACCTGAATGATCCAAATAATTAGAAAAGCATCAATATCGATAGGGTACCACACTACGTCTATCAAATGCCTCAAGCTGATTGGTGACTCTTCTACAAGAAAACAGTTCCTTCATCTCATTTTCACTTAGCTTTTCTGTAAAACCTGTTAAAAGTACTTATTATAGTGGCATCAGTTTATGCACTTTACCTTAGCCTGTCTAAGGACATTAAACCAATACCACCACTAACCATAATAAAAAGCAATGTGTATTTGCATCTCAATACATTCATACTTCTAGTGTCTAGATATTTATGAAGTTAAATATCTGTCTAGCAGAAATCAAGGAAAAAACTTAAAATAAACTGCACCGCCTATCCGTTTCTGAAGTTTTCAACTCCCAAGGGCTTCCTTCATTGACTTTAAATTAAAGTTATATCAGACAGGAGACTTTTTCTTGGATATAATTTAGCAAGGCAAATGGAGAGAAGAGTATCTACATACAGCACATCAGAGCTTCAATCAGCCATAACCATCCACGAACCTCTGCTCTCCAAATACACCAGGGATGTACAGAGCAGACAGTCTATAATATCAACGGGTGACTCAACTGCGCACACATAGCAACTCCTTCAGAAGTGAATTCCCTTGAGGGCAAAACACGCTTTCACCATTAAGACTATTAACTTGGGGATATTTATTCCTATTTCCCCTACATATACCTCTTCTCTGGCAGTTACACATGGTTAATGACTTAATTAAAATAATTGGTATAGGCCTAAAGCTAATTTTTTTTTTTAATGTATGAGGAATCTCTCATGAAATACTAAGTAAACATCACCCACCAAAATTTCAGATTCAGACAGTTAATTAAGTTCTCAACTTTCAGGCCAGATCAACTTAGTTTTCTATAAGTAATTACTATGAGTTAAATCTTGACACTCCAAGGACTGATTGGGGTGGAGTGGTGAGGACAACAGAACAAGTTATAATTTCTAGATGTAGGAAAGGCATTATATCAATATTAAAAGCTTTATATAGTTAAGTATTTCTGTCCACTTCATTTGGATTGACAGAGATAATTTGGTTGCTTTATATTGCATTGATATGGGCAAAGCATTTCGTGGAGAATTTAAAGGCTGTGGGCTAAACTGAGGAGAACAAGTTTTTGTTTGATTATCAACTGAAATTGGCAGAAGTAAATGTTCTGGCTTTCTTGCCAACCTTTTCAATCACTTTCTTGTACTTTTAACCAAATCAAAAGCAAACAGCACAACTAACCATTTCAGCACATAAACTTTTGTTGGTGCCCTCCCCATTCACTAACCTGTTCAGCCTTCTGATGGAAGATGGCAGACATATCCAGTAACGTGCTACGTTCATCCAAGGCTGCAGCAAATGCCTTCCATTCTTGCTCCAACTGACTAGCAATTTGTTTTATTTGTTGTGAAGCATAATGGCCAGACTCAATCAGGCGATTTGCTACTGACATGATGCGGCTTATGTTTACATACACATTCTGTGGAGAAGAAGGAGGGAAAAATTAGCGGAAGTTAGTAGACCACTGAAATACAGAGGTATACTTCTAAAAAAATCTACTTTATTACAGTACTACTTAATAGACTGGTTTTATTTGCCAAGTTTGTACATGCCTAGCTTTGGAATCTAGGTATAAAACATGACAAGTGAGAAAGATGACTTGAAATAATCAGTCTAAAAGTCACATTAACAGTCAGCTTAAGCAAATTCATATTCTTTGAAGACACATTATCGCAATGAAGAGGAAGAGTTAACCATTTTCTAAAACAGTCTCAACAAAAATATTAATAGAGATTCAAGTCAACAAGACATTCAGACACACATGATATAGGAGAATCAAAGTATAATTAGTAAGCACCTGATCTATCCACAGTATCTGCATGTGCAACATCACTCCACAAACCTTTCCATCAACTTCCGACAGTCACTTTTAAAGTAACTACATTTTACTGCCACTATATTCCCTCTGAGCTAGCACTGAAAATTAGACAAATAAGGTCCAAAATCCGAAGTATTCTCTAGCATCCTGACATTACTCACTGATGGCTCTTAGTCACTCTAATTTTCAGAGCTACATGTATATCATTTTCAGACCTACATGTATATAAAAACTGAGCTGACACTTGTTTCAACTCGGCAGACTCCCATACATCTCGAATGAAGTTCTCAGAATCACAGAGCTGTTGAGGTTGGAGATCATTTAAGTGTAACCACGTAGATGCTGAGCATCTCAGGCGGAACCACTACCTGCTGGCATACAGCCACTGCCCAGAGCCTGACACTGACTGGCTGGAGCAGGTGTTGCAGTTCTACCAGGCTTCACTGTCCAGTCTCATCTGAGTGGTAATTAGCACAGGTCTCTATTAATTGTAAACTGTATGCATATATTCAAGTAGAAGCATACCTGACACAGCCTACACCTCAGCTGGTCCACCCAATAAACTGAGCACAGCAGTGTCACGTTGGCTGTTTTTCCTTTCTGCACAATATTACCTTTCCATTTTTTGGGTCATCCCACAAATCTCTGCTCTCCTTTTAATCAGGGCCGAACAACTGGAAGAATACAAATCTGCTATTTCTAATTTTAAAAGACTAGAGAGCATTTAGGCTTGTTTAAGTGTATGTAGCATAAATACAAGACTGCTAAATGAATCCAGAAAGCCCTTAAATGGTCTTTATAGTTGTGAAAAAAAAAAAAGCAAGTGCCAAAAGAGAAAAGAATAAAGGCAATAGCAGACTGCCATTTGAACTACTTCTGCACCATAATAAAGAGATTTTTGTAATTCTGGAACAGCAGTTAAAAATGAAGGACATGGTACTGTAAATATGAAGCAAAACAAATTAAAGCTGAGCTGTGGTTAACAGCATTCATTTTCCCATGGCAATTTGGCTTCACAAGTGTGGAAGAATACCCCCTGTAGCAGTATGAATATGAGTTAATATGCTGACAGTTGAACACTTTCCAAGCTATGTACACCACATTCCATCCCTCAAAAAAGAACAATCAAAAAACAACTAACAATAATCTAAACTTTTTCCTTCACTATGTGATATATCTACAAAAGTTTTAAGTGATGGTATTTTAAAACGCAATGACCCAAAAGAGACAGACTTAGCTAAGGAGGAAAAGAATCTCCAATAGCATCTTGCTACAGGTAGACTGTATTCAGTTGATCCTTCAGGGTTAACAAATTTTGTTCAATTTCCTACAAGGACAGACAAGTCCATTGTCATTATTATACGACAACTCCATATTTTGCACACTGCTTAAGAGATGAGAAACACTGTTACAAATACGCTGGTGCTCATTCCCTAGGGACTGATATCATATTCATTGTATGGATTTACATCCTGGTTTTAGTTAGGAAAGCAACAGCTATGAGGTAATAAGTCCTAAAGATTTATTCAGTGATCTCATTTACATTATGTGAATATACATGAAGGACCTGAAGCTTCTAAATGTGTACCCACTGTCTCAAAAGTGAAAGGCTGAAGTAATATTGCATTGCTTGATCTCTGTGGTGACCAGTGACAGAACCTCAGGGAATGGCCTGTAATTGTGTCAGGGAAGGTTTAGACTGAATATTAGAAAAAGGTTCTTCACTCAGAGAGTGGTTGGGTGCTGGAACAGACTCCCCAGGGAAGTGGTCCCAGCACCAAGCCTGACAGAGTTCAGTAAGCGTTTGGATGATATTCTCAGACACATGGTATGCATGTGGTAGGCACATGGTAGGCACAGGCACTCTTGGGAATGGTCCTGCAAAGGGCTAAGGGTTGGACTCAATGATCCCTGTGGGTCCCTTGGTATATTCTGTGATTCTGTGATTTTTCCACTGTCTTACACACATGACTATTGCAACAAGACTAAAAAGGGAACAATTCAAGTTACTGCATTACAGTGCGTTTAGTAAGTACACGAATGTACTTAGTAATATGATTTTCTCTCAAAATGCTCTTCAGCCAGAAGCTGAAAAGACACCTTACAATATCTGGAAAGCTCCTCATTGCAGAATTATTCTCTAAAGGGAGAATACAAATAAAACAAGTATTACTGAGCAGACAACACAGATTAGTAATTCAACACAAGCTGTAGTGCACTCTGTCATTCTTTGGTGCGTGCCTGAAAGGCAAGTACACAGGTGACAGCCTACCAGCTTAACTGAACTTCTATCAAACTCGATATAAAATAAACCTGGCAGGTGACCTGAAGGTTCTATTTCATTTCCTGATTTTCCCATACACATTTAGAAAATGTTTGTTTAGCTTCAAGATTTCAAATAGTAGTTTTCTGACACAGAAACTATTAAGCATTCAGTTTTAAATGTCATCACCTCAGTGACATGGTCCATAAGCATCATAACTGGCATCCCTATTTATAGACTCTAGTGAGTTGGAACTATTTGACTATGATGGAAATAATTTAGCAATGGAATTTTCAAATCATCTCCCACTTCATACACAAATGGCCATCAAAACACGGTGTAGCATTAATGTATGAATTAACATCTGCTTTAATGATTTAAATGTTCTCTAACGTCTCTTCTAGTCTCATTCTTGAAGCAACAGTAAAACTTTCAGCTTTGGAA
This sequence comes from Cephalopterus ornatus, assembly GCA_013396775.1. Taxonomy (NCBI): domain Eukaryota; kingdom Metazoa; phylum Chordata; class Aves; order Passeriformes; family Cotingidae; genus Cephalopterus; species Cephalopterus ornatus. The sequence goes on along the minus strand of VZRE01008659.1, from coordinate 420,106 downwards.
TCCAAACTTTAACAATGAGGGCTGCAGAACAACTAAAGGTACAACCTGATCTATTACCTTGAAAAAAAACAAACTCAGCAACGGCAAGACTACAAGTAAGGAAAGTGTTTAACCTGTCCTTCAACTACAAGGATCCTCTAAATATTCTCAGGAAACTATTTAACCATTGCTATCAGCACTGGAACAAGTGAAATATAATTTCCCTCTTAATTTCTTCAAATTTATCATCTCTTCCCTACATTTTTTATGGTGGACCTGGGGAATCTTACTGCAAGACTGTATAGTCCAACGCCAACACTACCTTCTTTCCTCCTTTACTTTTCACTTACCTTCACTTACTCACAGTAAACACCTATGTCTTCAACCTCTCCTTACAGCCACGTCATTTTCATGTAGATGTTTCCCATTACAACATTACGTATGGGACTCTAAACTGGACCTAGTTCTCTAATAGGATCAACTGAATCAAAGCAATTTCTTTACAAATCTGAAGTTCAGCACCCCCAGTAAGTACCAAAAGTGAAGTAAGATTTGCTTCTTTTCAGTAATATCACTGTCTGTTCCTGTAGTTAGTGATTCATTGACATGAGCATATTTGTTGCTGTATTAACACCTCAGCAGCTGACTGCTTTTAAAAATCTGTTTATATGCTTCTTCCTTCTTAGGAAGCTTGCACACCTAGCCTGTTTTATTTCACCTTGTTGACTTTTGAGTGCTCCTCAGAAGCTGAAAATAGCCTGAACTCCTTTTACCTTTTTCAGTCTGTTTTCAGGTTGGTGGCATCCAGACATTGTGTCTAAGCATTAACTGCTCTAGCACCACAAAGATTCTCTTAGGCATGTGCACTCAAAGCACATCCTTCCCAATCTGACCAGGACCCACAGCTGTGCATTCTCTGAACTTCAAAAACATCACAGATACACAGTTTGCTTGACTATGGTTATCCAGAACTACCAAAAACATGACTGAATGCATTTTAACTCCTGTGCTGCCCCATGCCTATTTAGAGTCTTTGTCTATTAGGGATGTTAGACTGGTTGGACACCTGATGGATTTAACTATTCAACTTTCATTTATTTATTTTACTGCAAGCACTACCTCAGCAAAGCATTAGATTAACAACATAAAAATAAGTCAAAAAAACCCCACCAATAAAACCCACCAAACACCACAAAATAGACATGTCCTCGCCAAGGATGAAGAGATAGCTTACTACTGTTCGCTATGCTACATGAAGCCTTTTGTGAAAATCTGCATTTCAAAGCAATCTGAGGAAGAATGCCCAATTCACAACCTTTGGTCTTGCTCTCATTTGCCAAAATCCCACAGGACCAAGGGCAGTTCTTGAATTCACATGGTGCTTAATTCTATTTCAAGTAATAAATCTGTATGGTTACAAAAATACATATTTAAAGTAAAAAGAATCTCAAGGGTGAAATATATCAATAGTATAAAGGAAGAAGAAAAAGTTACACAAGCTGTCAGCTAAGGTGATTCTATCTCACCTGACTTCCTTCATGTTTTCTTTTGTACCAGTCCCTGTGGCCGGATCTGAGCAAGCCAAACAGGTCATCTTTATAACTTTTAACTTTGCAAACCTAGTGATACTCCATCGTTACATTCATACTTTTATTTTAACATCCCAAAACTCTCAGCAGTGCTCATTTCTGACATTCTTTTTCTAGAAACCATTCAATATTTGATTACTACCTTGATAAAGTGGTTTAGTGTATGCAAACTGCCTGTTCTGAGAACATTAATCAATTTAGCAATATACTTACAGTTGACACTGGACTTTTTGGACTATGGTTAATAAATGTAACTTCTACTGATGGTCCTATCAACACTGAGACAAGAAGTAGTCACAGCACACCCTTTAATAGTAGCATGTGCCAGCTTTCTCCAAACAAAGTTTCATTTTGCCTACATCACTTCCCAAGCATTTTAACCCTCGCCAGTGCACTGCAAGGCACAGATAAAATGTAATGAAAGCAAGGCCATTTGGTCTAGAAAATGTTCAAGCAGATAACATCCTCCTCCTCACCCATACTTCATGTGACTTCTTGTTTTCCTTGTGCACCAGCAGATGTATCTAAAATGGCAGGAAAAAGAGTGGACAGACACAGAATCACTTTTTCTCAGTCTCGCATGCAAGACTGACTAATCGCATAATCGTGGGTACTTTATTTTTGCAGTTCAGAAACTCAACACATAAATTTTGTACTTGCAACTCCTATGATGTCTTATTTGAAAGTTTCTCCCTTAAAAGGTACTAAAATCTTGTTTTGAGAAGTGAAGCATTGGTTTAGTCACCCAAAGAGGAACATCAAGCTGAAACTGAGTATTGCTTAACTCAAATAAATCTTAGGACTTGACAATAGGCATTTACTGTTGCTGAAAGCAGGCCTTTTAAACTGTACTGAAAATCCATCCTCATCTTTAGAGAGCAGAATCATTGAGAGTTTATTTTTCCCCACAGTTATGGAACACGGGATCTACCTGCCTTATAAAGACACAGTTTTGACATTTATCAGTGCACAGTCTCTCAAATTCAGGAGTAACAGGAGGTCACACACCTACAGCTGCACATGTGAACTGTCCTTCAGTGAGCAGCTCTTTTAGCCACATCAACCTGTGCGTTAATCAGTGGTAACCAAATATACGTCCATCTTCAACGCACAGCACTACACCTACCCAGCTTTGCCCTGAGGCAGATTCATTGCAATGAGAGCCAGTGTGTGTATTACACTTAAGATTTGCATGAACTTACTCCTTTTACCTTGAAATGCAATCACGTGAGCCTATCACATACTGAATACAAAAGATTCCCAGACAGACCACTTGCTAATAAAACTGCTGAAAGTAAAGTTATATTTCCTCCGCAGATACATTCTTCACCTTTTTGTTTTATAACGTTTGGTTTATACTTCCAACTACTTTGTGTTAATACTGAAAATCAGATTCTAAAAATGGCAGAAACTCATTACAAGAAAAAAAAAAACCCTGTAAATCTTCTCTGTCCTTGATGTAACCAGCTCCTGCTGATGACAGGAAGTAAGTCATTTTCACAATGGTTAACATCCAGGTGGCTCATTTCAGACTAGAAGACCAGATCAAAATTTTGGCATTTCACCCAAAGGCCGTCACTCTTTCTCAGCTGAGTTTGGCATAAGCAGCTGCAGAAGTTGCCCTCCTGCACCTCTTAGAAAGCCAAGCTGCTACTCGGGAAGGAAGGGGAGATGAGAGAACCAGCTATTGACTGAGGGTAGCACCTGCTGTGGAGGGGAGCATATGCCCTGCAGCAACCACAATGTGTTGGGAAAAGCAGCTGCAACATCGGAGTTCAGCTGTGAGCAAGTGCAAGAGGTTGCATTTAGCTGCTTGGGCAGCATTTATCCTTTGAACAGCCCTTCCCCACCTAAAGTGAGCCTAAGCAAACTACCTAGAAAGCAAGCTCTATTAAGGTCCAGTTAGGGCCACAATAAAAAGCCTTCAAAATCTCCTGCAATAAATAAAGCTTATACATAGTTGTCTTCCTTCCTCTAATTGAATAATTTTGCATTGTTGTAGATGGGTTAAAAGTTAAATTCCATTTCTAGCATTATAGCATTCATATAAAAGATCTTAAATCAACTTTGATTTCCTGAAGAGTTACACTGACAGGAACAGAGAACTAACAGCCGCTTGTTAAGCACAGAGCATATGTGGAGAGTTGGTCAGGGAGAAGCTGAACATGCTTGCAAGGAGTTAGGACTGCCCAACATTTTTCCAGTTAAAAGCTAATGAAAAATAAGGCTTGCCAAAATTCAATCAGTTCCTGTCAATTTTTTATGCCACATTCAGTTTAATCTTTGCCCTTAATCTATATGAAAGGCTTTTGCTATTTAACCAAATAAAATCCAGAAAATCTGAATGCTGCTTAAATCAAAACCATTGACTGATCATTTTGAATTTGTATTTTCCTACTCCGTGCCTAAGAACCCCTCTTGGAGGAGATTATGCTACAGAAACACATTAAAAAATGCAGCTTGTTTTTCCCCTTTTGAACATTGGGGTAGCTTAATTTGCCCCAAATTTAAGCTGCTCCCTGTATGCTTCAAGAAATCACTTTGCAGGCTGAGAAAAAGTCCCCTGTAATTAACGCATTTGACAACTACAGGCCAAAGAGAGATTAACAGCAAAAGACTAATAGCAAACACAGAGCAGGAAGGATTATGCTGCATTGCTCAAGTGCTTCCTACTGTTGATAGCATCTCAATGGTACAAAAGCAGGGGAAAAAATAAAAAAGTCATCCAATTTGAAGGAAAGAGGACAATAGTGACTAATACCAGGACAGGCTGACAGATGAAGAATTTAACCTTTGGAGTACAAGCTTAAGAACTGCCTGGAAGGCCATCCAAAACTGCTAAGTTCCAAAAGTCATCTCATGTCAATGGCACCTACTGTCACCCTGTGAGTTTGTTTCTGCCCTACTTCATATGCTGAGCAGTGAGGAACAACAACAAGGTTCTCCATAAGGGAGCTATTACCTATGCCACAAACCAAACCTAATGGTCAAAGTTACATCCGTATATGATGTTACATAACTTAATTGCAAAGTTCCTCAGCATTTGCTTTACTCTTTTCAAAAAGTACATATTGATTTTCATTTTTTTTAAACTTTTGCAAACGTAGCTGAGCTGCTAAAGAAGAAAATGTACCTTCTCTAATGGTGCCTTAACTCCAGTTATACAATACACAAGAGCTGCCTTACTAGCCCTTCTGTTACTTCAGCAAGACATATAACCTAGCTAAGTTTACTTTGTCACTCTCTGCAATTAGTAGTCCCGTCCTACAAAAAGACCCTCTTGCAAGAGTTGATTGTTTCAACCATACTGTAATTCAATTCCCATCCTTGGACTGACAAGAATGTTAATTTCTAACAAGACTGGTAGTGTTCTTCCTTCACTGATCTGACAGATAGGAACTGGATTTAGGCTCAGACTCCCAGGGTTATTTAAATACCTCCAATGCTCCTAGTGTAAGAGACCTAAAATACCCTTGAGAATTTTGTCCCCATGTTCAAACAGGGATTCGTGAAACTGAAAATACACAGGTTTTACTCACTGCCAGTTAAAATCCAAATTTTTAACTGCAGTCTACTGACAGCTTATCCTAAGATGATATTTGCCCAAGAAAATTGTTTGTTTTAGCTCCATTCTACTGTGCCAGAAATGGGAAATGTCTTCTTAAAAACATGGAAAATTATTACACCAGGCTCAGCTACTCCTCAGAACTTTTTGTCTGAGTTGCAATCTATTCAGAAGATCCTGAGAACTACTTCTTTCAAAATGGAGAGCTAAGATCTGTACTACACGAGTCTCTGAAATTTCCTACAAGACCCAAAGCAGTACTCAAACACATATCCCAGGTTCTAGAAGGTCAGACGCTTATATCTGAGGAGTGATGAGGCTGCATTGAATGTAGCCATTTGTCAAAACAATTCTGTTGCTTGATCACAGTACCTCTGTACTTGACTACCCTTTATTTTCCTCCTTTGTGTTTTATAATTTCACTGCTCCAATACAAATTCGCACTACTTGTAAAGAAGGAATGATTTATGTCTATGACTTACAAATTCTACCTTGACATAGAACAAATGGATAATTTGTCTCTTTGTGTGGTGAAGGGAGGCCTGTTCTTACCATACAGTTCATGGCAAAGTGATTGTGCTGTGTCTGAAGTTCCATTGCATGGGGGTGACTGGTTCCAATCTCTGTGTAGCTGTTCAGAAACAGACCTTTATTGTGTGTGATCCAGTCAAACATCTACATGAAAATATTAAGGAAAGAAAAAAAGTTCAATAATTTGTTATGGCAGAAATCATAGGCAAGTAATTTAAGCAATCTGTGAACAGAGAAGACAGAGACTAAGGCCATAAAAATCAACACTAATGCTCTTTCCATTCTAAATTACATGATTTTAATCCAATCATGGCTGAAATCCGTCTTTTTGGATCAAACAGCTAAGGCTGTTACCGTTACCTTTACTACAGGTGTTTATCTCAACAAGCTACAGTACAGTCATAATTGTAAACTTCATTATTACAAAGAAGCCATAGTAAACAAACAGACTTGGAGCAAAGGCCTGAGCTGCCAAGCTTATACGTTCTCTAGTGTCAGCACTTCTTGACATCAGCAGCTTAGCAATTTAAATGAAAACAGCAACTCATGGAAATTAAATATAAATTCATTCTTGCTGATCAAGTACTTCAGCAGCAAGTTTAATATTTTTAGTTTGTAACTTTACAGCAGATTTGAAAACAAGTATTCTATTTCTAGATGACTTAATAAAAGTATATGTGAGCAAAGAGTTACACATTACCTTCTTCTAAAGAAGTTTAAGAGCCCTTAATTACTTTTGTTTTTAAGAACAAAAAAATGATTATTTTAATATTCAGACAAATCTTAGGAAAGACCTTATCTGGCAATAGCCATCAGTGGATATACATAGGTTATGTTAACAGTGGTACTAGAAGACAAAGTTTTCAAAGACCAAGCAACACATCAAAAAATAAGTTTAATACTCCACCCAATGGGGGGTTTCAATGATCTTGAAATCTTTGCTGTATCTCAGCAAAAAAGATACACCTATTCTCTGAATAGACTGAAAAAGATTGTTGAGGAAATAACAGTATCAGTAAGCAGTAAATATTTGTTTAAAGATCTTTTGAAATATCCTGGCAAACAGAACCAAATTCGTCCCAGGTCCATAACAAACCAAATTATAAGTAAAACACAAGATGGTAAGAACTGTAAACCAAACTTCTAAGAGCTTAGACAACTGAGACAGTTAATCACACGCTCCTAAAATTTTCAGCTTCTTATCTATAACACAGTGAAGATGTGTTAGAACATTGCTCAAAAGAGAGACTGATTCTGCTCATGACCACCTTCCTCTAGGCCATCTTAATTTGCTGCCTTCAGACACCTACAGGGCAATTCTAGATTCCCTCCCCCCTTGCCCCTTTTTGCTTTTTCTTCTCCTGGACCAGAGAGCACAGAGTTGAGCAAGTCCTCCAGAAGGAACGTGCTTATTTCTCCTCATACAATACCCTTTATCTTTCCAACAAAGATCCTGTCCTTTCCCACATTTAAGTAAAACACATAGACAGATACTGATAAAGAAGCCATGAGCTACGAAATCCAATTTCACATAACCAGTAAAAATAAGGGCTGCAAATAGATTAAGGCAAGGGCCTTAATCCAAAAGTGAGCTGGGATACTACACAAACCTTCTTTGTAATTTTTTTTTTTACTGGCTGTTGAGAGAATAAAATCCCAGGTATGCTAGCTGCTGTCAACCTCATTTTGAGGTGCCTAATATTTCTCTTATGAAAGGAAGAGGCATTAATTTAATTGCAACTTATTCTTGCAATCAGAAACCTAGAAAACACAACCTGGCGGGACAGAGGTCAATCCCACAGGCTCAAGTACTTCACAAGAAGTTTCTTAAAGCCAAAGTTATGTAAGCAATTTGGTAAAAGATGAGTAAATGAACAACATGTATTTTGATGGTGCTCACATAGTACTGAAAGATATGCTATAACGCAGAATAATTAATGCTGCAAGGAAGTGGCTGAAAGGTTGATAAAAAGCATTTGGGCCTGAAAGAACAACACTACACCAACAGCTTGCTATTTTCTAAATAATGTTATAATTAATAATTTTTATAATTATTTCAACTCTTTACATGTCCCTACTACTTTCAGCTATATCTATTCAGTAAACACTTGCTTTAAATGGTACTTTTAAAAGTTATTTCTTTTTTAAACATAGCACAAAACATTAGAGTGGTATAAAAAAATTCCCTAAGCTGAAACATGCATTTGCTCCGTTTTTACACTTCCTCATGCATTTGTTAGGACCACTGCTGGAAAGCAGGATACTGGTTTAACACAGACCTTTGGTTTCATACAGTTCAGGCAATCTTACATAAAATACTTTAAGAAATCTGAATACTTTGGGAATTCTGACAAAGGCCACACTGACCACTTGATTGCATAGATTAGTTACTACTTCCCCCGAAGAAAAACTCCCCACCCTTCCTTAAAGCTATTTGTTCCATGGCAACAAGTCAATAAGTGATTGTAACACCATTCTATATGAAAACAGATCTTATTTGAGCTCATCTAAAAGTGAACTGCCTGCCATTCCTCCTCTTCAAATTCCATGACAATCACGGGCTTTCTCATCTGAAGGGACTGGTTAGCCTGAAACATTATGAAATCACTCAGTTCCCTATTAATGACATATGCACTGTCAGAAGAGATAACATCAGTTTTTAGCCTGGGACTTTAAACCTTGCATCAATGAAGCAGTTCCCCATGTCAGCCTCTTTAGACTTTGTCAACTGCCTGTCACTCACTTTCCAAAGATCACTAAAGAAGACCAATGTAGTCCTTAGTCATCTTTATTTATAAAGTATACAGCATTCATCCTCACTTGATGCAGGCAAAAAGGGTTGGAACAAACCCTTAACAAAACAAAAGCTTTGAAGTCACTAGCACTTCAAATATTCTTTGGTGAGAGCTACCTGTGTCCTTTACAGCTTATAAGTACTATCCCATGCCCTTTATTCTAGAAGACTCTTAGTGCCTTTCAACCAAGAAGTCCCTTATTTCTCATTAAAAGTCTGGTGATTAACTCTAAAGACAAAAATGACTATTTGCAGTTACCCCTGGTACTTCATTTAAGTCTATCAAGCACCAGCCATTTATACACCCCTCTCCCAATCTCTTACCTTTTCAGCATCCTGCTCAAACAGCCTGAGCTGAAAACATTGGTCCAATTTCAATTTTCGCACATGCCACATCTGATGCAGATGCTGCCGTGTTGAGTGCAGCCTGTCCAGCATGGTGGATACTTTGGGTAAAAGGTTCTGTAAGTCTGCATTCCCTGACCCCGAGTTCTTTTTGGGAAAGCTATCACTGCTCTGTATCCGCTGGAGCAGCTTTTGTCCTTCCACATCAAGGTCCTCGATAGGGGCCTTAATGACTTTCTTTTTCAATTGTGAATGCTCTTCTATCATATTGCGAGCACCTTCCAGGTCCTGAGGCATTTCTTTTTTTGACAATATATCTTGCAGTTCCTCCAGTCTGGACAGCATATGGGTTGCATTGCTAATGTAGTCCTCAAAGGCAACTCTGATTTCTATCCACTCCTCATGGTTGTATTCCAAACAGCCATCAAATTCTGGGGTTAGCTGAGAAGGATCAACTACTTTGGTAAGGCCTTCCAGAGACACCATATTTGTCTAGAAAATAAAAGCGGAAATAAAAAAATGCTGTTACTGAAAATAATTTGAAATTTCCTTTCAAGCTTTTGCTTTTCTCTTTGTAAGAGTTGATCATTTTGCTCACAAAGTTCACATGACACCTTTTCTCATACATCTTTTCAAGTAACAATTCTGAACAGCAGAAGACAGGAGGTCTTGCAGGTATTTCCCAAAATTAGAGAAATATTTATTTCTTACCTCACTACACTTCAGAAGAAAACAGCAGCCACTCCTTTGACTACTGTTTTGATTAAGCTTTGACTTTTTGTACTGCAAAGCAGAAGGAAGATAACAGCAAGGTTCAGACAGCTCCTTTCCTCTGCGTGCTGGAGGTATCACAATTACCTCAATGCAGAGATAATAAACAGAGGAAACCTAGTTTCCTTATTATTTTTTACCAGTAGAGGTAAAACCCTAATTCCATCTTTCTTACACTTAAAAAAGAATATAAATAACAATGTGCACAACTACCTAGTCTAGTAGGTAGAAAGAAAAAGAAGAAAACCACATTCCTTCTAGCACCACTGGCCTAAAGTAACCCTCCTTTCAGGCAGAATATAACTTATCTGAGAGTTTTCAAGGTGCTGATCATTAGTGAGCACTTAAAACCATGAAATAAATATAAATTTACATTCCATAGGGAAAATTACCTCAAACTCGAACTTAGAGCTGCCAAAGTTAGTCCTCTGTTTCTGCCAGAAATTGTCTGGCTTGATTATCAGTGCAACATGAATACAACACGGAAAGGATTCCTGTAAAATCTTCAGCAGAGGCTTTATGGAGTCCCATTTTGACCCACGCATATCTACAATGACAGTGAATCCTCGTTTACATACTTCCTCACTGCAGAAAAAAGAAGAGAAGATTATCAAGCAAGTGTTACAACTTCAAATACAGCACTCTACTGCACCATACTGCCTAATGAATGTGATCTCCTCAGCCAACTGTAACACTCCAGGGTTTCACTGTTGTCTAGCTGACATGTACAGCACATCTCATGAACCTCTCAAGAATTTTCTCTGACCCCCATGCCAAACTTCTTGTGGGTGACAGCTTTACACCCATTGCTGACTTGATATTCTGACTCTTCGGAACACAGATACACTTACTTGACTGATGACAACATTCATGCCTTTTTTTAAAGATTGAGGAGATCCTCTAAAAAGACAGAACATGGCAAATTGTTCTTACCTACCACTTCACAACATTTTCAAATTGTCCCATGTTATCCGAGAGTTAAAGAGTCCGCAGAGGAAAAAAACCCTTTTTTGACAATTTCTTTTGTAACAGGATCGATTTGTGGACAGTTAATGAATAAGAGAATATTTTATCATTGTGAAGAAAACCACATCAACCTGTTCATACCAAACTTGAGCTCAGTTTTGCTGTCCAAAAGTTGACAGACCTTACACTCAAATTCTCTAGCACCTCTTCTGAGAATGGAAGATTTAATTTCTTTTCATCAATACCTTTTGTACATTTAGTGCTTGCCATTGATCAAAAGTGACAATCACCACCACTATCAGAAATTCTGATTTCATTCCAGCAGAATTTGCTACACGACCTTGGAGCATGACCATGGAAAGTGAAATATTTCAAAACCAATGCATCATAGCCAACAGACTATCAAAAAGGACCAAACGTCCGTTGTTTGAGTACAAGTCACTTTCAGGGATGTGACTAATGCAAATGCCATTCTAAAGTTCATGTGGTAAGGTTTTCAGAGTGTCCAAGAAGCAGGGAAGCTTCACTGGCATACTTTACATACTTGTATTAGTCACACTGTAGAAAGATGTGTTATGACTGATACAAGAGATCTTCTGGAAAAAGTGATAATATTAGTTCCCTAGAAGAGGAGGCTTTTTTAAGTTTGAAAACTTTAAAGCTAGGGAAAAAACCAGAGAAGCCCGCAAAATTTAAAAAAGGGAGTTTATCATGACAAACAATGGCTCTAACACCCAACCATAGAAACATCAAAATGGCAGAAGCAAAATATATTAAAATCGACTAGCCTGAAATACACATAGGCTACAATGCACAATTTTCTGACCATGGTGAAAATGTTTTCTAAGATACAGCATTCAAGAACAAAAACAAGTACTGTTATAAAGATAGATCCATTATTGAAAGGCCAAATGCCATTATATGAGTGCTGCTCTGCCCATCCCCATTCTACCACCAAACTGAGGACTGTATGAGGAGTGCTTGCCACTAATTCACACAACACATACATCTACTGGGGTGTACAAAGCAAGCCCTCATCGTGTGATACAATCAGATGTGTCATGAATCATGTGGCCCCATCATCTGACACAAGTTGGATGTCTTTTAGCCAAGGATCACAAAAATTAGGCTAGGAGGCTTTAGTCAGCCAAGGTCATCTGTTTGTAAACCTGAACTACACTAAAATACTTGGTACAATCAGTGGTGATGACTTAAGCTTAGCTATATTTTTAAATAAGATAGACTGTTCAATTAGTAAAACTGTGAGACTGAATCAACCTGAGTTTTTAGATCTCTTGCCAAACAACTGATACCTCTGATTCTTCAGATAAATTCAGTAACAGTACTGCAATAAATAACGGACAGACCAAATGTTGGGGGCTATTTGTACCATTTGTACCATCTGGGACTTCTTAATCAGCTAGAGGTGCATGATCAGTCCCTAAAACATGACTTGTATGAAAATGAGTCCTGCTTTTAATAAAGCTCCCTTTATTCTCAAAGCTTTGCCATGCTTAAAGAGATATAAAACCTGCACTAACTTTTAATTTTAAATATCTTGATGCTAAATTAACATAAGCCTTTTGCCAGAGGACCGCTATATCTTGCCAGATTATCTCTAGAGAATTCTTAGACACATTTTGATGCATATTTATCTATTAACTTCCCTAATAACTTGAAGCTCTCAATGGCTAGCATACATCTCACCATTCAAACCTGAAAGTAAAGATCTCAAGCCTTCTTCCTGTCCTTCTTCTTCTACCTCCCCCAAGTTCCCCAGTCAACTTAAGAAAAAAGAGGCCATATACACTGTCAGCTAGATGTCTTGAAGTGATTTTTATGAAACCACTTCTGTCAGTCTGAAACTGGTATCTAATTACATCAGGTGAAAAGACCAGCTGTAAATTAACACATTACAGAAACACAGAAGATACTGCATTCAGGGATGTTGTCCAAGGAATTTTTTTTCAACTGTAATGACAACTGATCCTAGAGGTCATAGGCAAACATAGTGAAGCACTCCAGTCTGCAACAGATGCTGGCAGAGTCCATGGTAGACCTAAAGTCAGGGTCTTAGGATCATTTTTGTCCCCAACTAGAAGCAAAGTTATACACGAACAAACTTTTTTTACATATATGTATCTATATATATATATACATATATATGGGAGTGTATATATACACGCACACTGGCACTGGATTTGACTTTTGCGGATTTACTTAAATAGCACATTGCAATGCATAAGTTAAATTGCTGATAATGCAATGCTATCAGTACTTTCACAGATCACTGCACAGGTTTATCTGAGACCTTTACAAGCAATTTTACATAACTCTCTCCAGGTTATTTCTGTGCTGTATCGGGACACTATGACTTACCTAACACAAATAAGAGGTAGCAGTTGTTGTGCTCATCCCACTCCACACAAGGCATATTGTGAATGATGACCAGCATGTTTCTAATTATTGATGAACTGAAGGCCTTTGAGTAGTATTTGCAATGTTCAACACAGAGACAGCAATATGGCATGGCAGTGCTGTTTCCAAGACACATACTACTTCCAGCTAAAGCACACCATCAGTTCTGCCAATGCCCTTCCTTTTACAGGGCAGAGTAATTATTTCTCTTCCAAAAAGCAATTTGAAAGTAGCAACTGACAAAACTTGGTATTGGTTAGCTCATTTTATTAACCCATTCAGTCTTCTAGCTTGTGGGTGTACTGCAACATAATCCATTTATTTTGTTATATAGCTTTAGAGCTTATCAGACTATCACTTACCTAGGAATACATGCTAAATATGAAATTAGTCTTCTAAGGTCTTCTTGCCGTATTCTATCATGATTACTACGAGCTGGAAACGTTAGAATGGGACCTCCACGCTTATCTCTGCCACCTGAAAAATTAAAAATGTTAAAAGACCCCACAGCATAACATTATTCTTGTTAGCAGAACTAGTCACCAGTACCTACTTTAAAAGTTATTTCAACTGAAATGCCAACACTGTCATTTTGACACCAACTTAAGATTGAATTTTAGGAGCATTGATCAGCATGCTGTCACAACTCCTACAATGAGAAAATAAATGTAAAAAAAAATTGCAACAAAGAATAACCAGAGCATTACACTTAGACATTACAGTCACGTTCAAGTCTGACTGGCAGTGTGACAACTCCAGCAATGGTGCTTTGTTACATATTTAATTTTTGACTCAGCAATTGTACAGATTAAATTTAAATACAGAACTATGTTACTTTGTAGGCAGGTATTTAGATGATAGGGCAGCAGAGAGCACAGCTGTGGGAGGCACGCCCAGGTAGAGGAGCTTAGTGACAGAGCTCAGGGAGGAGGTGAGTAGGTTGAACACGGACAGATCACTGTCATAGGAGATTCCCTTTCTGAAGGAACAGAAAGCCCAATGTGCCAACTGAACCCACTTCTTCTTGAAAGCCTGCTCTCTCTCTGGGTCCCAGGTTAAAGAAGTGCTTCCTACCCTGGTATGGCCCTTGGATTATTATCCATTATGGGTTTTTCAGGTAGGCAGCAATGACACTGAAACAAGAAGCCCAAGGGCAATCAAGAGGGATGTGATTGAAGCCTCTTCCAGATGGCCTTGGGTTCACTGGCTGGGGAATCAAAAGCACAGCTGATGCTTTTCTATCCTTCCAGTTGCAGGGAATGATAAGGGAAGAAATGGGAAGAGCCAGCAGATCAATACCTGGCTCCAGCCAGGAGGTTTTTGGGTTTTTTGATCATGAGTTCGTTCACATGACATTAAGCCTGACAGTGAAAGACAAGGTACACCTGTCTCAAAGGAGGAAAAGGATCTTTGCATAGAAGTTACCATGACTGAAAGAGCCTTAAACTAGATTTGAAGGGAAAAAGCCATGCTCACTAGATATAAGCCTGCAGGTAGCACACCAGTGTCTGAAGTGTGCTAGCAAGGTCCTCCAGTCTGCCATATCCGTGGAGGTAGGGATGAAGATCTGTGCAGCAGCCAAGATATAAGGGTTATTGATGTGTTTGACACCATGGAAGCACCTGAGAGACATCACACAGAAATGAGGGCTTCTGCCCCCAAAAAGGTGACAGGATCAACAGCTCAAGTGAACTGCATCTACATCAACGCAGGTAGCATGGTAGCATGGGCAACAAACAGGAGGAGCTGGAAGCCACTGGGCAGCAGGAAAAGCGTGGCATAACTGCCATCATGGAAACATGGTGGGATGACTTGCACAACTGGAGTGCTGCAATGGGTGGCTGTAAACTTGTCAGAAGGCATAGACAAAGAAGGAGAGTCAGCAGGGTAGCCTCATATGTTAGGAGTGTTATGATTGTCTAGAACTTATGACAGTGACAACGGCGTGAGTGTTTACGGATATGAATCAAGGAAAAGTTTGCAGATGATGCCCTGTTGGGCAGGAGTGGGTCAATGGGCCAAGGCAAATTGCATGTGGTTCAATAAGGCCAAGTGCTAGGGCCTGCACTTGGGTCCCAACAATTCCATGCAACTTTACAGTCCGGGGGCAGAGTGGTTGCAAAGCTGCCCAGCAGAAAAGGACCTTGGGGTGCTGGTCAACACCCATCTGAATATGAGCCAGCAGTGTATCCAGGTGGCCAAGATGGCCAATTGCATCCTGGTCTATATCAGCAACAGTGTGGCCAGCAGGACCAGGGCAGTGATCGTCCCCCTCACTCAACACTGGTGAGGCCACACCTTGAATCCTGTGTTCAGTTCTGGGCCCCTCCCTACAAGAAGGGCATTGAGGTGCTGGAGTGAGTCCAGAGAAGGGCAATGGAGCTAGTGAAAAGTCTAGAGCACAAGTGTGATGAGGAGCAGCTGAGGGAGCTGGGGTTGTTTAGCTGGGAGAAAAGGAGCCTCAAGGTGAGACCTTATCACTCTCCACAACTACCTGAAAGGAAGCTACAGTGAGATGAGTCTTGGTCTCTTCCCCAAGGTAACAAGGGACAGGACAAAGGAAATGTCCTCAAATTGTGCCATGAGAGGTTTAGATTGAGTATTAGAAAAATTTCTTCACCAGAAGAGTTTTCAAGCATTGGAACAGGCTGCCCAGGGAAGTGGCTGTATCATCATCCCTGGAGGTATTTAAAAGACATGTAGATGCGGCACGCAGAGACACAGTTTAGTGGTGGACTTGGTAATGCCAGGTGGGGGCTGCACTTGATGATTTTAAAAGTCTTTTCCAACCTAAGTGATCTTATGATTCTATGACTATCTTCATTACTAGCAGAATTTAAGTGTATACTATTTCACACTCAATACATATGCTAGATTGAGTAGATGTAAACTATTTAAGCATTTAACTTGTATTTTTATCTTGTTCTGATTTGCAGATTTGGAATTGTTAGTTTTTAATTTTGTTAGCAATGCAGAAAATTCTGAATCCACTTAATACATAATGCAAAAAATCTGACTTTGAGTGGTTCCACTTTAACGTGTTCATCTCAGTCATAAAATTGCACAGACTTACTGTAGTCAAATAGTAAAATGTAATTTTATATCCAACCCCTTTCTAGTGACAACAAACCATTACTATTACTAAAGGCTAAATTCCAGACAGTAGGATATCTTTATCAACACATCCATAATAGAACAGACACTGTCTTGCAAGCTAAATTTCACATATATGTTCTCAACCACAGATGGGTGGACTGTTTTCTCCTGTCCCATGGAAATGCAGAAAAACACTATCCTCAGTCCAGAATTTCTCATTTTAAATCAGCTCCTCAGTGTAATTCCATTTTACTAAAAAAAGTTTTTTAAAAATCACCTAGAAAGGAAGACCAAAAGAAAACAAATATAAAAAATAATAAAACAAACCAGTCACTCAAAAATTCATCACTATCCTCTCCAACAGTCTGCATCTGCTTGCTAGAGACAGTAAGCCTAGTTGTCATAGTCTCTAGGGACTGTCTACACTGGACATGTTCCCTGTGAGGCACCAAATGAAACTCAGAAAAGGCAAAAGCATCTTTGAATGTGTCAAACTACGATGCCAGAAACCTGAACTTAAAAGGAAATTCATATCCTTACCTTCCATGACCTTCTTCAGGGGGACATAAGACAAAAAACTTAGTTGTCTCATTTTAATGGAGAAAGGCAAGTCTTGCCCATCCTGACTCACTTGCCAAGCAGAGAGCTTTAAGGATTTTTACACAGCAAGTGACAGGAGAAAAACAAGACAGAAGCCATAAGAGAGAGGAATGATAAATGACAAGACTGAGAGTCCAACTGCCCAAGCCCCTACTGAGCTCCATAGTGATCACTGGGCTCCAAAGCTACCAAGCTTAGTTGAAAGTCTGATGCAGTCCCTAATGCTGTCCTCATTGTACCACAGGCCATCACCTTCAGATCTTAAAAATTTATGTTTCAACTGGTAAGTGCTACTGACTCCAACCCCCCAGAAAAAGTAACTCAAATCCTCAGGGTGGATATTCTTCCTGAAAAAGCAGAAGCTAGCAGGGAAGAGCATATGCTGAATTGTCTTTAACACTCTTTAAGCATTTTAAACAAATGCATTGTTACATGAAGTCACCTCAGATCAGTCTTCTGGGCCTTTCTCACACTCTAACTCCTGCATCATGCAATTTTTCAGTATGGCAGAAGAAAGAAACCCTTATTCTCTATGTCATTCTGGACGCCACTTCAGTTGGCTCCCGGCTCCACATATATCACAGAGAAAACCCATTTTTAAAAATGGTACTTAAATTTCCGATAAAACATCCTGAAATTTTTGTATATCAGAGACAAAATCTGCTGTACAAATTTCAGGTGTAGATATGTAATGAAGAAATTAATACAGCCTTGATTTTTGATGAAAAGAACTTCACTGCTCTTTTCACTGTTCTCTCACTTACTGTTTATCTAGTCTTAAACTAGATAGCAAAACTGCAAAGATTAAGCAAAAAAGTCCCTAAGACTTGAGTCTTTTCATCGGCTATGCTGACAGCTTTCTTAGGCCTTTTCCAACAAATAACTCTCATTTCCTTTGTTCCTGATGCTCCTGTGTCATACACAAACAGGAAAGTTAAAAGCAACAATGCATGAGGCATCAGGTGGGAATTTCCTGTCTCACAACAGTCTTTATCCAACTCAATTACCTATTAGTCTTGGTTTAACAAAAATATATTAAGCCACTACTTTCAACAGTGAGACTTCAATTTTATAACCCTTTCCTTTTATATAATCCCTTCCCCACAGTACTGAGATATTCTCTGTTTAGGCCAAACTGTGTCACATGAATACCTGACCAACTCACATGAGTCGCCTAACATGAATCACTTTTGTCTAGTGCACACCCCTAATAGCAGTATTCTCAAGGGTCTCCAAAGGGCACTAAATTTCAACAGGCTGAGAGAGGCATTTTAAGGAAATGCCTTTTTACCTAGTTTCAAAGTACTTGAGTAAAGCTAAACAGTGGGCTTTTATGGCAAGACAAGTTATCAAGGGTTAGTTCTCCATATGAAACCAAGATAACTGCCCCTTGTAAGAAAACGCTCTCCTCATCTAAGCACGTGTAGAGATGCAAGAGTATCTGCACTTGGACAAACTTCAGTTTAAACTTAACAAAAAAAATTGCATCTGTGACTCTATTTGTACTTCACAGAAAAGCCTAGAGATGTAACCATTTCAGGTGGTAAGACACCCAATACTCAAAGCAGTTTATTTCCCAGTTAGGTGAAAATTGGTTCAGTAAACGAACAATATTCCTTACCTTTTTGTTCCCAGGTATAAAGCTTGACAGTTCTAGTTTCACAATGGTTCAGCCCTACTCGTGGCGGTGGTACTTTTGTTGAGGGAAAGGGAAGGGGGGGAACACACTGACAAATGTTATTGTGGGTTATTGTTCATAAAGTTTTTTTGAATCATTTGCATTACTAAAGTATCTCATTTCACTTGAGTTTCACTTGCAATGGAAATGTGAAACTACGGATTTGGGCAGATCAGTTCTGGCCAGCCTTGCTGCCCACAGCTGTTTGCTCTATTCTTCCATTAGAGGTTGCTACCTTCACACAGGCAAGTTGGCAACCATTTATTCCTCCCGACACCTCATCTGCTCTGGTTCACAATCTATCAACTCCCCTTAAATTTATCTTCAGCTTTCATTTGGCCCATTTCAATTACACTGAATTAATGCCTTTTGAGATGCCATCTGCTTAGAAATTAACATCAGAAAACAACAATCATTTTTCAGATCCCTTCTAAGGGGTCTAAACTAAGTACTGGACAATCTGGAAATTCAGAGTTTTTTTCATAGAAACTGAATTCATTTTCATTAAACCACAAAACAAGATCCAAAAAAGAGTGATGACGGATTGAAAAATTGTGCTTAACTCCCTTTTCTTATCTTCTTTTCCTCTGAAAATACAGTTTTAAGAAAGCTTTCACCAGCACTACAATTCACACGCAGAATTGTGAGTTACCATGATACCAGAGAAATCAGCTCTGGTGAGTCTGTTATATCATTCACTACAGTTGCCAGGAACTTTTAAGAAGAAGAAAAAAACCCAAAAACAAATTAAAAGAAACCAAAACACACACACACGTCTTTTTGCTTTAGACTTCTACTTGATTCCCCGGAGTGGACTGGATAAAGTACTATGGACTACATGCTGTACCTGCAAGCATCAGCACCCATGCACAGTAAATCTCTTAAACAGTACAATTTCAGGAATCATTTTGTGTGATTTAATATTTACAGACAAGAGCTTTATTTTTTGCATTCTTCACAAATTCTTTATCAAAAAAATCCCCTTTCAAATATGAGACTGTCCTCTAAATTGTTTGACATTAAGATTATGGCCGAGGGAATGATGGTGTTTAATCCCAGAATGTCACACCAAAATGCAGTTCACAAGAATAAGCACCTCAGCCATCATTCCATCAAGTAAAGTTACTTATCAACTTATAGACTATGCTATGATACTAACTCATATAAACCCCACTTCTAAATCCTCTGCTATTCCTTGCTCAGGAATCAACAGGCACTGCAAGTTCATCTCTGCAATGGAGGTATTTCTCAAGAACATGCTTCAGACGGGCCAATAACAAAGGCATCTCTGTAAAACTCCCCAACAGAAGAAGCAGAAATAAGAAAAGGAATGTGACATTGGTATGGCAGGTTCTAGGTTGTTGCAAATAATGCCGTTAGATAGGCAGGGCTGGGAGGATGCAGGATATGACATGACCAGAACGACAACTAGCCATGTTCCATGTTCAACAAAACACACACCTTCTTTATTACAGATTCTTTGAAAAAGCTTATGTTATGTTTGGGATATCCAACTGGAATAGGTGCTACCCAGCTCTCTGTGATTTTTGTAATAATAATTGAAGTATTTAAAATACCATTTTACATGGTACTAACTACACAGTTGGATAATCTATAACAGAAAATAACCATACCTGAAAGGTATGCAACTTTTTCCTTTAAAATTGGCAATACTTCCATAGCCTTCATTTCATCATTTTTGCGAAACCCTGAAAAAATGAAAAGATGATTAGTCAGCAATTCAGACAAGCTCAGCTTCTACATTTAATGAATACACTGTAAAACATTTACCTTTGGAATACATTATGAATGTTATGATTACAGGAATTAAGATAACCTTACAATAAAAGTCTGGGAGGAGGAGCATCAAGCTATTAAGAGCATGTACCTTTAGAAAAATTACCAGCAAAAAAGAAAACCCCAACCCAAACCCCAAAAACCCCACAACAACATAGACAAACAAACAAAAACATATAAACAAATAAAAACACCCACCAAAAAACCTTCAACCCCCCCCAAAAACCCACGCAAAAAGACACACCAAAAAACCGCAACACTATTTACATGCAACTTTCTTTAAATCACTTCTGTAAGCACAATTCTTTTCTGCTGCCTGACAGGCACAGCATTTTGTAACTGAAAGCATATTTTGTCACACTAACTCTACACACACGGAGTTTGAAACTGTCCGTCCCCAAGCTAAGTGATTACAGACAATGTTGCAAAGCAGCACATCAACAGCTTGTCCCTCCTCTCTACTTCCTATTTCTACTACTCTGTTTCTGTGGCCAAATGCTAAGTTCTTCCTTCTTTGATAAGGAAGATCTTTTAACCTTATATTCCATTTTGGCCTGTACAGCACAGAAATGGTCATGTTTAGGCCAATTTTATTCATCTTACAAGAACTGTGATAGAACACATCTTCAACTAACTGTCTGTATGACCCTTCCTGGTTTGTTTGGATTCATGGTTTTTTTAAAAAATAATCTTATTTCTGAAGGAAGTACCTCTGCTGGGCAAGTGAGAACCACTTTACTTCTCTATCACTGTTGAAGCACAGAAGTGCTTTTAAGACAGCTCAAATAGCTTGCTATGACACCACAGCTGTGTTCTTTAAAGGCAACAGTTTGAGATGTACAGAAGGTAAAATAAGCTTTTTAGTTATTTGTAGTTTCAGGGAAACATACAAGAGCAAGCTCTGGTGCACATATGGCAATCTTTTCTAAAATAAATTGTTCTTCCTCTGTGTCTCTAGAGATGGCAGCAGAAACCCCCACTGATGCCCAGCCAGGAGGCCATCATTTCACTTCATCCTCAAAAATATCCAAATATTCATATCCTTTGGTCTCAGGTTCTAAGCTTAAATGAAGGATCTGTGCACTTCAGAGCTAAAACCTGAAGGTATCAAAGGGGTGTCATCAAGTAACATAAGATCTATAATTAAGGGTATCATGCACATAAAATCACATAACAGGTTTTCTACTCCAGACAGCAGTATTGAGACTTCTGTGCCGCTAACACGCTAGGTTATGGGCACTATCCTTCAAAACAGACCCAGGATGCACCAAACACAACACCAAAGGGACACAGATGGCCAGGTGTTTGCATGTCATCAACTACACTGAATGACACTTTATCCCGAAGAACTGAGGGGAGACACGGTAGCAGTCCTCAAATCACATAAAGCCTAGTGGTGGTAAAAGTAAGCTGGCTAGAATTACACTCAGAGGTTTACTTTAGGTGGCAGGAAGTTTTGTAAAGGAAAGAACCGTGAAGCAGATGGAAGTTCCCTGGCTAGTTCTTTGTTTTTTCATGAACATCATAAACCAAAAACAAACCCAAAATTCGATACACTTTTTCAGAGAGGCTAGACCAGGAAAAACTGGTTCCTTGGGTAACCATGCAGCACGGAGGGTTTCTATACGATGGGCAGTATTTTGCAATTACACAGCAACTCCAGACTGGCAAAGCAGTGGAGTGATTACTTTCAAGTTTGCACTTAGGCTCTCAAGAGTCTAAGACAGAGCCAAAGGAACCTCGTGCATTATTCCTCCTCCAGAGTAATGGCTTTGAGTTATCAGCTTTTTACTGAAATTGCCTACCAGTTTTATTCCTACTAAGTTTTTGTTTAATATGGACTAAAGCTCTAAACAAGACTTTCAGAAAAAGCTTAAATTAATCATCTAAAAGGACAGCAAATACCTTTTTTCCACCTTGAAATACTTGGGCTTCAGTTGACTGTTAAGGCACACTTCCAGGGTTCAATTTTTTTTTAATGTGCTTTGAGCTACCCACCATAAGCTTAATGCCAATTTAGCATGCTCAGCTTTCATATCAACCATGGCAATCCCTTTTCTTTACAGTAAATTTAGAGGTAGAAAACACTTTCTCCTCACCTAAAAAGCATGCAGAAACTAGTGCTGTACTTTGCTGTCTCTCTTAGCTCAAAATTACCCAAGACACTGATGTTACCACAATTGCTTGCTCAGATTTCTAAGCCCTTAAACTACTTCACCTCGGATGATGCTCAGTAGCTGCACGTTTTGCTTTGCCTGTGGCATTTAAGAAGGGAGAAACATTTAGCTAACATTTCTCTGACTATTAAGGGGCCGCTCAAGGTAAACACCCTAGCAAATACGTTAGTGCTTGGCTCACATTCTGCATCTGCATATCCTTAAGGCTGACTGCCTTGGATTATCATATTCCTGCTGCTCTAAACAGTCTATTTTTATTCCAGTTCTGCAGTGTTAAAGCTTAACTGAAAAGACTGTGGGGATTACAACAGATGAAAGAATGCTAGGGAGCAAAGAGGGTGAATACAGCGGGAAAGTATCATATTTTTATCTCCAACGAAGCAATAATAAAACAAAAACCCAGCAATATAAGCAGGTCTTAAGGGCTTGGGGTTTGTCCTCCCCCCCTCTTTTTAAAGCCTCTCTACCACGAAACATTTGCGATCGTGAGGATTTAATTTAAAAAAAAAAAAAAAAAAAGAAAAATTAAAAGGCATTTACCACACTCAAATGAAATGCCATAAATATCTGCACCAATCTCTCCCTACACAGCTCAGCATCCTCCGCGCCAGCCGGCTGCATCACATGTTCCTGGGGGTGATGTCATCCTTCCCGGGCCGGGCGGCTGCAGCTCCCGCCGCCGCGGTGCCGCCGCAGTGCCCGCAGCCTCGGCACCCGCCCGCGGCCACGGGCGAGCAGAGGGCTCGCTGGCGGACCCGCTCCCGGCGTGGCCAGCTCCACGGGAGAGCACAACCCACGCCTGCACGCTGCAGCTGGGCGAGTATGAAATTCCAGAGCGTTTTCATTCCCACGGCACACGCTTCTCTTTTGGAAGCACAATGTGCGTCTATGGCACATATTTATGGCGTTCCTTTCGCTATCCAGTTCACCTAAAGAGGCATTCTTATTTTAAAAATGTTGTTTCTAATAATAAATCCTACATCTTTTAAAGACAATTCCAGTCTTATACAGGAAAATCATCCTTGATATTTTCAACACCTATTAAAGGAATACTTATTTTACAGTGTTGCATTTTTAATAGGTAGTGTATGCCCTTCTGTTGTATCATACATCATACAGACTCTTTTCCCTAACTACCAGTCAGGAGGGAAGACGCTCAAATTATGTTAATTAATATTCAATTTCAGTAGATTAAGTAACACACCACTACACAGCCCATTTCAATTTAAGAGGTTCTCCCCCACTCCCCACAAAGAATTACAGAATTACACAATCCTGTGAGTTATACAGTCTTCTACTAAAACAGTCTTATTACAGAGCAGTTATTGAAATGTTCTACCACACAACTTAAGATCTTTAAAATGTGCCAATAGGAAACAAACAAAGTCATCTAAACCCTTTATCCAGATGTATACATTAGAAAATTAGGAAGTCTTCCCCACAAATACACACACCGTCACATCTTTGTCCCTACAAGTTCAAAGCCAGAAGACACCATCAACTAGACAAATGTAAAAAACTAAATTGTCTGTACTTTTTCTTATGCTGTATGAAGGTAAAATATTTTGCTGAAATAATATATTACATTTTTTGTAAGTTAAAACATCCATGAAAAGACGGTATTTTTGGGTAGAGGTATCAACCCTAGGAGGTTTCCAAGAGATCTTTACCCAAATGGCCAGGGCAGACTTCCCTCATTTGGGCTGCAAGTGTTCCCAAATCCCACGGTGAAGACCTGGCTGCAGAGCTGCATATCCACCTGCCCTGGAGATCAGAGAGTAACCCAGTGTAAAGGAGCCATCTTTGTCCGGCAATCACAGCATTCCTGTAACTCTGCTGCTCCCCAGTTACCCCACTTGCTGAAACTTCCCACAGGTATTGAAATACGGTGAGAAAGTCACCTTTAGAGCTGTAACACATGGGGTACTTGAGTGGAAGTTTACACAACCAAGACAAACACTCTATATTAGTGTAAGGCTGAGGCTTCCTTCAGATGCAGCAAACAAGGTAACTCTGTTATCATGTTGCACTGCGATGATCAGTGACTAGTCAGCCACACAATTACAGGGAGCAGACAAAATTACCTTAAGCCTTTAGGTAACAATTCGATTACAGAACTGTGATACGAACCAATGTTGGAAAACCCTTCCCCAAAGATGCACTGCCACCCCAAGAACACAGGAGTCTTTACTTCAGAGGTGTCTTCAGTGATGTGCATCATTCAGTTATGGCAACAAACATAAAATATGGAAACAGAAATTAAGACAACAAAGACTCAGAAACTGAGGCTAAGAGCAGCGCCTATTAGGAAAGAGTCTGACCAAGCATTCATCCATCGCTGTCACACACTTGAAATTTTTCTGCAACTTGGCTGGAGAAAAACAGTAAAAAAAAGGGGAATGCTTTCATCCTGAAAACTCACACCTTAAATAACACAACTGCTTTTCACCTTGCAACATAAAAACAAGACCTTTGAACTAGCACAAAGCAAAAAAGCCAGACCCAACCCAGAGTATGTTGATGCTTTAGGCTTTGTTTGGACTTCAGAATGATTCCCTCTCATGTCACCAACAGAAAGTAAGTGCCTTATCTGCCAGGCTGCTTCACTCCAGCATGAGACTTCTAATCTCCATCTCTTTTTTAACAAATATCCCATCCTGAATCAGAGAAAACTCTTTCAGTGACTTATTTTCCAATAGAGTACTCTCTTCATTTCAACAGACCTGCTTCAATAGACTTCTGCTCAAAAACCCATGCTAAATTCTACAGAAAAGAAAAAAAAAAACACATAGAAATTGTACTAGCAGCATTCAGAACTCCTAATTACCTATGACTTGGTAATAATTGGACTGATTTAGGTTAGTCTTAAGTGAAAAGAAATATTTGCTAGAAGATGAGAGATACAATTACTTCCATGGGTGGGGAAGAGACTGTTTCCCAGCCAAGCAGCAATGTACTTTATCCAGGTAAGGTAGCAGCAACTGCAAACCATTCTCCACAACTCCTTGCATCCGCTAACCCTTTTGTGTTAAGGTTCACCTTGGAACAGGTAAATCTCAAAAATGCAGCCACTCAACGTTTAAGCAAAAAGAATTCAAGATGTTGCTGTCTTTAGCCTTTTTTCTATTTCACAGCATGAATTATATCAACTACATGACTGAAATTTGAGCTATTCCCTCACTTTATTTGTAAATCTATCCTAGCTACATTTCAAGAGAAATTGCTTTTTAATCAAGTAAAAAGAGGAGGGGAAAAAAAAAGGAGGGCTAAAGAAGCTCAAATGGAATACAATTAGTGCAGTATTAGACTGATTAAGGTTTCATTATTTGCTCTTTTTCATTCCCCATACTACAAGATCACAGAATATTCTAAATGGGAAGGGACCCACAAGGATCATCGAGTTCAACTCTTAAGTGAATGGCCTGTACAGTGATCAAACCCACAACCTTGACATTTTTAGCACCATGATAAATCCCAGAAACCTATAGGTTTATTCAACTTTGCTTATCAGTTAACAACTGTATATGATAAACCCCAGCTGCAAGTCAATTTATACACTAACCTCCCATGTTTTTCAGGTGTCCAGAAAGAGAGTACAAAGCAGGTTCCTCTTCTCCCATTTTAATATGGAAAGTTTTAAAACTTGGTTGGTGAGTAAATTTCTAAATAAGGTATTATTCCATGAAAAATAATTTTAAACAAGATATGAGGAGATTCACAAGCAGCCATTGTACAACCTTTTACATTCTTACTGTGAAGTTCTACATAGAAACCAGTATAGATTAAGTCAGTAGAACCATTAAATTCTTTCCTTCCATCAGATTCAATGACTGCAGAGCCCCACAAGTCTTTGGGCTTTTAAATGAAATCACACTACTGAGGTAAAGGTGAGAAAGAAAACTGAACTTTCATAAGCAGAAAATGGCAGAAACCCAGCAATAAATGAGAATATAACCCAAAGGGTGGCAAAGGCAATCAAAAGGCAACTAAAGTTAGTGCATGTATGGGATTACTGATAGCTTTCCTTGAGTTTGACTCAAGAATTTTAAATGCTAATTTCAATTTTATGGTAGGCTTAACTATAAATTCATACTTTTGGATGCAAGTAAAGGATTCATAGTGCAATCAGAGCTGTCAATTCACCAACTGCACTGTTATCACTTCCCGTTATAGACATTGCCTATATTCAGTGCTGCTCAGCAATCTCATACCATCTTTCACATTGCAACAAAGCAAGAGAATTCAGGAAAATTATGGAATAGACTGCAATTCTTTCTCTGAATCTTTGTGAGCTTGCAGATGACCAGTTTCAAAACCATCTTAGGAACAGTAACTTTTAAGTATGCCTGTCATGGCATCTTTAAGATCATACATCTTTCTTCTTAGAGAAAATGAGGAACTATCAGTAGGGTTTTTAATGACATACAGGTCACTCAGCAACATTAGTAATCTTGACATTCATCACTTATTCATTCAATTTTTCTCAGTCCAGATTCTAAAACCTCCAGGGGACTCCAACAAGGATACAGTTTAGAGTGATATAACCAAAGTGGCATGATTTCAGTGTTGTTCCAGCAGCCATAGTCATGAACTTCAGCAAAATATTTGCTGTATTCGTTTTATGTTAAAAACTTGGTTCTGAATTTAAAGCAATTCCAGAGCTTCTGACTCCATTCTGCTCTGATCAGGTTCAAGACCCTCTCATCAGAAAACTTTGTGCCTTCAAACTCTGACTTTAATCACAACAGATCACAGAAATGTCCCTCCTTTTCCCATTTTGTTTTCCAACTTAGGCACTCTTCATACAAGCTGCAGGGAATTGCAACACATCAGTACCGAGCCTGTATGCAGTGCTACCATGTGGCAATCAGGGCCTCAAAGAAGCAGACAGCTGAGAAACTGCCTTGAAATAAGAAAAGGAGATTCATTAGAAAGTTACTACCTCTTTAAGCCACTTTCAGTTTTCGGCATTTTGGCTAAGAGTTGAGGTTCCCTCTTGCCATTTTTACCAGTTCCCTGGTTTGTTCTGACACCAGAACCTCTCCTGTCTGTAAATCATGGGAAGAGCACAATATCATACAGAGAGATGTGGGACAAGAACACTACTAGTGTACTTGACAGTAATTACTCAAACAAGATCAAATTCATTGACTGAATGACTGGCTCGCTCTTCCTTGGAAGCTGACATACTCATCTATTGCTCTTAATTACTTATTCATCAGCAATTAGCCAGAAACTAGCTAACTTAGGTGTGTACTGCAAAATTTGATGAAGAGCTGCCTTAAGAATGTAAGTTGAAGAAAACTCCAAATCCTAAATCACTGTTAAAATTTCCTTTTAAGTGGGTAACAAGAACCTTAGGCTATCCATATTTTGTACCGAGGTCATTTCCAACCTGAATTACCCTTTGATTCTATGAAAACCATGAGACACAAGTACAAACATCCATTTTTCAATTGAAACTTAAGATGAGACCATCAAAATCGCAAAAGTTTCCCCCTTTTACATGAGGGCAACTGTGTTCTTAAATTTCTGTATCTCTTCAGGATCTTCAATCTGTTCCTGCTGTCCTACTGGCATTGTTGGAAGTTCATTTGTTTTGGTGGGAGCTGCTCATCCATCTCTAAGTGCTGCAATACTTCAATTCACTGCCCTGCTGAGGTAGCAAACCTTTTTGTTGTGGTGTACAGCAGCAGCACACGGCTCTCACTGCAGTCAGACACTTTCCCTATTAACTGTTGCTACAGACACTCATGGCTTAGGGGCCTACACTATCAGAGCTACCAGGAGGGTACCCAGTCTTCTATAAAAGACTAGTTTAACACGTAGTTGTTTTTTAACGAGGTCTGTAAGCAATTTCACTTATTTCTCTGTTCAAAACACAGATCTAGTAAAAGGCAGTAGCTTCGAAATTCTGCGCAGCAACAGCTGGAACATAACATTTTAGATCATGTCCTTTGGCTCTTGTTCCAAACCACCATCTGGAGAAATCTTTTTCCACAGTGAAATTGATGAAGACTACAGCAAGAGCAGTAAAAATAAGCAATTTAAAACATCTTGAAAATCATCCTGAGTAACAATATGAAGAACTATTTCCATCAGCCCCACAATCAACCAAAAATACCAAACCCTAGACTGTGTACTTTTCAATAAAAAAAATCCTTTTTATAGCACAAGGTATTGCTCTTGGGCTTTCTATCATTCACAGACCCCAAGATTTGGCATTTAATGGTCATATTTTTTTTCCTTTTCTCCACTCTTTTTTCTTTTTAAATATGCACACACTTTCACAACATTTTCATCACCTTATGGAGATATATATGCAAAAATTAGACTTGGTTACGTTCATACTTTCAGACACTGGTACTTAAACAACCATTTTTTGTTGAATATTCCTCCTCCCTCCCCGCTTGCTTTTTTTGCAGGACATTTTATATTCCTTCTGTGGAAGAACTAGCCATTTGCAAAAAGATATATGTCAAATAACCTGATTTGTGCACAGCTCTCCTTCCTTCAAATTCCCATTTTATTAGTTTGCAGCTGTAAGGAGCTTGAGCTCCAAAAGCACTGAGACACAGGAAATCTAGGATGAATCCAAGCTCCTCTACTACATTACAGTGCACATACAAAAGATCTATATGAGGAGGAAGGAGGAGACATTTTTCTTCATCTTGTGCTGTAAAAATTGTCAGGGTCCTATTGAATTAAACACCAGAGCAAAAGAATCGTACATAGCTTTTTTTATTCAGCTCTTAATTTATGATGTGGGGCTGTTGGAAGCATTTAGAGGGGAGAGAATAAAGTTTTACATCAGAGCACCTCCCTGTTCTATCTCTTTACTGAGCCGATTTTACTTAAAACACTGATTAACATAAGCTACTGGTTAGAATGAACCAATTCTGGAAAAAAAAAAAAAGAGTAGTGATCAGGAGTCCACAGGGGAATTAAAGCTTGGGTATTTCACTTTTAATATGTGAGCGGTTGCTAACAGCAACCTGTCTCTCCCTCCCTGCCTGCCTTTAAAAGGGAGAGCAAGATTAGCACGAAACACCAAAAGGGATGTCCAACACACATCTCGTTTTGCTCAAGGATTACGTCAGAAATTCTAGCTTGAATTACTCTGAGCAGGTGTGTATTCTCAACACACACGCCACGTTAATCGAAAAATACGAGTTTAAGACAATATAAGGCAAAGAAAGCGAACAAGCAATCGCTCTGCTGAGACAAATGTGAGACACGCGCGGGCTTGGCAGTGTGGAAGCGGTGCAGCACAGCTTGATCTGCATGCGAGCGGGTGACAGCATGGCTCCCACATGCCCACCGCACTCACAGCGGCACACATTACATCACCAGCTTTGTGCAGGGCTGAGCCATTGCTCAGCTCAGCTCGGGAGGAGTGCAGCCACATGCTGCATTCCCAGATCCATCCCCCAAACCGTACGGAGGCAGAAATATGAACGATCTGGAGCCACGTAAACCTTCCTCTCCCCATCCTGTCAAAAATGCTCCCCATCCGATCCCTTTGGCAAATTTCAGTAGAAACAAAAAGACCCTTACCTCATTCTGCTTTATGAACGGATTTCACTCAAGAATAAACAGAAAGGATTTTGCAGGTTGTCATGACTAAGAAAGGAAGATTTCATTCTTCATTTATCAAATTTGTTCTAGCAGATTATCTCCTTCAGATGACAAAGGCAAGCAGCCTGAATCTCATTAGAGTTACATTTAACACAGCTACTTAAGTACACAAATTTAACCTAAATCAAGGCTGGGTGTTCTTCGTGAACTCCATTTACTCAGCTCCTATGTTACTGTAATGAGAACAAGATTAACATCTTGCCTTCGCTTTCTTTCATTTCTGCAAACGGCTACATGTTACTATAAATGCAGCATGTGCACTTTCACAGCTCTGGTCAGAACCATACTCCCAAACTCAGCACTCAAAACCAGCATTTCTCATCAGCCCATCTATCCTCAAGTCATGAGTAAATTAGCTTCAAATTCATTTTTATCAAGGATATGTAGCATATGCAACACCAAGACAGACAAGACAAAGCAAGCAGCTCTCAATGCTACTTAGGACAGAAACCCATAGACATAATAACTCTTTGTTTCTAAAGCTTTAATATTTGCATGCACTGTCAAACAACTGATATATATTACAATAGTGTCGTATTTCTTTGGTAACAACTGTTACTTGAAACTAGAGGTACTGCATTATACTCACAAGTGTGCAAATCAAGTTCTCCTTCAACTTAACACAAGCAAAAAAACACATGTGAAATCTTGCTCAGACCAACCAAACTAGACAAAAGCTATTTAAACTTGACTGCAACTTACCACTTCCTACTACTTGCCAGCACAACAAATGCAGCCTAATACTTGTGAGAATCCACTATTTCATGCTCCAATTCTAACACCACATATATGGACACACAGATACGATGTTAAAATAGATATGGTTGCTCTCATTAAAATAAGAAAGCGCAGGTGATTACTTATCTCTTAGCACAGATACTAAGTATTCACTCATCAGCTTTATTCTTCAGCCATTCACCTCCATAACACTACCTGCAAAATGCCACCCCCAGCAAATGTCTTCCGTATTGTTTTATTTCAATAGAGGGCATTCATCACATGGGCATGTTCAAGCACCTCTGATCCATGCCTTTAAAGAACATGCTCAGACTTACCAGGCATTATGCAGTACGGTATAGATACCATGTGATACCATCTGCAAATCAGGATAACTACAATGATTCAAGAACTGGAAGTTACAATATTTTAATTAAGTTCACAAAACTGGCCTAATTTAAGCTCAATTAAAATGGGTTTGCTGGTCTTACACTACACTGACTCACTCTACACAAAATTCTAAAGGCATGATTTCCTGGAAAAGCTCTTTGAGACAACAATAGAAGCTAACTTTTTAATTGCATTAAAAAGCAGCAAAGTACTTTGGCATGTATATGAATCCATTACTTCAAAAGTCTACGATGTATTTTAAACACTAGGTAAGATTTTAACAATGCTTCTGCCTTCATGTCTTCTGTTCCTGACATGATTAAAGATTCACAAAGTTGTCTCTGAAGATTTTAAATTCTAAAACCAATTAGCAGTCTATAGGTGTACATCTAAGTGACCCAGCAAGCTTAATTAGAAATATTAGCTTCTCTAGAGCAGAATAGTAACAAATGTGAAATTAGATTTCTCTTAGGCTGTTTTCATCTTTATTTTATTATTTCCACCCCCAACTCTTCTCAGCAGGTTACAATACAAGTTTATGGCATTAGTAGAGCAGCAGTTGTTACATTATTTAGTTAGGCAAATATTTTTATTTTTGCATGTTATTAAAAAAGAAACATTCTTTCCTAAAGTGCTTTTGGTATAGAACCACTTTTGTTGTAGACAAGTCATTCTTACTTGCTTTTGAGCTCCAATACCCTGACATACAATTCACATTGCCAAACTCTCATATCTACTATTATTCAAAAGCAAAACAAAAAAAAAATCCTGAGAAATTAACTCATGTCAGAGGTTTATTGAGTCTTTTTTTTTTTTGCCTGGCAGCTACTGTAAGCTTGAATAGGAAGTAGTATCACATCCTTTTGCAGCACAAGTCATTTTGGTATAGACAGATAATGAATGTATTCTGGACTCAACACAAGGGCAAGTATACACATTGTATACTGGAGCATACAGTTAGACTGCAAGACCTGGCTGCAACTTCTCCGTAACAGGCTTCCCCAAAAGTTTTCATAGCTGATACATCTAACGGCCTCCCTTTTTATGCTTCCCTAACTCAGCACAACTGTATATGACCAGTATCACCTAGTACATTTCGTATATAAGAACACTCTTTCCAAGTCCTTTCCGCACAGAGTTTTCCTGATATATTTTATCCTCACTACCACTGCGTCAACCTTGTTCATGCTGATGATAGGTCAGTTCCGTGGCACCACCTGACTACAAGAGTAATAAAAGTAGATGGGAGTATTTTATCTATTATCTCCTCACACTTCACAAAATGTTTCATGAGGACTAGTCCTCTTCAGAAGTTACTTAACAGAACCTGGACTATATGTACAGCAATGAGATGTCTGGAGACCCTTTCCTCCAGTAGATGCTTTGACTCAGTATACTTCAGAAGCAAGATTTAGCCCATTACCACACACAACTCAACTGCACACAAATCTATCCCAGTTAGCTCAAATCAGTACACTTCCAACATCAACTTAGTTCCGAATTCAGTAACTGAGCACCAAGCACAAACGCCATGGCTTCTAACCCTTCAAAGAAGGAGGCAAAAGCAAGCTAGCAGAATATATTTCTGTCAGAGCACTAATACTGTTAGCAGCAACAAAAATGCCTGGATTTCAAAGACGACTAAAAATTGTACTACCATTTCAACATCTGGAGAAAACAAATACGAGGTACTTGACACTCATAAAAAGAAAAACTTAGAACTAGCAGGGCTTACTCTGTCACTTGCACTTGAAATAATGACACACGTGATGATGCCAAGAATCTAAGCTACAGCACCACAACTCAGCACCTCTACTTGCCTTCTTGATAGCATTGTTTTATAAAAGAAGTTCATTTAAGAATCAAAATCAACAAAGCTAATGTTTATTTGGATTTCTGACAAAATACCTTGAATGAGTCCAAAAGGCTTCTCAGACAGGGCCAATATCAGAAGCTTAAGTTGCCTACCCAATCCGCCTGTTGCTAGCAGATGTGAGATAATCCCATCCTTACAGAAGGCCTGCTTTTGACCTCTTTGGGTAATTGATTGCCATTCAAATCACTTTTCAAATGACTGTTCTTACATTCAGATTTTTTTGAACTGTCATCCTTCAAGCTTTTGAAGCTCAATGACTTTCTATGGATATAAGCTCCCTGACCTTATCAGACTTTTTTTTTTAACCTTTCCAATTATTACATACTATTCCACATTGAAGACATTGGTATTTCAAAATTTGATTTCTCACAAAGACTTCCAATTAAATGTGACAGTCAAGTTTATTGTGATTTCCTTTTTTGTTGTTGTTGTTGAGCTGTTTGAAATGGCTTATGATTCTGAGCAACAGCCCCTGACCTCTACAAAATATTTGCTTTCAAATATCCAAATAACTGAATCACTCTTGGTTATAGCAAGAAAGAATTGCTACAGAGCTTCCAGATAGGAAGTAAAATTTTCCAATTTGCTTCAGTTTCACCAGTTCAGCCCAGTGTTGCTACCTGTTAGTCTGTCAGCACCTACTAATTGATTACAACTGAATCAAAGGCTTAATTATACCAGGTACTGTAACTCCTTGTATCAAAAATATTAATGCAGTATGGTACAGTTAAGTAGGCAGGAGGCAAACACTGGCAGCCAGTGGACTAACTGTAAAGATTTACAAGAAAGTTGCTTGTAGTTACTTATAGTTTTCAAAAAAAGGAGTTCATTCATTATTAAGCATTAAGCCTTAAAGTGCTAACTCAGAAGTCCACTATGAAACTCAGCTATTTTAATTTTTGTGGTACAGATATCTGTGCTAACAGTTACAGACAGCTCATGAAATGATTGCAGGGATAATCATGTGCACACACGCACGGGCACATCGCAAAAGCCAAGGAATGGGCTCTGCCAAGCTCCACACAACTACGGTGTCCAGAGTATAGTTCAATGAACGTTCCCTTTTGGTGGCAGCGCCAGCTTAAGTCAGAGTTTTACAATAATTACCAAAAGCAGGCTGGGGATTCTTAGTTTGATTAACCACTACCACATCTGTAGTCTGAACAAAGGCTCCCATGCATTAAATTCTGATTGTCAAGTATAGCTGTCCATTGACAAACTGGTTAAAAATAACGAAACTGAACAAATAAGAGATCATAGAGATCTCCCCACTGAAAAGGACATGTCATCTGGAAGAAATGAAAATTTCAAGAAAAATAGAATTCTTCATGACCTCAAAAGAAAGAACGGCTATGAATACTACCACGCTCTATCAGGAAGAGACTCCCTTCACAAATACAACACGAGGCAGGCCAGTACACAGACTTCCAAACACAAATTTAAAGCAGGACAGACAGGCGAAAGAAAACAACCACTTGTTCAAGCTGAGTGCATACAGATCTATGTATCTTCAGTCAAATACCTGTAACTGATTTTACATGTTCTATTGTTAAAAAAATGTAGGCTGAAATATTCATCTTTGTCTTCCTTAAGGGAAGACTGACTGGCAGTTACTGGTCAATATCAAGGCACTCCATCCACATGGGTATATGCACCTCCAACAGGAAGACACAGGGATAACAACAAAGTGACTACCTGTAATTAACAGAAATCAATATATCACACGGTAAAAGATAGATGCACATAATGCGGACTTAAAAAAAAAAGTTCCTTATGCTTAAATTGACAACCAAAAAACCAAGAGAAAATACGATCTACTCACTCAACACATACCTGGTACCTCAGCACACTTATAAAGTATAGTAGAACAGCAGCATATCAGTGAAGACTAAGAGAGAGTTCTAGTAACTGAGCATGGAGCTGATTCAGTTCTGAAATTCCAGCCCATCAAACAAACAGAAAATGAGTTAAGCTAGATAAACCAACTGCACCCATATATTTCTATTCAAGGGTACCACATCTTAACAGGTCAACTGCAAGCTTGAATTTTAACATAGTGTGGGCATGCCCAAGCAAAGTTAACTGTATGTCACATGCCAACTAGAGTCTTCAACTGGGAAAGAACTTAAGCGGTCCTTCTGGTTTACAAGAAGAGATGCATATTTCTTTTTAAGGGAAGTATCATGGAAACCATGCGTTACAATAATATTAATCTAAAGCAGACAAGAGCACTTGTTGAAAAGCCACTGGAGACTGTGGATCAAATTACAAGAGCCAGAATTACTACATTACACCAGGCAGCTACAATGCCATCCTCTGCATTTTCACACTCCAGAACAGCAGCCTTAGAACAAGAAAACAACTGCTGCTACTGGCTCAGAGATCATCTTTAGTTGTCAGGTGAGCAATGTTATTTTGACATAGGCAGCCATTAGCTTATCTGTGTACATCCTTTATCTCTAAAATCTTCTTCATTTACTTCGAAGTGCTATTCACCCTGTACACACCACAGGCATTTCTTCTTCATAATGAGTTCAGTATCTGCATTTGTGCTCCCTTCAGCAGATGACTAATATTACAAGCACACTATTTTGATTGACACCTAATACCATAGCTGCCATTATCACTTACATCAAGCTAAAACATGAAGTGTTACCCACATCTATTTGGAGAGTAAAAGAATACAGAATTGCTTTGACACATTGTCAAGAAGCACTGTCAAGATTCACCCACCATAGCTATGTTTTCTGTTTCTCCATCTTACAAGGTCATTAACTAACAAGTAGAGATGATTCTACCATATTATAGCTACACATTCAATTTAATTTTGAATATTATACAGTAACATGCTATTACAAGACAATGCTCAAGAAATATTCAAGTGACTTACCATTCAGAAGTATCAGTACACTAGTTTTCTGTTTTACGTCCCATTTATAAGAACATATTGTTCATACCCTCAGAGGCTCAATATGTCTGTGTCCAACAGAAAGGATAAACTAAAACATACTTGGGAACAACAGCAATTTAAATCCTTATCCCTTTATCAGGAAAAATTAATCCCAATGTCAAAAAACTTAGATTTGAGTTCAAGACCCCAGTACATTTGACGTAGTTTCCATAAATGCTAGGTTTCTATCTTCTCCAAGGAGCTCTATTTCCAAGTCAAAACATTTTTCCATCTTGTTTGAGCAGTCAGATGAAAAAAGGAACAGTTCACGTTCCAAATCCAAGTCATCTTTGTCAATGCATATCTTCTGCCTGTACAGTTTGCTTGATTGTCAGTTTGCTTAACAGTTGCTCTGCCTGGATTTACTACCAAATAGGCTTTGACAATGATTGCTATTTAATCCTATGTAATACCCAGATGCAACTGTTCCCAGATCGGAGGATACTTTAAAAACACAGTCTCCTTCCTGGCTACATACAAGTCTGGAGTCATGTACTAGAAATCTTACAACTACAACACTCAATAATAGAAAAGACCAGTATTGTAAATAAAAGCTATTAATCTTTTACATATATATATATGTATCTATGACAAGCAAAATATTATTATTATATGTTTTCTTATTCCTTATTTAGAATTTCAGTTCAATAATCTGAACTTTCTAATGCTTGCACTTTAGGCAATGACATTCCAGTAAAACTGAGTAACGGAGTTCACCGTCTGAATGTCTGGACTTATGCCACCCACCACTAACAGCAAAGCATCCAATGTACTTTAAACTCAACAGTCAACCGACTCATAGAGATCATCTTTACTGTTTCAACTGTAGAATGTGAACACTAGCTGGATGTCCACTACAAATTCTCAGTTACTACTTCTACCTTTAGAGCTGGTAGCTTCAAGGATCTGCAATTTTTTTTTATTAGGATCAACTATAAATTTAGTCTTATGCTTTGTTTTTATGAATTCTACAATCTAGATTTGTTACATAAAAGGCTTCCTTATACATGAGAACTTGTTAGCAAGGAGATCTCGCAGAGAATATAATGAAATCTAGAATTATTTCCTTAATCATTTCATCTCTGCTTATATTTACATGAAGCAGAATCTTTCAATTATCCCTGAACATCCATACACCATTTCATCTCTGCTTATCCTCCTGAAGAAGATATTGCCATGATCTAAATGAAAGTTGACGAACACACCACCTTAGAAAATGAAAACTTAAATGATATATTTAAATTTTACCTTGATCCCTACAACACTAGAAAATCCTCTCCGAAACAAAACTAAAAAAAACCTCTATCAAAACTCCAGTATTCTGTGTAGTTACTACTCTACAAACAAATAACCTGCACAATTACTGACTGCCTGATACATTCATCATTTCAACATTTCACATACCTCAGATTTGGATAACACTCTACATCAGCAATTTAATTAAAAACAAACTACGCATTAGTAGGGTGAGTAACAACCCTTAACCTACAGCACCAGATGATAAAACATAAGATAAATTACATGGAAGAATAAAATATGCTGCCTGATTTCACCTTAAAGACATCTGATGTTTCATTATTTCATCATCTCTAATCAAAAAGCCAGCATACCTGAATAATATAACCTATGGATTTAAACTTCTTAATACCAGCTATGAGGATGAGGGATTACTGCACTCAGACAAAAAAACCCTGGCTCATTTGGGTTAGGTTGGCAAAGACAAAACATGGAAAACAATGTAAAAATTTCAATCACTTCCCAAGAGTGACTGACAGTGTGGCACAGGGCACACATGCACTAGCACAAGAAACCCAGGCTGTAACTGGAACATTTCTAGGCAAAATGACTCAATGTCTCTACTCCATAACAGCTCTTGTGAAGTGCCACATCTTATCCGACTACAGCTTAAGCCGTATTCACAGGCTCTTGTCTTAATGCTTCAGGAAAAGCTGAATTCTGATCTGGCCTTTGCATTACCAAAGTTACCTAGTTTACACATCAGGGAAAAAAGAAATATACTTATTTGCTTTAAATTAGGCACTGCCACTTTGGTGCTTGAAGACATGTAAGATGACAACCCCAAATTTAGGACAGTCCTTTCTCTCTCACTGTTATGTGGAATATTATTACTGTTCTGTACAGCAGAAGCATTTGGGCAGACAAAGATTCCAGCTTTCCCATCAGCACTGGTCTTCCACAGACTTGTTTAACAACTCATACAACAAAACTAAAGCAAGCTAGATAATTTCCAGATTCATGCATACATTTGCCAATACTTCATGAACCATCCCTTTGGTTTCCAGGACTTTCAAATAAAGCAGCATGACTTTGTTAAAATAGTTAACAGCAGATTAACTCATAAAAAAAGCTTTATAATTAAGAAAACCTTTTTTTAAGAATATCAAGAAAGATAGAATCCCCCTTCTATCATTTTTCTGTGCTCACCATGTAGCAGAATGCTTCCCTGATGCATTTATCAGAAAGTGTGTCACTGACAGTCAGCTACACAAAGGGGGAAACATCTGATCTGTGTCACAGCCAGCGTGTCAATCCGCAGCACTAATACCCTTCCCAACTGACCCAGGACATGGGCTGTCCTAGCTGAGGGCCACCACAATTCCATGTCAGTCTGCTACACAAAAAGAAAATTACTAAACCCCTCATTCTTCTTCAGGAAATGAGAGTACAAAGGAAACCAACAAGGAATCTCTTTCAGCAGTTTCCAGACAACATGCCTCTAACATGACTCAGGCACTTGAAAGAGTGTTTTACCATGAAACACTGCTCCATACATCAGCAATTACTTCAGTAAGACTATGCCAACTATGTAAGCAATTCAACTTAGAACAGGGTGCCAGGGTTTACTGCAGCACATGAATGCAGCTCACTGTGACAGGCCAGTAAGTAATCTGTATAGTACTAAATGCGGGCCTTGCCAACATCATGTGGGTAAACCTATCAAAGAAACAATTATCCCCAAAGAATTGGGGAAAAAAGAGACAGTCTGTACACAGTACCTAAATCCAAGCTAAACATGGGTCACATAGCGAACTCTTTCATTTGCAGTGGCAGACACATTTGGGCCAGGCCTGCAACTGTTCCCTTCTCCCCAGCCACTGCCTGGCAAAGTCTGGGTGTTCCCACTGCGGGGACAGGGAGGAAGGAGCCCAGCTGTGCCTGCCTGAAACCCTAAGAGACCACCACCAGACACTCACTTGCTCCTCAGCACACCAAGACACCCCGCAAAGGCACAAAACCACACCGTGTTACAACAGCCTCCATACCTACAGAAAGCAACAGCACACGTGGTAAAGTTACAACTAATCACTGTCCTCATTTTCTGTTTCCTTTCATACAGGTCTCATCCCCGTGCTAGTTTTCTAATTTTTTTGAAGCATCATTGCAGTATTAAATTCATGGAGTAAGAATTTACAGCTCCATTTTTTCCATAAAATTTCCAAATTCTTTTTAGTTTACATGAGTACTCGAGAAATATTTGAATTTGGGGGTAATGGGTAAACTTCACTAGTCACAGAAGTATCTCAGAATTCTCAGTACATTCTTGCTTAAAAACATTAAATGCCAGTGGATATTCAGATTCTTTCCATACCCTTTAAGTGAACTGAAGCTTGTAACTTAAAACAAGTAATCCAAAAATTCTCAGGTAACAAGTGTACCTGAAACATTTTAGGACCCTGAAGGACAAAGCAGCTCCTGTTGGCTCTGTGTAATTTGGATGCTGGCTCGAAATACAGAGTGGCTCAGATTGGAAGAAACCTTGGGAGGCCCACAGCACAATCTCCTGCTCAAAGCAGGATCAGCTCTGAGGTCAGACCAGGCTGCTCACTGTTTGATGCAGCTGAGTCTTGGAAACCTCCCTGGGCCATATTCCACAGCCTCTCTGGGCAACTTTTTCCAGGGTCAATAACCCTTACAATGAAAACCTACCATGTTTCAGTTCATGACTATTGTCTATTGTTCCTCATACCACATGTATCAAGAGCCTGACTTTTTCTCAGTTCCCTCTTTCCAAGTATCTGGAAGTTACAATTAGTTCCTCTGAAGCGTTCTTGTCTCCAGACCGAACTTCAGCCTCTCCTCACACAGTAACAGGTCCAATCCAACAGTGCTGGTGGCTCATCAGCTGGACGCAAAACAATACTCCAGATACTGAATACTATATGAAAATTCATCATCTCGATCTACTAGCTAAGTTCCTGTTGACACAATCCAGGATGCTGTTACCGTTCCTCACTGCTGGAGCACACTGCTGGCTCATCTTTAGCCTACTGTCCATCAGGCCAGTCACACCCTTCTATGTAGAGCTGCTATCAACTACTCAGTCCCCAGATTGTATCAATGTTCGGAGTTAATCGATTCCGTTTGCAGGACTTCACATTGGTCCGTGTGGAGTTCGATTAGGTCAGTGCGTAACTCAACTTTGTATAGGCTGCTCTGAATGGCAGCCTGCCCTCAGGTATATGGACTATAGTCCCCAGTCTAATGATACCCACAAACTTAATGAAGGCACACAGTCTCCTCCTCTAAGTCACTGATCAAGATGTGAGACAGAACAGGGCTCAGTGTAGAAGAATTAAACTTGTTCACGTACAAAACTGATCATTAACCACCACCCTCTGAGCTTAAAGATTCAGGCAGTTTTTCACTCAATGACCAGTCCACCTATCTAGATCACAGTTTCCCGACTTAAACAGAAGGCTGTTGCTTTGGGGAAACCATGTCAAAAGCCTTGCAGAGATCAAAACAGATCACATCCACTGCTCGCTGCCTTATTCACAGATTCAGTCATTTCATCATACAGGGTGACTAGGTTGATCAGGCATGACTTACCTTTGGTAAACCCATGATGGCTATTTCCAATCAACAACAGAACCTTTACATGCCCACAAGAGACTTCCAAGTGGACTTAATTCATGATTTTCCCATCTATTAAAGTGAACTTGACCACCCTGTAGTTTCCTGGATAATGCTTCCTGCCCTTCTTGAAGACAGGTGGAGCATTTGCCATTCTCCAGTGATTGAGAAAACCCTCCAATCTTCATGACCTTCTAAAGATTATGGCTATGCTAACATCAAGCAGATTTCTCAGCACCCTTGGATCCCACCTAGTACCATGGACTTTGCATGTGTCAAGACTTAAAGAGCTCCGACTTCAGCATCTTCCACTATTGGATGTTTTTCTCCTCCCTGAATCCTGTTCATAGGTACAAAGACCTGGTAGATCTTCTTGGTGCAAAAGAAGGTCTTGAGTACCTCAACCTCATCTGCATCAATGACAACTAAATCACCCACCCCACTCAGCAGCAGCACACTTTTATTATTCTGCTGTTAATGTTGCAGCAGCACCTCTTGTGGCCCTCAGTGCCCACCTCTTATTTCAAGTCTGGTTGGACTTTTGCTTTCCTTTGCATTACTAATCGGCATTTTTCCTGTAAACAAACTGTTACCATAAAGTTTCTCGGACTAATTCACTGTCTCAAGAGCTTTTCCCTTGAACTGATTACTCTTAAAGTCTATTTTATCACTGGACCTTATGAGGAAGGTACAACATGATCATTTCACTGTGCATCAAGACATTCCTTATTGCCATTCAGCTTTCACAACCTGTTCCAAAAATCTCAGTCTACAGATCAGCTTTCTACAGATACCACTGAGCACCCAGAAATAAATTTCCTAAATGCGTTTTCATTCTTATATTCTAATTTTCTCACTGAAAAACACCTAGAATGCTGCTTATGCTTAAAACAGGGAACAATTAGAGGAAGTGGTGAATCATCTCAGAAAACCCCATTTATCACACTATTAACCTTCCTGCTACAAATCCAGTTGACTGCAGCAAGTAAGTTGATAAATAGGAGAAGATGCCAACAGTATCACAGGCCTGTAATTTGATCTCTGAAGAACAAGTGACAGAGGAAGCACTAGGATTGTAAATATATACAGAAGATCTAAAGATTCTTTCATTGACCATTAAGTCATAGCAATGTTTTTATTAAATCTTGAGCTAACCACAGTCATCTAGTTCAAAAACCTGGGTGATCGACCTGTCATATATCAGGTTGCAGTAAAACATTATAAATTACCATAAGATTACTTACTCCTGTCAATGCGAACGCAACAATTTAGTCACTTGCATCCATCTCCCTTTAGTAATCTTCTGCCAAAGGTTAACTGAGAGAACAGCAGCTCGCTCTAATTTCAAACATTCTACCCAAGAAAATCAGGAAATCCTGGAGATGTGTGTGTGAAATGTTGTTTGCATCCTCTTTGCGTATTTAACAAGCCAAAAATCCAACAGATACAAGTCATAGCCTGTTTGGGGAATTGTACTGCGTTTTTACACAAATAAGGCATTCTATTTGGGAGGCTGAGAAATACAGTAAACATAATGGATCAAAAATGCTATGCTTGCAAACTACTGCCCACAATAAATCATCTTTCCAGGAACTCATGTATCTTCCCTGACTAGAAGCAAAGTTAAACAGCTTCTAAGAGGGATTTTGCTAAAAGGTGAAACTACTTTCTTTTTTTAAATAAAGACAGCTGAAGTGAGATGCTAGACTCAGCATTTGTTTTGGTTTTGACCACAGTTACTTCTAGTACTCCTATACGTAAAATAGCAGTAGTAGCCCAAGATGGATCAATTCTGATATTGCCATTTCTAATCACCTTTGCCATTAATCACATGCCATTAATTAGTGCAGGCATCCCAGAAAACATAATTCCACCAATGCTTCTGCTTATCATAGCACTTTTAGCTATTATGATTCTGATAGGTTTAGCTGCACTTGATTGCAGTAGTTTCATATTCCTCTTGCTAACACAGGAGAGAAACTTCAGTCTTCCAACTATTGCAATTCAATGTTGGGAAAATCCTGCCTTACTGTAGGTAAGCAAATACCTGAACTAATTTATATCAGGCAAATTTGATTATCACAGACATATGGTAACAGGCTTCAAGTTGGAAAACCCTTCAAAAAAACGCCCATGAAAAATTATTTTATCTGCATTTTTGGAAGTCACTGAAGTGATACTATTGCAGCTCTGAACATTTCGAAAATGTAATGTTACACATTACATTTTAATGCAGTGTTTCCTTTCACTACTCAACTTTTTGCACCGTCTCAGGAGATCATGTTTAGTGTTTAGTGTAAAATTTCTCCATATAGCTTTCCAAAGGAAGTTTTTTCCATCATGTGGCAAACCCTTACCATGTAGCAACTGCAGGCTCTGGCCCAAAGCAAAGTAAGGGCACTCACCTCACTCCAGAGGCTCTGTTGCAGGGGCTTTTACACTCTACACTGCCAGTTTAACACAGAGAGTTGCATCAAATGCTGGTATCTGCATTCTAGTTACATGATTTAACAAACTCATCCATTTCAAATGCACAGAAGAGTAATGACAAACCAGTAGATCACATCTATAATGCTCAGCTGATGGGGGACTAAACCCTTAGTTTAGTTAATTGAGTCAATTCCTTGAAAATTGACAGCAAACTATCAGGTCAGCCCTGCATAACAATCCTGCCTGCAATATACAGTATCTTTTTTTCATGAAGAACTTTCAGGTTAGGGACATCCACCTTCTGGATACTTGAAACCTTCTATTTCAGTAGAAATTTCTCCATCATCTAGCTTTCCTTCTCATCCACTTGCAACAAACCTTGTTTCATTTCCTGCCCATTAAAATGACAGCAATCCACACTGATGAGGTCAGTCCACCAAATCGGTCACAAATATTTATTCTATTTATTTAAAAAAAAAAAAAAAAAAAATCTATTTCACCTGCCACCAAAACCATCTCTCTCTGTAGAAGTTATATAACTGGAAATATTCTGTCCAGCTATAGTATTTCCAAACATCAATATTAGACCTGAATTAAAAATAAACTGATAATAACTCACTTTATAAAACTTGTTTGTCAACTGCAAGAATGCTATAAACGCTGACCTTGTTTCTATCGTTCTGAAGCTTAAGCTTTGGGTAATTACATTTATATATTACGTGATTCTACACATATACGCATACTATTCGGCACAAAGTATTTTAATTGGGCTGAAATAGGCATTTCATTTCTATCCTATCAAGGCAAGATAACTGAAAATTAACATCAGCCATCGAACATGCTTTACAGTAATGCTGTAGAATCAAGAAAAGACAAGCCAGAATGGCAGCGCTTTTTGTAACACTGCAGTTGAACCTGTCAATGATCTTCCTGCCTTAAAAGCTTCTTCTGTTTAATGTTTTAACTATTTTTATTATAAATTTCAGATCAAATTGAATAAGAGATCGTTTCTGGATGTGTTTCAGGAAAACTAGCAAGGCTTTGTCTGTTTCTTTTAAACAGATGAGGAGATAAACTAGCAGGAATGTCTAAAACGTGTCTACTTGTGGCAAGAGCAGAGGTGTAGTCCAAGAACAATTTACAAGTTCTCCTCTTCCCCCCACCTCC
This sequence comes from Cephalopterus ornatus, assembly GCA_013396775.1. Classification (NCBI taxonomy): domain Eukaryota; kingdom Metazoa; phylum Chordata; class Aves; order Passeriformes; family Cotingidae; genus Cephalopterus; species Cephalopterus ornatus. The sequence goes on along the minus strand of VZRE01008659.1, from coordinate 375,757 downwards.
ACCAAAAAAAAACTTCTTGGCAAAATGCATACTTTATAACAGAGATGAAGTTAAACAAACTTTTGTGTGATACTCATACTTAGAGAAAACGAATCTATGGCTAGAGGTAAAAATTACATTAACAAAGTTCTTTAAAGCCTTGAAAAACATAACATGCAGTACACTTAAAATGAAATTTGAGAGACTAATTTTGGAGTGAAATGCCAACCACAACATACATGCAATCTTAACATACCGCTCTTCTTGTCTGACCAGTATGTGATACTAATGCTTAACAACTCCGTTATATTTAGGAAGCTCTAAGTAATTTTTTCCCAGTTTTTCAAAGAAAACTTTTCAAACATGGAAAAATTGTCTGCAAACATACCTAGAAATTTTCCATGACATTTAACCAAATCTTTGGTTAAATTAAAGAAACTTCTCAGCTAAAAAAATGCCTTTTGTATCCTCTACCATATGAAATATTGGTCATGCTCAAGAAGATGTCATGTTTATAACGTAAAGATCCAACTTTTTGGGGGGAGGGAGGGGGTTTATTTGCTTGTTTGGGTTTGTGTGTGTGTGTGTCTGCCTGGGTTTTTGTAAGCAGAGAAGTTCAACTAGAATCTACAACATTTTCCTATGCCTTTAAGGCAGCCAAATTCGGAACTTTTATGTACTCTTGGAATCATTTCCTAAGCTTCACAAAGGATTCCTATTTTTATAAGTACAGACTCTTCTCTGAACGATCAACTTAAAAAGTCCTTTAAGTCATCCGGAAAGGGGTTGACTTGATAACTGCGCATATTCATTCCACACTCACCTATTAAGCACACAGTACAACCTGTAATATAAATACAATTCTGGTGGTATCAGTACATCAGGAGCCAAGAGATTAATTTAGCCTGTATGTCTTCCTCAGCTACCAGCCTGCTTTACACCTTAGGTAGTTGTGCCAGTTGCAGCAATTTGGGAAATTATGCAAGTACTGTAAGCAAATCTAGGGAGAGCAAATCTTTTTAGACAGGCTAACAGCACTGCAATCATGCTGACATGAGATGAAAGATGGTTTCATTTCTTTCTGACATATTAGAGCACCTCACTCATGCCCCTGCATTAATGAAAAAGGTTATCCAGTTTAAAAAAAAACTTCACATTTCTCCAAAATAATTTTCACTGGTTGGACTCACTGATTTTTTTTCTAATGCCCACTTATCAATTAATAAATTGGTTCAGCCCATACCCAGACTTCGTGGAATCCAAGACTGCTAAAGGCAAATTGAAGTTCTTAAAAAATATTCTAACTCCTGGAACAGAGAGAGCAACTCCACATCCCAGCTTTCACCACTCAAAGGAGAGGGTCAGACATGATCAAAAGCAACCCACATAACTATTTCAACCTGACAAATTCTTACACAAAGACATATCTGAGTAAAAACAAACTCCATTTCAAAGAGTTCACATAGGAAAAAGGACACAAAGAGAAACCAAACACCTACCTTTGAGCTTCACCCAAGTATATTCCACCCCCAATAGTTTCTATTTGAATTATTAGCAAATTCTTTTCCTTGGCTTACCAAACATTGCATTGTAGCTGAAAAACTTCTGACATTTCACTGAGAAAAAAAAAATCATACAGTACTTGACCTACAGTAATATTAATTTATAAAGGTTGGAAGATTTGTAAAACACGTTCAGTAGTGAATCTGCATTTTTATTCACCTGTAGCCAGAATCAACCTTTTTAGGCATTGGTATACATCATCAAAGACAATCATTATATAACCTATATAAACTCCCAACTGAACCGAATAGCCACAATTCCTATCAAGACAATGGATTTCATGCAAAATTCTCTGATGTATGCAATACAGAAAAAGGCCATGGCTTCAAGCTACACAGGACACATTAAAGCCTGGTTATACTTTATATTCATGAAGACTGAATTTATGGGTTATGAACAGGTGGAAAGCACATTTATAAACATGATTTTGCACCTCTTGCCTGTATCTATCATTCGCAAAGTTCTTCCTTCTTATACATTCTTACAGTCAATTGATAAAGAGCATTTGCTTATAAAGTTCATTCTAAGCTATTTAAGTCCCAGTAATAATTCTGATGATTAGTAATGGCATATATATATAGTGTACAGAGGAAGAGGGTGTATATTTTTCCATTTGTGTGAGAGACCTTAGAGTCCAGAAACATAGAAGCAACTTAGTCCAGAGAACTTCAGTATATTACAGTAAAATAAAATTTAAAAAGGAAATCTCAACAAAAATAATAATAAAAAATTATCTAGATTTCTGCCAGAGAAGGAGTTAGGTTTTAGACACTTCATTATTTATCTTCTCTTTGTTCAAAAGTCTGTCAATAAGACAAGCCACAAACCATAGGAACGGGACTCTTGTTTTTCCAGAACTGGTCATTTATTTCCTTGACCATGTTTTAATACTGACTGCTCCAGAGAGTTCAAACATCTCAATTACCTTCAGCCATGAGCTTGACTCAACAGCAGCTTTGTCACACATGCACCTACCAGTCAGCAAGACCAGCAGCAAGCTTAAGCTTAACTATGCAAACGGAAACCCACCAGACATGGTGAAGCACAACCAGAGACTTGACTCTTTGACTCCTGTTATGGCTTTAAATATCTTTCACACTGCAACATATTCTGAACTATTAGCATCTTCTATGGCTTTAGCTTACATCTTAAGATTACATAGAAACTGTATAATACTCCAGGTTGCAGCAGCTGCTGCGTAGTTCATCACTCTTCAGTTCAAGAGATTTCTTTTTAGACTTAAAATATCCTAAGAGCTGCTTTTCATTGTTCCTCTCATGATACGGCCAATCAAGGGTTTGCACAATTACACTATCTAGATAGATTCAGCTTTAGTCTGCTCAAGCTAGGCTGAGACATTCCAAGTAAAACAAGGCCTACCCTACCAAACTACATATTGTCATTGAAGTCATCAAAGAAGCACTCAAACAATTAAGTTAAGATCTGGTTTCCTTGGAAGCCTTCCTTATTAATACAGAATCATAGAATCAGATGGGTTGGAAAGGACCTCTGAGATCATCAAGTCCAACCCTTGATCTACTACCACCACAGTTACTAGACTATGGCACTATGTGCCACATCCAGTCTCTTCTTAAAATACCTCCAGGGATGGAGAATCCACCACCTCCCTGGGTAGCCCATTCCAATACTTGATTGTCAGCCTGCTGTGACAAGGAGAAGGGAACACCCGAGATTCAAAGATGCTCATGGTTTAAAGGAAACGCAAAAGTCTGTAAAAACTTAAAGAGTTTTATTAGTAATTACACCGTTGCCATGGAAATTGGTATGTTAGTCCCTGGCTTCCTACATCAGCACACAGCAGTAGGTTTTGGACAAAGGAGTAGGGTGAAAGAGAAGTGAGAGATGAATTAAAGAGGAGGAGAGGCAAAGTAAGTAAGAAAGATTAAAAGAAATATATATAGTCAATTGTAGCTCTAGTGTCAATCCAGCTGGGATATCTAGGGTCCTGGGGCGCACGTGTGCCTGGGTTTCCTGGGGGTACCTTTTCAGAGGTAAGTTTTCCCCGCCACTTTCTATGCAAATTAGTTATCAGGCACAATCCATTCTTCTAGGCCTTTTTGGAAATGGGTGGGAGGGTTCTGAGGGTCCTGGGTGGTCTTGATCCCTCTCTACACTCCACACCCCCTTCTCAACCTCATTCCTGTGTCTGCACTGTTCCGTGTTGTGCTTATCTCCCAGAGCTAGAACAAGGACATTTGTCCTGGAAAAGTGCTGCCCTACCTCCATATGGCCCCCTTCTCCAGCCACATCCTGTTCTTTCTCAACAATCCTTCGTTGGCTCTACAGCTATCTGGATATTGATGGATACTTGTACTAAAGCACATTAGCCTCTTATCTTCTAGGCTTTTACATCTGCCCATCCAAAGAGACAAATTTCTACTATTGCCAGACAATTTAAAGAACTCACAAGCATTTTTTCCTGTGGCTTTCATCACGTTCTCACAGTGCTCCTAGATCATTTAATGTGTTAAAGAAAGTTGAGTTCCTCTTAACAGAATCAGAGCTCTCTTCACAGTAAGAGGCTCAAACCTAATATTGACATAAGCTTCCAAACACAACAAAATTTCTGGAGAATTTTACTTAGGAAGCTGATACACAGATGCAACCTGATAAAGAACAGGCAAAATTGCCAACCCAGCATATTTGGTGCAAAAGCTAAACACCACACTTCACATACTGGTTCAGCTTTTCTATTTGCCTCTCTACCAACACATCTTGTGTACAAAGGAGTAAATCTTGACACACAGACTACTATCTTTTCAGTTTTCCATACCACTGCATAAGAGTTCAAGAAGTTCAAAGCCAAAATGTCAACAATTCCATGAAGACTATTCTCATTTCAAGGAACTTACTGAGGCTAGGCAGGGAAAACAAAAAATACTCCTTTGACCCTCCCCACCCCCCAATTTTGTCTTGGCCAATACATATCTAATTATCAGCAGGCATCATTTTCTGTCTAACCAGTCTGATCATTATAAATAGCTATTAACTACTTTTCTTTCACATACAGTCTAACATTTACTCATTTAGAGCGATGTTTAAGATGGTTTTGACACAAAATGAAATGAGGAAGATGTGAAAATATCTTATCAGAGGGAATAAGGCTGTCCCAGCTCTCCTTTTTATTAATCATAACTAGAGTACAGTTCTGAATCATCAAGTACAGCACTAACATCTTCTCCCTTTCCCATTCTGAACTGAAAATGAGGCTTCACAGCCAAAAGGACTGTCCACGAACCATACACAAGAACTACAGAAACACAAAGCCAAAACTGAGTACTTTTCTCCCATAGCACTCAACTATATAAAGACATGTGTGTGCTACAAACAGCTTCAGCTCAGAGCTCAGGAAAAATGCAAAAGGCCAGTACTCAGACAGTATACACATCCAAAACTACAAACAGTGGTAGCTATGCTGGTAGCAGTTAGCTGTAGTGGTAGAATTAGTTATGTTTCTGCTTTAATACAAAACACAAACAATAAAACTGTTCTTCACTTCCATTTTAGGCTGGCAGAAATACAAAACTTTACCTTAATTTCACAATTTAGCTTAACTGACGCAGCTTTACTTTTTGTTTCATGTACTGGCCACAGTAGCTTCCAGTACTCCTAAGGAGTCCAATCTTCTTGTGCGCATTTTGTGTTGCAGATAGATCCTGTCACTTACCTTCCTCAGAACAGCATTCATATTAGTTGTCATTTGAAACTCTTCAGTCTGCTTAGACTGTATTTACAGGTGGGATTTCTCAAGTATGGTTTCCACACTTTTTCAATAACAACTTTACTTCAAAATTCATTTTAAAAAAAGTGTATCTGTTTAAAAATAAACAAAACTTCCTGGAAAAAAAATTGGTTTTCTTCTTTAACTGTGCTAAAGACATTGGTAGATAGTGTCTTCCTCAGACAAGACCCTTCTTACTGGAGATACATTGTATAGGAAAAAAAAAATTTCTGCTATTAACAATCCCTGTACACGTATTTTCTAACTGATAATATTACTCAGATCTTCCTTTTTGCAGAATGTTGGCAGTATTTCAAAAGTGAGTCAGTCTCTTAAAATACATCTTGCATCACTGTAGGGATACCGTTCAAGAGTCCACTTAAAATTTACATGGAACATTCTCTCTAAAACCTATTTCTAGACAATCAATGCCCTTTGAAAGCAAAGCAAGTAGAAGTGTTGCAGCTACCGGCTCTCAAGGAGCTCCTAAGCACCAGCTAAAGAGGTGCAACAATTTAGCCATCAACAGGCCATTAAACAAGCCATTTTGAAGATCACCAGTGATTTTTTTGGAAACAGTTTTTTTTTTGCAAGATAACTGTTCACTGGTTACCTGGCTAGCCATATTCCTGCCAATTGCATGTTACATATTACTGCCACTCAACCTGATGACACCAAGCTGTCAGATGCCCTAATATCATTTTCCATATCTCAGTCTTGTCCTCTCATGCTACTTTCACCATATTCAGCCCACTGACAAAACAACCTGTTTCGATGTTAGCTTCACCCCTTGATGTATCTCCACTCATTAGTTACTGAAAAAAGCAAGAATATGCTAACAGAAAAAGTGTGAAAACCTCTAATGCACTTACCAGTGTTAAAGAAACAAAATGGCAACACGGCCCTTGGACACCAAAGGTGAAGAAACAAATGAATGCCAGTTGTCACTGTTAAAGTTATTGGTGACACCCAATTATCAATAAATCTTACCTGAATGCATCTTTTGATAGAGTAACAGACCTCACCCGAACAAGCACGGCTTACAAGAATTTTTAAAGGAAGAAGAAATTAGATATCTTCTCTCTGCTCCACTCAATGGTGCCCTAATCCCACAGCCTCTACCGTCCATCAACTCTCATACAAGCTAAGCTTTCCACACAATTAAACAACGCAGTTCTCACTAGATAAGCAGAATGAAAGTGCCCAAACAAAACCAATGTTCAATCTTCAGCTCTCCTATCTACAGAGGAACTAAGAGCATTTGTGGACATTTTAGAGCAGACAATCAAGACAGAATTAGAAATACCTTCTGCATGCCACAGATAGTTTCATTCAAGGGCTGCAGCAATGCTTTACAGAGGGCATCTCAATCCATTATCAAGTCACAGCAAAGTCACCAACACAGTATGTACAGCATTCTCCGATGTCCAGCCTCCTCCAGCTGAAATGAAATTCAGCTGTAATACATGGGTATTTTAGAAGCCTGTGCAAGTTAAAACCCTCGACTACTCACACAGCCCCCTAGAGCTGGGGGTCAAGCTTTCAAACAAGCCTCAACGTGAGACTTTTCCTCTGCTTTAACGGAGTGAAGATGTGGACTGTGGGCTGGTGGATCCCTAAGCTGATCTAAAGGGCCCATGCTCCCAGCTGCTCATTCCTGCCCCTACACTGCTCCCACTGTTGTGCCAACAGAAGTATTTGTGCAGCTGCATGATGAAAAGCAGCAGGGAACTGATCCAGCCAAAGAGTAATCTGCTGAAAAGATGGGGGGTAGGGGGAAGGTCTTATACTGACTTAGTTTTGTTCAAATCCAGTGTGCATAGGAACCAGCATGAGTGGCCAGGAAGCTCAATCTGGCACTGTTTCCAAATTGCAAACTGAATTACAGCCTAAGGTGAAGATCCTTTTTATCCTCTTTCTCAGCAGGCTCTTTCTGCTGAGCGCCAAATCAGCTTCAAGACTTCTTGCCACCCTAAATTACGAGAGCTGGTTTAGTTGAGGCCCCGCTCTTGATTCAACGCTAACCAAATCCTTCCAAAAGCTTTCCTGCCAGTGTCACAAAAGAAGGCTTTTGGAATGCTTTGCCCTGCAGGTGACTTCAGCTAGGACGCTTATATCAAAATAAACCAAATAAATGAAAAACAATGCTTAAAACGCACTTAAAGCTCTCTCTGTGGCAAATGACTGCAAGTATTCTACTTACGATATCTATAGCTTAATTTTTGGAACTATACATGGCTGCTACAAAGACGCAGTAAGTACTAGTCAGCAGAAATCTTTACAATTTGTATTTAAGTTTTTTATTCCTCAAGTAGCAATGAAAAATTGCAAAGATTCTTTTTATTCCTGTAAGCATGGAAAAACAGTGCAACAAAACATCAGAGTAGATGACCAGAGCCTGGGAAAACTGATCACAGAAACAGTATCTACATGCAGCCACCAGAGAGCTGAGCAGCATACAGCTTTAGGCCAACACAATCAAAACTTCTGGACTTCTTGGGAAGTACTGGGGAGATTTGAGCAAAATTTTTCAACACATTTTAAGAAACTTAACAAAGTTTAAATAAGAATTTTTCAAGACCTATGGAAAGAGCAGAAAAAGCATAAAATCTAGGGCCATATGCTTTCTCTGTCTTTACAGAATTACACCAAGCCTGCACATGACAAGGCCATGGAGTGGTGTCAAGTAGTCCAAGTTCCTCTGGAGCACCTCAGAGCACTCACACCAACTTACCATTAGCAAATCCTTTCAGTTCTTTTACCTACACAGGCATCCACTGTGCCACAACTAGTGCTGAAAGCTTTGTCAAGCTTAGAGGAAAGTCACAGCAGAAGCTGTCCCCCTCAAGCATGGAAAGAGAGCCAGGAGAAAGCAACGGGAGAAGAATGCAGCACCGGAACGGTGGTTAACCTCTGTGACCAGTGCAGCCACCTCCAGTTGCTCAATTCCTGTTCACCACCAGGAAGCCAATCAGCAGCAGCAGAGGCAAGGGCTGTAGGTGTGAATCCATGAAAAAAATGCTATGGGAAGAAACAGTGCATGTGTGGGGCAGGGCAGAGGAAGCACAGCAGCAGAGAGGTAGAAGTCAAGCGTGAAGGGGGTACATTAACACTGAGGTTGAGGTGAGACCAGATGGCAAATGTTAAGTCTTGACAGCACTCTTGCTGCTCAGCAATATATTGCATGATGGCAGAAAGAGCTAGGCTGCAAAGTGGTCATTGTTTTGGGGGTTTTTTGATTTTGGTTTATTTCTGCCACATTTTTTAGCTAGCCTTAGGCTCACAAGCTATTTTCAGTATTTGACAGACAATACCATATTTCTCCATTTTTCCTGTATTTCCAAGTTACTGTGCAAGGTAATACTTAACCTCAGACTTGTATTCTACTTTGCATGTAAAATGTCTTATTTCAGGAAGGCTGAGTAGAAACATATCAGAATATCTTATTTACATCAAAACTAAAATTCCTCACACAATATATAATAAGTCTGCGAAAAGACTTCCCTATTGGAGGAAAGTAGATATTTTCATGCAACAGCAGAAAATACTCTTAGGAGCATAATCTGAGTTACATACCGGGCTTGTTCTACTAACAAAACACACCATTTCCTTCTTCAGACTAAAATAATCTTAATGTAGAAAAAGCTGTCAGCTTTTTAGGATCAACCAATTCTAAAAATACTCTTTGTATAACATATTCAAATTTACCTTCCATTACAATAAATTATAGCTCTGGTCTTAATATAATTCATAAATTTCCATTTCAGTTGTGCATTCTAGGAACATAATGTAAAGCCAGAAATTCAAGTGACAATGGTTAGTTGGTTTTGTGGGTTTTTTTAAGAGAAATATAAAACTTATTTCTGCTGCTATTTTATCATCCTACAGGGAACAAGACAACCCTACACTGCAATTCAACAACTCTCATTTTGTCCTTGCAAGTGTATTTACTTAAACAAAAGCTTTCTTCATAAGAACTTCGGTATCCTGCCCTGTGCAATGCAAAGAAAGGCTTAATTTGTCCCAGTTAAAATCACTATCCTAATTCAATTATAAGACCAAGAACAGAAAGTTTAAAACAAATCCAGACAGGAGGGGATAAGGGGGAAGCCCTCCTACATCAAACATCTTCAGCCAAAAACCTGCAGGTTCCCCTATCAGAATAGCAATATGAACAACAGTGCGTTGCAGTGACGACCTGTGGCAACTCATTTAAGTAAGCCTGCCTTGAGGAGACTTTTCTAAGGGTACTCAGCAAATAAACAAAGCAAATAACTTGAGGAATGCTACAAATAGCTAAAAGACTGATAAAAAGTTACCTGATCCTAGCAATGATGAACTGATCTAATTTCTAACTTGCTAACTTCTAACTGGCTAACTTCTTCCTACAGTTGTCAGTAATGCAAGTTCTTTAAGAGGAGAAGGCTTCTCAAAGCCCTAAAGTATAGGAAGATTTCTCTTGATCACACTCTAAATCTTTAGTCCTACCTGAACAAGGAAGACTGCTAATCAACCTAAAGCACCTCCAAATAGCCAAACCATCTACATCAGGGAGACCATAGACCTGCTTTCTACAAGCTTTTAAAACCAAGAAATGAAATCCTTTAACCATCCTTCAAGAATGCAGTACCCTTTTACAAAAATGAATGCTAAAAATTTAAACCTTTTTAGCATTTGCTAGCAGTTTTTCTGCCCCGCTGCTATTTCAACTGCAAGATTAGAAAAGCTGAGTTATTGTCACTGAGCCACTGAAAATTATTCTCCACGCACTAGCACTGCAGTAGTTCCTAAACCGGTAACAGTTCAGCCATATCTTTAATCCAAAGACTGCCTTTCTAGTTGTTAAAGTGCTCAGCTGGTTTCCAGGTTTAACTACAAAATGGATTAGGAGACAGGAGATGCTATCTGCAGCCAGAACACTAACAGCTGTTCCTGGACTGTGCTTATCGCTGACACAAGGATCTCAGATGGAGAACTCTATCATAGCTAAGGAGTGCATGGATTCCCCCTCCTCCCAAGGCCAAAGTTACATTTCCACTGCCTAATAAGATTCAGTAGCCCTGCTGCTGATGAATACTGCCTTCTCTTTGGATTTAAGGAAAACACTTTGCTCAGTTTCTAACATACTGTTTGCCAGTAACTCAGACCTCATGTATCCCTATGTACTTTCATCTAGCGTGCAACCCAAAGGTCGATATGACAACACTTCCATGACAAGCCATATGCCTCAGTTCTATTCAGCCAGTAAAATTTAATATTTCTTCCCAAGTAACTTCTGATTTGCACCGAATCTTCACACTACGAATCACAGTAATTTTAAGATATAACACTCAGGATTTATATTTCCTTCCACAGACCAAACCACTAAATATTTTCTGTCTTTTGCCTCCCAAAATACATACAATTTCTACCTACAGAATGCTTCCCATCTTGTCACTTCAGTTCTCTTTAGTACCCTTCTAGGAGACCTTCATAGGCTTTGATAACACCAAACAATCTTAAAGACAAAGGAAGACAGCTTCCTTACTTATTCTCACACTTAACAGTTTTTGTGCCAACCAGCAGTTTCCAAGATAATAGTAATTCACCTCACTGTATGTGAGTTATTGGGGATTGCAGGTCAGCTGTGTCACAGAGAAGAGAAGCAGCTCTCAACCAGCATGATCAAGCTCTAGTGCAGAACGGATTAAATACACACATCATCACGCAGATGGTACTCAGTTATTTCAAGGGTCAGCTTAGATCCAGAAATACCAGCCTTTTTAAGTTATGAAATGCCTATCTGATGACAGCTTACAGACCACAGCAGACTTCATTCAAAGCCAAGCTTTGCTGTGAACCCTGTGCTCTTCGACCAAGTACCTTAAGTGAAGACACCACCCGCAAGGGAGCAAAGCATGCTAATTAATACAGGCTCAACCTCAACCCTGTTGGATTTCAACCAGTTTCAAAGAGCCACAGTACACCCTAAGTCTGTGGCTGCTGAGAAATTTTATAAACAAGAACAAATAAAATTCTGCTAGACGCAAAATGGCCTCTGTGTTGTGTAAGCAAACCACCCAAATCCTATTTTTGTAGGGGTTACTTCATCCCCTGCCACGCTCTTCTAGGGGGTTATTCTGGCATATACTTTTGTTTCATGACCAGACTATTACCACAAGAAGATGCAGGTGAAAAAAAAAAAAATCAAGGTTAACCATTACTGAATATCATTAATCAAAACTGGCTACCTACTACCATTTGATTTTACAAGCATTCGACTTTGTAACATAATAAAGAAACTGAAGGTACTTTGACTCGACCATATATTTCACTACACAACCCACATATTCCTCCTCTCTTCCTTTGAAGCCACTAGCTATGACTATACCACTGAGCATCTTCAGCTCCAGTGTGTCTTGTATCAGACAGAACCTGGTTGTACCGTCACTAGTCCCAGTAGCCTGTACCATAATGCAATTAGCGCATGCCTCACAACAATCCACAAGCTAAGAACCCTGCCAGTCACACAAAATCCCCTTAGAAAGGGGCCTTAATAACACTATTGACTGCTCCTAAGTGTAGTTTACCACCAATACCGCCGATTTGTACTATTTGACCAAGCAGGTTTGAACTATGAGCAAGTTTACTAGAGACAGCTCTAGAAGCTACCAGAGACGATCTTCAAGCTTCTGTTGACACAATCAAAAGCAACAGAATTGAGGGCTGGGCAAAAGACTGTCTCGTGACAAGGGACAGGGAATCCTTAATTTTCAAATCAAAATGCTAGCATTTGGCTACAAATAAAAATAAAGCTCCTTACCAATGATTTCCTACCTTTTTTGCTGGATCTAAAAAACTACCTACTTCCTTTCCACTGCTTAAGATCTAGATACTGACAGATAAATTAAATTCTTCTGATGATAATTTGTATCATTCATATCCTCACCTCACAAGCCTGATGTCTGTGTAGCTTCTGTGGCACCAGTGGGTACCCTTAGCAACAATTCCAAAAGCCACTACCATGTCCAGCTTGAATGAGTTAATGTTTTATTCAGGAGAATAAGTAGTCTTTGTTATCAATATTCAAAATGGTTCCAAAAAGCATCCTTAGCAAAACTCTCTTCCTGTGTCTGAAACAAACTCATGCAGCCTTTTGTATCAAGCATTCTGAATTTCTGTATAAGGGGAGGAAAAAGGCACAAGGCTTAAATTTAGTTGTAGCCACCAAGCTAAATTATGGCCTTTGCTTTTTGGGTCAGACAAATCGTTTAAGAAATTTTTCTAACGTCCTCTTGTCAGACCTACGCTTCCACTTCTCCATGTGCCAAACAGACAGTTATCTGTGCTTAAACTCCCTCCCCCTTATTTTATATTTAACCAAAGAGACAAGGAAAAGCTAATTAAACAACAGGAACTGATCATTAATTCAAGTCAGTTAAAATTTTAATCAAATTATCAGAAACACCTAAAACCCTTCAAGGTTCCATTTCTTCTTAAACACCTGAGAATCTGGAACTGTCTCTTCGCTGTTCCACACTCAGTCAAAACACCCCTCTTCTCCACAGCTTTGGCTATGCCTGCATACAGAACGTATCTCTCAACAGTAACATTAACATGAAGCTCTTCCACAACTGTCTAAGCAACCAGCAAGTCAACTGTGTACATTACTCTGCTTTACCACAATCTCAAAATTAGATTTTAAACCTTGAGGAAATCGGCGATTTGAACTGACACAACCTCATCAATATCTTCATGTTCAATCTGCCACAAAACTGCACATTTAAGATACAAATTGAAAATCCAGGCAAACTAGGGGCTAGGGAGATTGGACAGAAAACATGTATACCTTATCACTATGAGCTGCAAGAAATGCATTCACGTGATTATCTAAATTTCTCTTTTAGAATTTAACCCTCTTTCTCCCTCATTTTTCCCTTCTCTCAACAACATATGACCTACAGCTCTCTGAACCACTGAGCAGCTTCTACGTTGCCTAGAAATTACTGGACTCTGAAGTGGAAAAAGCCACCACCAAGCATCGATCCCATACTCGTACTAGCATAAGATGAAGAACAGCACCTTAGCAAGGAATACCTTGCCATGAATTTGTACCTCCCCAGGGTGAGATTGGAAACACTATCATTGGGGACCTACCGTTTTAAAGTTTCATGTTATCTGAGCCACAAAGTTACTAACGAGAAGTAAGAGCTACCAAAATATCCTATTAGCACTAGTAACTATGCCCTTTGAAGCATCTCATCGCCTACTTCCTCTGTAGCCCATATAATACCAGCTGACTGACTCAGCTCAACTTGAGCAGCCTGGCAACTCCGACATTCCCAGCACTTTCATTTCATAGCTAATACTGTGATCACAGGCCATGACTGAGCAATTCAGAGAAATTGTTAATGAACTGCAATAGCACCATTTTTTTTTTAACATATACTTATTTTTCTCTGGCTATGAACTACCAAAGACTTACTTCAAACTTCTACTTATTTCCTTCCCCGACAACGTTTGGCAAGTCAATGACAGCATCATGACGCCCAAACGGTTCAGTTTGAGAAAGGTCAAACCTTTTTTTTTTAAGTAGTCATCAAAATGCCCTCATTTTACCTATAAAATCTCATGCGCTAATTCCTACCGACCACAAAACCCCTTCTAATGCGTTTCTTATTCTTTGCTCAGAGACTGTCCAAAAGGTCCCACAAGCAATTTCAACTCTTCTTCCTCCATGTCATCTGGAGCTGTTCAAACTGACATCTAACATACTAAAATTCTCCCCTGAGCAGTAATCATCAGCCTTGCTTTCAGTTACATGTTACTTCAATATAATGCCTGCAACTGACTCCAATTCATGTGTTTGTGCATCTATATCGACTAAAAAAAAAACCAAACAACACCCCAAAACAAGAAAAACAACAAGCAAACAAAAAATCAAACCCCAAACAAAAAATGAAAAAAAACCAAAGCACACCACAAACAAAACCCCAGCTATGATTAGGTGCTATATAGTCCTGCTCCTTAAACAATGTGGTTTTTTGTGGCAGGACAGAAAAATACATACTTCAGAATGATGCAAATCTCCAAAACTGGTCAAAAAATTTTGGCTGTGAAATCCAAGTTGCTCATTTTTTATTTTGTTTCTTTTTTTCCCCTCAACCTTACACTTTCATCCAGCAAAGACTGAAGAAAATATTCACTGCAAGGATTGCTCCACCTGTACTCTGTCAGTTCCCTCCTTTTTCAATCATTACCAATTTGCATGTTCTTACACAGAGGTACAGTCATTGCAATATTATCTAATTATTTTCACACTGACTTAGCACACGACAAGCGTATTTTTCAAGGACAGTATTCAGTAAATTTCCAAGTTCCTTTTCTACAAGGTTATAAGCAACATCTCTGTTCAGTTTTAGCACTCTACTTTTCACCTGCTCACAAGAATCAACTTAGAAAGATAATCCACCATTTATCATGTTTGGTGGTTCCTTAGGGCAATCAACACAGGGTGCCGAATAAGGTTTCTCCAATGTTTTGTCAAATTGTCTCCTCCTGGCTACAGAACTCATTTACAAGGCAACATCCCTCCTTGAGGGTCAGCTTCTTCCATTCAGTTCTTTCACATCATTTTACACCCTAAACAAATTCTGTTCTACAAGTTAAGACTATCCTCAGCAAATCCCTTCTGCACATGGCTGGTTTCTACTCTGAGGAAAAAAAAGTTATAAACATAAGTTCATCTTGTCTGCAAACACCTTCAGTTTCTCAAGCTCATAGTTCATTGAGTTATCACATTTCTCCCATTAAACAAGCCCCCAACACACGCATATGTGCTTCTTTTAATTTCTGTTGCTTAACATTATGAATAAATATTTTTCTTTTATCTTAAGATGATCCAGACATTACTAAGCACCTTAGTATACCTGGTTTGTTTTCAGGTTTGCCCCTTCTTTTAAATAAAGTCATGGCTCAAACATTAAATGTGACACTTGAACTTCATTCACTTGTCAAAGCTTAGCAGATTAACTGTTTTCTATGCTTTCAATAATTATGATCACTGTGAATAATTTGGTGGCTGTAAGTTCACTGTTCTATGGTAGCTACTAATACTATATTCGGGGAGCAACTGCACAAGCTAAAGAGGAAAAGAAAGTGGGAAATATAATCAACTTCAAGTAACTAAGCCTAAGCTAAGCAAAAATATCTTACAGCTTAATATTAGACTAACTGAAAAATAAATAAATAAAACCATTTGCTACACAACTATTAAGGTCACTTTCAGTATCTTCTGCAGTATTCATCAGCCCTAAAAGTATAGATTAGATTTTACAAAAATTCTGCACACTTTTTTTCTTCAGAGCTGTTACACCTTCAGGCACTCACAAAGATATTTTAAAACTTTACTTAGTAGTATGTCAGTACTGTGAAAATTTAAGTCCAATAGAAAATACAGGTAAGGCATTCCAAATCTGCACAATTTTCTGTGATGCAAAGAAGCCATCATTCTGTGCTTTAAGGGAATTACCTATTTTCAGTAAGTCTTTTGAGTCCTAACTACAACTTTTAGGCTTACACTATGTCATTTACTGAAGAACATCACAAACTGGTATTCCTGGTGTAATAATTACCCTTCAATTACTTTAAAAGTTACTTTGTGATACTGCAGTATCTTCTATGTTTATGCTGGTTTTTGCCCAAACTTTCAAGTGCCCCAAAACACCAACAAACTCATTGTAACAACAATGCAGATGAATTCTTACCTGCTAACTATTTTATTGTCAGTCAAATCACACAGTGGTTACACACCAGTTGCTGGGGTTTGGTGCTTTTCCTATTAGATATGAAATCACTGATGATTAATTTACCCTGCAAACCAAAACATCTAGGTTGGTGTTTTCACATAATTTTCATTCCTTTATGCAGTCTATCTTAAAATTGAATATTTGGAAAAGTAATTGAAATTCATACATACTTATATTAAATTCACTAAAGTTCTTAGCTATGGACAGTTCACTTTTATTTGTGTTAAGTATACACAAGCTTCTTAGTAGAACATATATTTTAGCCAAGCCAACAACAAGGGAAAATAATTAGAAAGTACATTTATTTTTTGGACTAGAATGCAATTTCTCTTGCGTGCTTCAAACTAATTTCTGTGGTTTGGATCTTCGTGTTTAGGACAATAACTTTATTGTTGTATACAAAGATAAAATTATCTTAAGAGTAACAGAAAAAATTTGCAATGTTGAAAACACTGAAGTTATCAAATGCTTTTAAAACTTCATTATAAAACACATCTACTTTTCCACATTTTTAGTAAGAGCAGTACTTGTTCCAACTACAACAGCTCTAAGAAACTAACATTTTTGCTACAAATCCAACCTCTAGAGCAAACTGGGAGAGGGGATTAAGTCACTCCCATTAAATGAGAACTTACCCACTCAGCAGTATTATTTGTGTGCTGGCTACAGCAGTGCTATTGCCAGACAGGCTGCACTAAGCCACTGTGCAATTAATACAATCAACTGTTACACCCACTGCTAACACACTAAGCAGTAGGATCAAGGACAAGTACTAAGGATGTCCCAGTTTTCCCACATCTGGGAACACGAAAAAAGCAAGTTCATAATTCCAGGACACAGCGATTTTTAAGGGGTCTCATCCTGTAACGTGGAACACCTAGTAACAGATTACAAAAATAATACTACTTCTTGATTCAGAGCATGTTTAGGCCATTACTTATCAGTAAAAATAGAAGACAGGTTCTTATGCAGTCGTAACTTTTACAAGCTTTTGGTATGCGCGTGCAATTTCCAGGCTAAAAGGCCTGTTACATAACTAAGCAGGACACATTGAACTCTACAATTCTGTGTCTTCATGCCAGTGGGTTTTGCTCCCCTCCTCTGTGGGGATCTACCATTTCAGTATGCATTCATTCCTTCTAGATCTCAATTTTAAGGCTGACTACATTTAAAAATTGAGCATTTAGTTCAGTTCACTAAACTGTCCAACCTCTGGACTTGTTCCAAGACCTCTGCTATGCTCCTACTCTCCCTCGCCTGGGCAATTCAAAAGGGACGCTTTTTGCTCCCAGTCACGGAGAAGTGTTTGTCATAACACATGGTATACCCATGTTTAAGACACTTCCCTGTAACAGACAGTGCTTTAAAGATAGCACAGACATTATTCTAATTAAATAGCATTCATTTTGGTCTACATAGATTGCACTTGATCAATAACAGCCTTTCAGTTACTCAACTTATTTTCACCAATTAGAACTAGCAAATTTATCATTACAACACTGCCTATTGCCTCTGGAGAGTACTCAGCCACGTCAACAAATGCCTAACTTAATTTAGTACTTAAAATTTAATATTTAATTTAAACAAAGCTGCTTACATTTTCATGAAGTGCAGTTAGGGGCAACTAAGAAGTTCAACTAACAGCTAAAGCCTGACGGAAAAGATGTCAGAGTGCTGTGAAGATAAGGACTTAATCAGTAATTCTCATACTGAAATAACATCCAAACAGTTGATGTTGAACTAGACATATAAAGTTTTTACCCAACCTTATCCTCGAGTTGTTTGTAACATTCTTCCTCTGAGGAGAGGCATACTTGTTTCTGTTTTGTTGTAACTTAAAAAAAAAAAATCACAACCCCTCTCCCCCACAATATTGGAAATTAGGGGGTTTGGGGAGTGGTGTGCGGCTCCTCCAAACAAACAAACCTTTATGTACAACCACAAGTCATACGAGCAAATGTCGCTGTACTGCTTAAAAAAGCACTTTCACTCTGGAAGATCTGGGAACAACTTTCTCACTTTAAAGCATTTAAACAGAATGCTTGGTACCATTTATTCTAACTGGACATTTTCTGCACTATTTTGAATTATTTGGCATATCTAATTAGCTAAACCCCTTCTTATAAAAATTTCAGTAAAGGGGATTTAAAATAACACTGTGTTTACTTTTACTAATTCCAACCCAGCTACAGATATTGTTCCAAGTTTGAAGCAAATATTCAAGAAAAATACCCACAGAAAAAAAATACAACAGACTCCTTTGAAACAACTCCTTTGAGTTAGCACACTCCTGTGCTAACTAATGACATCTAATCTACTTTAAATTCAGGATGTAAGTGCTTTTTAATTAAGGTGAAAATCTTGTAACTGTTTGGGTAAATATATGTTTCAGCAGAGCCATATGCAAGTTTTTCTAGGATACTATTACTAGGAAGAACATGGAAGTCCAACTAATATCAGCACCAAGTATTTCCAAAGAAAAGCAGCTTCAAGAGAATTAAGTCACA
The DNA here is from genome assembly GCA_013396775.1 of Cephalopterus ornatus. Classification (NCBI taxonomy): domain Eukaryota; kingdom Metazoa; phylum Chordata; class Aves; order Passeriformes; family Cotingidae; genus Cephalopterus; species Cephalopterus ornatus. The sequence goes on along the minus strand of VZRE01008659.1, from coordinate 357,179 downwards.
AGCCTAGAAGGAGCTAATCCAAACTGTCTTAAGAACTCTTTATTTACATAACCAGTAGCTTTCCCCATTTCCACAGAATCAAAGAGATGGCATTTCCCTTTGTGTAACTATATGCATTCACACACAAGCTTAATCCAAAAATATTCTTCTGCAACCAGAGCGGTAGCTTTGATAGTAAGTTTATTTTATGAGGACCACTGTATGATTAAGGATAATAATGGATTTTTTTAAAAGTTCTTTGTGAACAAGTATTTAAAAGCAGAAATAGCTCGTTATTTGCATCTTTCTCACAAAGCATGTCACGTTATCCTATATCCAGGATAAAATTAAGTATGAACCAATGTAGTAATTTTATGCATGCATTCCAAATTATTTTACAATGTTATGATTCTGGAATTCCATATATCCCATACAGTTGGCATACTGGGAAAAAGACTACTCCCCCCTCCCAATTTAAATCCTAATTACTAGTAGTTTATAAGTGTATTTTCCTTATTTGTTTTGTGTTGTACAGTTTGCAGGACTAAACTGAATATAAGTTACACTGCCTAGAGGCTAAAGTGATTTGAGCAGTCTAGAAGACTACAAGTGCCTTTGCTTCTCTATTAACTCCTTGTATTTTAAGGGCATTTAGACTAAAATTTTTTTAAAATTGTATTTACTGATATCAGTACAAATTACATCATCATAAACTATTATAATAATTATAAAATTATGAAATAGTAATAATCTACTTATCATTATTTGTTGTTGTAAATACTAAATTCCTCAAATAATTCATTAAATTCAACTATTGCAGAAAAAGTCTTATCAGGCTAAGATAAATAATACACACAGTATAAGTTCTAATATTATTATAGGATTGTCTTATTATATTAACCCTTGGAAAGAACTCTATTTTCACATCTGTGCAGCATAAAGCATTATATGCAAGCGGAATTTGTGTGCAGCATCACTTCTTGATTATTCCAACAAAAGAAATCCTAAGCTCTAGCTACCATAGAATGGCCAGCATGGTCTCAAGACAATTCCTCTCCGAGCTCCTGTGGTTAGGTTCTGCTCTCCTCTGTACCATCCCACATGCATGAAGCATATTTCTAGCCATCCATCCCCACTGCTTTCACGTGCTTCACCAAAAGAGAAAAAGTTTCACTAATGCAGGTTTTGCATTCAAACTCCAAGGAGTTATCTCAGTGGGAAAAAAATAAAATAGAATGGAGAAATCTTGCAAACTTAAAGTGGATTGGACCAAACTACTACTACTTCTTTCTTTCATAAATAATAATTCCTCAAAGATGTCCACATATATTTACATATATGAGTGCCAGTACTCATAAAAGCTCCATTCAGTCTCAGCAACCAAACGACCTGCAATACCATGAGTACACAGAGATTTCACAGAACATCTTTTTGGAAACTGAGGCCATTCACAATTTCAGCATTGAGTACCAGTATCAGATCTTAAATATAACATCCACTTCCAAGAGTCATTTGAATGCCAATACTAATTGCACTGTCATATGCATGACAAAGCACAAGGGCTTCACCTCACCGAAAATACAGAGTGGAAATTATGGTAGCACTGGTGAAAACCAAGTTAAACAACAACAGTTGTCTTTGTATGTAAGATTTTGTCTTTTTTTTTTTTTTGGCTTTACAATGAACTAATAAGCTTAATATAGAATGAAATAACACCTTATAATCGTTTGTTTCTATTCACTAACAGCACCATCATCTTGTTCTTCAACTCCACCAACAGATGCAACATCTTGCACACCCTTAAATGACACATTAAACAAAGCACTCTATGTTAGAGCTATTATGCAAAAGTAATGGGAAGCCACACTATCCCTTTGCAAATAAAAACTCATACTCAAGTCCCAAAATTCTCCCAAGGTCAGTGATTTCAGACTTAACTATGAGAGAGAGGATTTGCACAGACAAGACGAAAAATCATCTTACTTTTAAAGATTTAGAAACTAATTTCAAGATAGTCCTAGACCTGAGGCTCATTGCCCATTATCAGGCAATCCACGGTCATGAACACTTTCACGTACTTTCATGAAAACTGGCTTATCAATACTAAGCTTCTCTTACACAGGGGTGTTGTTTCAGTCAGCACCTAATGCCTAAACTACAGTGGTCCTGATGTAGTAGTGGCATTAGCTTAATTTACAATTTAACTAAGTATTTTGTTAACCATATCAATAAAGATATAAACAAAAGGATCTACACAGGGAGGAAAGTATATTAAAAAACGAAACTAAATGCTCTGAATTAGTGGCAAAGAGAAACACAATGAAAACATTATACCACTGTGTAAAGTTGCAATGTGCTCACATTTTCAGCACAATTTAATTCCACCTTCTCGAATACGGCAGAAAAAACTGAGAAAGTTCAACAAAGAACAGGAATAAATAAAATTAATCAAAGGGATTGAGTGCACTCTCAGCAAATTTGCAAATGACAACCAAGCTGATGTAGTGGTGCCATTGACACACCCGAAGGATGGGATGCCATTCAGAGGGACCTAAACAGGCTCCAGAAGTGGGCCCATAGGAATCTCATGAGGTTTAACAAGATGACCATGTGCCACGTGCTGCACCGGGGTTGGAGCAACCCCGATTATCAATACAGGCTGGGGGATGAACAGATCAAGAGCAGCCCTGCCAAGAAGGACTTGGGGGTGCTGGTGGATGAGAGGCTGGACATGAGTCAGCAATGTGCACTTGCAGCCCAGAAAGTCAAAACTGTATCCCTGGGCTGCATCCAAAGCAGTGAGGCAGCAGGTCCAGGGAGGGGGTTCCGTCCCTATACTCTGCTCTGGCGATACCTCACCTGGAGTGCTGGATGTGGGGTCCCAACACAGAAGGACATCGACCTGATGGAGCAATTCCAGAGGAGGGCCACCAAGATCATTAGAGGGATGGAGCACCTCTCCTATGAGAACAGGCTGAGAAAACTGGGATTGTTCAGCCTGGAAAGGAGAAGGCTTCAGGGGACTGTGGCCTTCCAGTATCTGAAGGGAGGCCACAAGAATGAGACAGAGAGACTGCTTACAAGAGCATGGACAAGGGGGAATGGTTTCAAACTTCGCCAAGAACAGGTTTAGATTAGATATTAGGAAGAAATTCTTTACAGTGAGGGTGGTGAGGCAGTGAGACAGGTTGTCCAGCGAAGCTGTGAATGTCCCATCCCTGGAAGTGTTCAAGACCAGGCTGGATGGGGCTTAGGGCAACCTTGTCTAGCAGAATGTGTCCCTGTTGTTGGAACCAACACCCAGAGGTGTTGGAACTACATGATCTTCAGTCCCATCCAACCCAAATCATTCTATGATTCAGTGATTCATTCCATGATTCTAATCCTTTTGCATAAAAAGCAGCTGACCAGAGTAAGACTCTTCAGCATGGAAATGTGTGGGAACATGAGAAAGGTTTATAAAATCATGAGTGGCTTGGACAGGGCAAATTAATTGTTTGCAAACTCTTCCAATACAAGAGACAGAGCTCTCAAACAAAACTAGAAGGTAGTAGGCTCAAAACAACAAAAGGAGGTGGTCCCTCAATCTATGTGTAGTTAAAGTGATTAAGTTGTCTGCCACTGGATTTCCAAGATATAAAAGCATACACAAGCTCAAGGGGACACTGAACAAGTTGGCAGAAAAATAAAACTCTACAGGTCACTGACAATACAGAAATATCATTTGGCTTTGGAAGATCCTGTTGCACATTGGGACAAGGCAATGAAGAAGCTCCACAGATGCTTATTCAATATTTGTGGGGATATTCCCTGGGCATTTGGTTTGGAAGAGGTAGGATAATGGGACAGATGCACATTTGGGTTGACCTAAAGGGACAATAGTTCTTGAAGTTCCTGTAGCTTAAGACACTTCAAAAAAATTATAGACGTGAATTTCAGCTGCTAATAACAAGTTTCATAGTTAACAGCACCTGTTGGGATACCAGAAATAACTGGTATTCTATGATAACGCATGTCCACAATTTATCATCTAAAATGAAAGCTGACCAAAAGATTGCTTTAGTAATTTGACTATTACCTGGGAAACCTGTTTGTACTACAGCACTCTAGTTACAGACACAACTGCTACTCTCATTTGAGTGTTCACAATTAATATGAAAGCAATGTGTGGTCTTTTATCCATATGAACTTACTAGTCAAATAAGCAACTGGAGGGAAGGGGTACTTTTGAAAGGAACAACATTGAATTCTTGAAAATCTGTAACAGGAATTACACCAAAGGAAAGGCAGAGTTCAGCCTGAGTCAACATTCCCACCAAAGCTCTGTACATTTCAGCAAAACCTCTTTGAGATCTCCTACTTGGTATTGACATACATGTCTGCAGAATTCAGTAGCTCTGTCACCGAGGGACTTCTGCCCTCATAGCACTGATGCAAAATGGAGTGGTAGTGTGGGAAAGAGACTGTATTAGGAGAAAGGAAAATTATCCCACAACAACTCCAAATATAGCAATTCTGGCTCTGTAGGGAGTGCTTTTTCAATCACGCCTGACAATTTTGATTTTACAAAGCACCTATTATCAGAGTCATACAAATGACTACAACTCCTTACGAATATCCACTAAAGGAGAGAAAAATGCATCGAAGTTCAGGACACTGGGAGCCACACAAGGAAGCCAGAATTTACTGCAGGCTGATGTACTGTTTTCAGGCCACAGATTTCTTTGATATGCAAGTACACATTAGAAATACTATTTCACTTTCTCTGAACAAAGAGGTGCAGTAACAGGTGAGAATGTTCCCTTCTGAAGAAGATCCAGGGATGTTTACCCGTACAAGCCATTTGCCCCAAGAGGTCACAGACTGACTTCCGGTCACAACCTTTCCCTTCCCCAAAAAGGGAAGAGGTAAAGATGCGCCTGAATCTCCACCTCACCTCAGATTGTAACTGTGCTGTTAGACAACACATATGCAAAGACCAGGCTGAGTTCTACAAATAGCTTTATGAAACCAACATCTCAACCTATAAATGTAACCAAGGAAAGCAAAGTAAAATTGAAGTCCCTTCTAAACCAAGATTTGCTCCTTCCCTTCATAATGTTCTTTCACGTCTCTGATTCTGGGATGGCTAAAGTATGCCATTTAATTTTTATTCCACAAAATCATTGGTAATACTGTAATCTTAAACATAATAAACATTCTTTTCACAAGTGATACTCACTTATACAAAATTCAAACTCAGTCTATTAATACAAGTATTTCTCAAGCACTCACTAAGTCACACCACTACTCCAGCTTCCCTCTCAAGAAAGAAGCTGTACAACCAGATCGCCTTAGAGTTGACAGGTTAGGGTTAAAGTCCAGTAGGAAACAGATGGCTGCTAGCTGTTGATGCATCAGGGTACAGGCACCAGAACAGTCACTAGAGGACCAAGGTTTGCATCATCCTCCAGCAAAAACATGTCACCATTAAGGCACTAAACACAAGGTAGCAAGACACACATTATGCACAAATTTCTAAGATGCAAACGTATTGGCAAGCACATACACAATTCTGACTGGATGGGCCATCTTACTGACAGTAAGACAGTAAGTACCAGAGACTTTGACAATTTTCCAAATTCAATGCTACGTCTTTAACATCAGAACTGAATATGAAACCTACACCTGGAGCTTTGAGGGACTGAAGAACTTGTTTAAAGTCATCAAAATAAATAAATTTTCTTTAAAAAGTTTTTCTAATTTCACGTGATGGTGTCAACTTATGACTGATGATAGATTTAGGAATAAAGTGTCTTGCTCATCTGCCAGAGCTTACAGTCTCTCCAGACAAGTATGCAAAAGCAAATGAACTCACTCACAGTAGGTCTTCGGAAATCTAAATTTTCACCTTAGTCTCCTGTGCCTGCTCCTGGGCAATGCAAACACGCTCAGCAGCCAAAAGAACTGAGGGCTTGGAAGGTTTTCTTTAAGTTGGCAGCAACCCTTAAAGAGACAGGATCTCAACAACTCCTTACTGCCAGCAGTGACCTTCACTAGGCCCTTCTGCACATCTTCATCAGGTACAATGGCTCCACACCAGGATTTTTGATCAAAATTGATCAATGTTGCCAACAGTTTCCAACATTACTTCTCCTGTAGAGTTATCCTGACATGTTTCTGTTCCAGATGCCACCCACAGAGAAGACAAATGGAGTGCTGACACCTCCACTGAAGTGCAACTTTTCAAACCCATAAGCCAGCAACATTTGGGCTAAGCTACAATGATGCTGCAATCAAGCAGTTGAAACTTGAGAAAACATTCTTCCAGATAACTCTTCCACAAACACCAAATTCTGATAGGTGGGGGAAGTAAGTAAAATGAAGCTATCACACCAAGGCAACTTGAGCTCTAAGTCTTACATGATGGGTCTTACCCTAGGCCAATTAGTAAGCATTCAACTCAAATATTTATCTAAAAAGTAGGAGCTAACAATTTACACTCACCAGAAAAGGCACAGTGGAAGGATAACATTATCCACTAGACAGTTATACTTCTCCAATATGTTGCAAAAATACTTCAACTAATTAGGAATTCCACAATAACAATTGAAATTTTTCAAAAGGTATGGCCAGTGCTCAGTCACTGATGATTTAGTCACTGAATTCCTTTCTGAATTAATAACTTCGGAGTAGCTCTTGGATGAGAAGGATTTCTCCAGCCTATCTGCATGGGAGAGTCAGTTCACATGCCTGCTTCTGGTTGTCTTCTTCCTACAGCATTTCATTTGTTTCTTGGCTTTCGGCAGCTCTACAGAGAAAGAACTTGCCATTTCCAACAACCGCAGCACTGAGACATATATGGTTATCTTCCCATTCACACCTCAACCATGTTTTTTCTAGGAGTGAATGTATGGAGGAAGAAAACACCTTCCATCCAATTGCATTTGGTAGAGAGGAACCTTGAATGTCTGCCCCTCTCTAGAGTATTAGAGATAAACTTGTGCTTTTTAGACATGCAGAACCCTTCAAAAGTTGACGCACAGGTCACAGTTTTGACTGGGACCCGCATTAGGGTAGTGCTGACAGGTAACCTAAGTGCCTTGCCACAGGAGAAAACACAAACTGCAGCAGCTGCTCTGCCACATGCAGCACTAAGCCCTTCATCTCATATCTACTTGAACAGCCACCTCCTCCCTTCCTTCAGCTCTCAAAGTCCTTGCACTCCCAGGACTATTTTGATATCAAGCATGATCTACTTCTTTAGACTGATCTTTCAATTCACACAGTAAATAAACTCTCTATCACTATAAGGTCTTTGTTACTTCATTAGACCATCTGCCAAGTTTCAGGACTTACCTGGTGACCCTCTTCAGTTGAATCTACACTAGCTTGTTGCATAGCACAACAGAAGAGTGTCAGTACAGCAAAACCTTGGTGTAGAGACCTCAATGGCTAAACTACATATTTTGAAGGAAGTTTTACAGAAGTTTTATTTTTGACTGGCTGATGTCTGGTTCTGCACACTTAATATCTACATAACTAGCGTGTGTCTTCCAACTCAATTTCAACTGAAAAGAATTCTATCTGAGCACTTGAGATGCTTCACAAAGAACAAAGAACTGCAAAAGCGGACAACCAAGAGATGCACTCCAAAAGCACACTTTGATCTGAACTAAATTGCTAACGGAAACACCCATTAAAAGCCTCTGGATAACCTATGTATCCTCTATCTAGATTCTATGTAGTTCCAGGCCCATGCAATGAAGGGTTGAGTCATCTTTTCCCCCTACTTTTTGTCCACTGAAGTAACTTTCTTGCTATTAGATGGTATCACTGAGATACAAACAATCTAAACATATTTTAAGGTTTAGGTGGGTACAGGTATTGCATTATGGTTCATTTGAGCTATAGAGCAACATAGTTTGAATCTTTAATTGTGTTATCATCTGGCTGATGCAAACAGCCGGTACCAAAAAATAGTTTTTCAGTCACATGAACTATGGTACCAGAAGTATTTTTTCAGTGGATGACAAAGCCAAGGACTGGAACGAAGCATGTCACCCAGTGACAGGGAGCCCTATTGATTTGGAACAGTGCCAACAGCTCAAGTCTATCTTGCAGTCCTCCAGTGGAATAAGATGCCACTGACCTGAACAGCAAAGTAAAACAGACAGTTTTGAAAGCATGCCTTCCCACTACAGAGTGCAAATCTAAAAAAGCAAACAAATCTTGTACATTAAAATAGATTGCTTCGTGTTTTCCTTGCTCTATAAGCATAGACAGTTTGAGCATGTACTACTTAACTGCAGTTATTTTTGACAAAGGTCACATCAAGATGGCAATCTAATTCAGTTAGGGACTTCCTCAAATTGCAGGCACCTAGAAGTTCTTCGGATCTTCCAAAACTGACATCTAGAATATTCTTAACTTTAGAAACAGGGTACACAAATCTGACTTTTCAATCCGCAGAAATAGAAAGGAAGCCACAATCTCTCTTATGAGAAAGCCACAATTGAAATAGTTCCCAAGGGAAAACTGTAATCATGAAGGTTATTTTTCCCTCATTTTAATTTTCAATTTCAGCCAGGAACTGCAGAACAAAATGGATATGTTAGACAAGGCCATTAAAAGGCCTTCTTTATGAAAACTTACCAGGTCAAGCTACATGCAGTGTTTTTCCTCACACTTGAGACAAGTGTATATTTCCCTTTTAATAGCCTTCATTCAGTTTACTTATTCTTTTTGTCACACACAGAGCTCCAGGCATTTCAGCAGCATGGCAAACCAGTGAACACCTTTAACTCAAATAATCATCCAGTTTTTCTAACTGCATATAATCTCTTGCCATTTCAATGCAAGCCTTGCTGCTGCTGACAAAAGGTCAGAAATGGAATAAGCAAGAACGGCTTCAGAGGCACAGTTGCAGGATGACTTTGTAAAGGAAGGCCCCTAAGTGATCTATCCCTGTTAATTATCATTTGGGGACAGACATCGATTATCTGTGCAAACACAGAAAAGGACAGTGAAGCTTTTGAAAAGCAGCAGTGAGGCAAATAAGCAATTATTGATTCCTGTGTTTGGCAAACATTTTCACCCACTCACAAGAAGGAGAGTTTAAGAGGATTTTCACTACACAGTAATAACAGAGACAGCCTCTCCAGCTCATAAAAGGGAAGTCAGAACATAAGCCAGATGCAAAACTCCAACAAACACTGATTCACAGCTCCAGTCACACTCAAAGTCATGTATGAAATGAGCAATTCAGCCATCCAGTAAGCCAAGAAGGGGAAAGAGAAGGCAATTATGTCTCTGTTCAACAGAGCACCATTTAAAGTATTCCTTCTGATTCAGCAACAACCCTTGTGATCAGTATTCTTGGCCTACCATCAATGAATTTAATTACACAATTATTGAAAAAAACACAGAGTTCTCCCTTCCCTGCTTGCCCACAATGAGTCCAATACAAGTCACAGAAATTAGTCAGAAAGAACGTGTAGAATAGCTACCTCCACTCTTACTTTTGAAGTGCAAGTCACAGAAATGCCTGGATATTAACTCAAGCGTTACTGAAAATTAGGTGTTTCCTTTAATTGAGAAAATAGAGCTTAATCTTCTATATTAACTGATACGATATGAGGGGCCATGAAAGGTGCACTGAGTTACTTAACACCCATCAGTTACATATTTGAGATTCATCTGGGATATTTAATGACAGCTGAATGTTTGGATCTATGTCATCTAGCATAGTTGTGCCTGGTTGCTGGATCTTCCTCTCTTATTGAGGATCCAAAGGCAAGTTGAGTTTCAGCTCCTCCCTGGTTCTGCCTTCTTTTAACTCCATATGCAGCTAGCACACTTTAACAGCTCTGCTAACAAATACACTTGCTATCCAACAGACAGTGCTTGCTCAACTTCTTTTCTTTTTCCCCTACTTGAAACAGCTGCACCGATCAATTAATACAGATACTATAGCAATAAGCACAAAGTTCCTACCATTCAAGCTGATATAAGTGTACTTTAAAGACAAAGTTTTTAAACAGGAAGGAATTCAATACAAAGGAAAGAACACGGCCTTAGTCACATTAAAACAATATTGTTCTACCATGGACTGACGCATTAGTCACTGGTTTGGGAATGACATGCCCTCTTCCCTTTGTGCCAGCTTTGGGCTTTTTCCTCCTACATTTGAGAGCTGGTGGAGGGGAGGGAGAGCACAAGAAGGCAGCAAGTAAGGAAGTTATGACACTCCTCTTTCAACTTGTGCCATCTTCAATAGACAAAATATTTATTAGCTTTTGTTGTTACAAAGTGAAAATGTGATGCACAGTTCAAGACTCAAATACCTTCCTTAACATAGTAAGGATGCGCCTCATTTTCAAAGCTGACCATTTCAGAAGGCTTTTGAAAGAGGCAGTGTTCTTTGAGACGCCCACATGGCCCTATCTGTCCCAGGAGGCAATTAATTTTGGATCCTGACCGATGACCTGATATTCCAAGCATATCAGCTACGCATTAAGCAAAGGACTTCACTAAAGGGCAGGAATTTAATTGAGTCTATATTCAGGTACGTCTCTGAAAGCTTGAGGGTAAGGCAGAGATATAGTAACTAGAAGTGTTTTAAAGAACACACTCTTTCTCCTCAAGAATTCAAGTTCTGTTGCTTATATTCAACTTACATTCAACTCTATTCAACACACAGGAGACAGTCAGACCACAGGTTCCCTGTTCTAAGCCCAGTTAAGTCCATCATAGAGCCGCTGCTTCAGGAAAAAACTTTCTCACCAGCCCTAAGAAGTCAGGGAACACGCAACCAACTACAGACATCCAAAAAGCCAGAAAAAGTGCAGTATTATCAGACAGCAAGCTTCAGTAAAATTAAACTCACCATTTCCAGCCTTAGAAACAACTACAAATTATAACTGACACCAGAGCATGTTCACAGAGAGAACCACTGGCAGCACAATGGGTGCACCAGTATTTATTTCCACATTTTCTACCTAAGCTAGGCTCTGAAGGACTCCTGTGATCTTGTTCAGAACTGTGCATTATATTTGCAATAAATTATTACCCTCATATTTCAGTTTCTTCTTGTCAGTATGGCTGTTCTGTTACAGCATTTCTAAGTCTACTTTTTTCAACTGTACATAAACACAAGCCTCTTTCTACCTGTCCTCCCATTCCACAAGCCATTTTTTCCACTCCTGCCTTTAGCAGATGCATTCATAAAGCCTCTCTTTGGCAAAGCCAATTTTAAAGGAAAATATATAATTACCTCATCAATACACAGCTATCTTCATAAACTTATCCTGTTAAGTCAGAACCATTTTAAAACTATCAGCCAGTTACTAGCTTCATACATTTGGCTAACTCTTTCTTCCACCAGCTTGAAATGTCACAGTACCAATTTTTATTTTACCTTTAAGACATGGACCAAAATACGTCCAATGGACTCAGAAGTACGACCAAACAAGCCACAAAAGCAGGGCACCCAGTATTAACACCATGCTTAAATTGTGGTTTGCTTGTTTCTTATGGCAATATATTCCTAATTTCAGACACTTGGATGCTGTTAACACTAGGTAAACTGCACAGATAGCAACTACTGAAGCAGATGTCATTTGGAAAAACACTCAACCATACTCACTTTCTGTGCAAAACTCAAGGCAGCATTTTAAATATCACAGGGAATGACAATTCTAATTGCATACTGCAGGATTAAATCCAAGATTGCTGTCAAAGCAACATTTCAGAATACGTTAACTTTGAAATTACTGTTAGCCCAGAGAGTAAATTCAAGTTAATTCTTCTTTAACTCCACTTTAGTTTCTTCCAAAAACTGCCCTTTTTGTAAACCTATCTTTAAATTAATAATGGCAGCTTTTCTTTCAACACACTTTACTAGAGGGGAACAATCAAAATTTAAGTGATTTACCTGCCTCTTTATAGGTTCAATACAAAGCAGTTTATGTTTCACATCTCTCACTACTTCACCAACAACTTTTGACTGCAAAGAAGAAAAAGTCCCTGAGAAGAAGTTAGCCTGAAATTAGTCACAGCTCGTTTTCATTCAAGAGCATTTGCCAATGCAGGAGGTTTTGACTGAGCCTCCTTAAACAGAGAAGACTGTCAGCAAAATAACCACCAACATTTCCCAATAGCTTTATTTTTCTACAACTATGATGTTTCTCTAATTAAAAGATATTATTAGTAATCTCACCTGAACACAACAAGTTCAGCAAAACTCCTGAGATCAGTACAGCCTCATACAACTATTCTCTGCAGTAGGCCTGCTAGATCAGAGGCCTGAGCAAGGGGACTAACCGCAAACATGGTTATGTGCCCGGGTCCTTGTGAAGCTCAAACTGTCAGTGACCTTCTCAAACAACTGCACCACTCTTTCCACACAAAACCAAATAATACATTTCTACTGTGAGTGGTGAGAATTTGAGGACTAGTGGTATGGAAAAAGGTAGTTTTAAGGTAAAAACAGGTTAAGAGTGACTTTTTCTTGAGTTATGTCATCAAGGTTATACTCTGCATTACAAAATTAAGGAATTCTATTTAAATTCCTTTCCACTTTCTTGCTGTTCTCTTTGGGGAATAAAGAAACATTAGACCTATCTAGGGCAGGGACTATTAACAGCTTGTCTCTCTGATTTGAGAACATTATCGCTGTAAAGCAAACATCTGAGCAGCATGGTACATAAAAAGGCAACGCACTTTTCTGTTCCTTTCAAGGGTCAGTTCTCTTCATGACCTCACTGCACTTCCAATCCCAAGTCTTCCACATCAGATACCCATTATCTCCCTCCCATTCTTTTTCCTAGGCTCGTTCTTCTTGCGCTCGGCTTTAAAAGAAAGCCTTCTTTTGGCCTTGAAATCGGTAGTTGCTTCAGGGAAACAGTAAGTTTTCTGTCAAATGGCCTGTGAAAATTCAGGCTCCCTTGCATCTATTTTTCTGCCTATGTATATTAACAGAAATGTCAGCTCTGTTTCATTCTTAGTATAAGACCTTAACCACAAAAGAAACAGCAGCTTTTGCATTAGGTAGGTAGTGTGGTGATTTCCATCATTTCTAGAAGTGAACTGACCCTCGCCCTGAATTCTGTCAGTCATCTCCTTCCTCTCTTTGCTCTTTCATCCTTCATCATTTCAGACACGCTCCTGACTTCCCTTAGGCCAAGTATTGCAGCCTTCTTAAAGACTACATCTCATATCAGTGCCAAACTTGAATGTATTTTTGGCAGAACCAAGACAAGGACAGGAGAACTTATTCTCCAGCACTGTACTTCAACTACCACGTGCTCGACAATTCATACAGAAGTCTTGCCTCATTACTTAGAAACTGCTTGACTGGTTCCCAGTACAATCAACTGTTTTACTCACTTCTCCCTCTCTTTCCCCAGAATACCAACAGTGCAATAGAAACACGAATTTTGACTTTTATCCTGGCTTTATTCTCAAATTTTCTGCAAAAGAAATGGATGCCTGGATGAAAAATGCACCACTTACATACAGTTAATTCATTCTTGGTTTTAACATGGATACTAATACTGCCCTTACGCTGTATGCTGTTCAAAAGCTAAGAAAACCAAGCTCTAGCACGGGACCTGGAAACTAATGAATATTGACATTTCAAATACAATTATAACATTTCAGGATGTCTGTCACCTTTGACATATAACTCCACTAAAGGTTATTTTGTTTCTAATAATTAGCTATCTTCCCAATAACCTTTCAATAAGGAATCCATTTCATTCCATTACAATATTTAGCTTACCATGGAAACAGTTATTTTACATATTCAGTCAATTCCTATTCCACAAAACAGGAGGAATGCCTCTTTACATAGCAACACAATTCTTTCCTATTCTGTGGAGAGGCACCCCTTCATCTCCATTTGGGTCCTTTCTCAGAGGCTATAAGACAGTTCAGTTCAGAATGCTTCTTATTAAAGCAGCAATTTTACCATTTGTGTGCTTAATACACTCCACAAAGCTGGCAAAATAATGAGTGTAATAACCCAGGTCACATATTACTATGTATTTCCAATTAAGTCCTTCAGTGTCATAAACTCTTTCATGGGGGCTTTGCATATTAATTCTAGCCTATTATGCAGTGGAAAGCTTCCCTCACCTTTGAACACATCTTGTCTTTTCAGTCTTAATTATCTATAAGTTTGTGAAAGAATAATTTATCATTTGATTCCTTTTTCCTCCTTGGTATTTGATAATTTTTACAACTTGTTTCATTTAGTTTTTATTAGCATGGCAGAACTAACATGATGCTCAAGTGACACAAATCAATCCCTAAGAAATTGAACAGTAGAGTGTACTCAGGGAATCTGTGGGAAAAAAATAGAAAAATTCTGAAAGTAAAATATTTAATTTGTGCTTGAAGTGATGCTTTGTTACAAAGCAGCTTACACATCTGCCTTGTTTAATATTACATAGTGAGGTAATGAATTTCGACTCACAAAATAACTCCGATATAACATCGTAATCCACTGCTGCCTGGTAAAACCAATGCCATCTACTGTCATCCACTAAGGCATTTATTGAAAACTTTACATAAACCCTAAACAGCGACTTAACTGAGCTAGGACCAGGAACCATTGAAGCTGCCACAAAGAGTGCTCAAAAACTAGGAAATGAAGCATTAAGGTTGCCAGTGAAACCCGTATTTTTCAGTGTAGCACACAGGCCATAACTCTCAAACTATGTAGTGCTTTTGCATAGGACCCCACTACTTATCTATGTACACATAATGGACCTCCTGTGGAAATGAACACTGATGCCTGGTGAGTGAGCTTATTGTCTGCTGGACCTCTGTCTTATTTATTGAGGAAAAGAAACAAAAGAAGGGGATCACAGAAGCGAGGACAACAATTAAGACAGTAAAAAGCCATTCTGCAAAAAGATGGCTACGCCTCCTCTAACACTCATCCCTCTTGTGGTTAGGCAACTCATTAAACTAGAATTCAAACCAGACAGTTTTGTACCCCACTTCTGAAGTTAGAACAAGAGCCAGAGCCCAAAGTATTACCAAAGGAGGCAAGTGGGAGTGAGATTCCTACCCCAAATATTGAAAACGCTCCACAGAGAAACAAATTAAAGCCTAAAATACTATTTTGGCTACTCAAGACCACAAAAAAAACCCTTTCTCTCATTCTCTGCTCTATCAACATGTACAAAAGCTTCAGCATATGCAGAGAGAATCGCACTTGAGCAGCCCAGACAACTTACAGACTGCACATTAAATGTTCCACCTCAGCATCAAGGTGTTTCCATCCTTCCCTTCCCACACTCAAACACAGGGCTCTGCCGCTTCCTTTTCACTGCCTAGAGGCCGTCTACACCTTCATGGAGAGCAGCACCTTCTCATTCTTTGAACCCACTCATGTTGCCTCAGTGGTCATGAACTGCAAGTCACATCCTGCTCTGATTCTACATCATGAACTTGCCTACAAGCAAAAACTCACAGACTGAGTAGCAACCCAGCTAACCAAGTGCTCTTGCAAAAGGGTTTTACAGCTTAAACTTTCTAACAGTGGGTTAACACAGTGGAGATAGCAACATGGACAAATCCACTTCAAAAGCATATTCTAGAAAAATGAGATTTTAAAAACAGTAGTTCTCACATTTTGCTATATAATAATATATTCCATAAACACAAAGTTTAAACTGGCATATTGGTATATACCCATGACTGTAGGTATTCAGGTTATTTTGCTACAAACTGTTCATTGCTTTAACAGATAAATTGCTGCTTGGAAAAAATACTATTTTTAGTAATCAAAGACTCCAAATTTGTTCAGTACAACCTTGCAAAAACATTCTCAGGCTCCTTTGGAAAACCAAACAAAAACAAAAAGCAAACAGGAGCACAACTATTTATACCTTTGCCAAGCAAACATTCTACAGCAGAGATATAGAAAGAGAAGAGTAGGTATCGAGTAAGAAAACTAACCCTCCCTACTGAGATGGGGGAGGAGACAGTTACTGCTTGAAGTTAATCTAATCAGTGCTACCATTTTTACCCATCATCTTCTATTAAATTTACTATATTTGTATACACGACTACTTTTATAGTAACATTTTCCTGACAAAGTCAATGCATTAGTATTTGTATTTCACCTCTCCCATGCAAAGCTTTAGAATTAGGTATAGCATTATGAAAGAACCACTTCTTCACTGGCAGTTGGCAAATGCTAAACCACAAGGATTCACTTGCACTGTCCCAGCGTCATCCGGCACTGGAAAAGGCCAGTTCTTAGTTAACAGTATTGTGTTGGTTGCCACCAGTTGTCCCAAAAATGACAGGAAGAAGGAAAGAAAACTTGGCACTAGCATCGTCATCTAAGGACAGTAATCTAGACCATTCTAACAGATTAAGTTTTTCCAATATTCCCTTCCATTACACAAATTTTACACACTGCAACAAGCTTGTTTTTTCTTTCCCACAAATTAAAGCTGATAGCTTCCGAACTTTGGTTTGTGACAAGGCAGAAAGCAAACCTTTTTGCAGAAAGCAAAGCCAAACACCAGTTCTTAAAATGGTGTTATCACTACTTTTCACATACAAATCAGACAAAGGCAAATTTACTGCTTTTTGAAGAAGCTGGGGGAAAAAAATATGCTCCTTTTTTTAAACCTCACAGATTCTGGTTCTAATAGCTACTGTCTTAAAATTTCCGTTCAGTACAGACAGGAGATACCATTTCCACACAGAAGCTCTTCAAAACAAACAAACAAAAACACAACACAACCAACAATCCACTTTTCCGGGGAGTTAAAATATAATAACAATAATCATCAAGAGATAATCAGAATTCTCAGTGCTCTGTATTAAAAGCACTGCAAAGCAAACTCACAAGGCTTGACACAAGTTTTCATCTGAAGCTGTCTACTATAAAGTTTAATGCAAAAAAAAAAGCACCAAAACCCAGAAAGGGTTACACCACTCAGTTATGTAAGTCACAAAGGTTCAAATTTAGATTTGTATTTAGTTCGTCAATTCCCACTCAGAGTTCAACTCAGTAAACTGATCTATTTTTAGCTTTTGACTCTTTTGGACATTTCCTTCCTTCATCTGCGTAAATGCGTCACAGCTTCTCAAATGTTTCCCTTTGGCGAGGGAAGGATGCATCTGATTCCAAGCTTAAAAAAAAAAGTTCACACACACACACGCGCGCTGAGTGGTTATTGTTGGCTCAATTGTACCCTTGTTCTGAGTTAAGCATAGGCAAACTTGACTCCAGTCCTCACCCTGTACTACAAAAGATTTTACTCTTTCTGCACTGACAGGTAAAAGCATGTCACAGCTAAACTCGACAATGATCACCCCTAGCCAAACCGTATTTTATCACCTTCTATAAGCAAGCTTAACTTGGCTCACCTGCCTTGATAATTCAACAAACAGTAGAATTTTCCAAAATGGGGACAGAAATGAAGTTCAGTTTTATAACTTTCTGCTCAGCCACTGAGGCAAGAAATTCAGTCAAGTAGATGTCCTAATTTTCCTTCCAAAGGCAGCCTTCCACTACATTCAGAGAAGCTAGTATCTTTTTATTTTTTTATTTAACATATAGCACTAACAAGCCAATGTCCTGGTTCCAGCCAGGAGCAAGCATGGCTAGGACCTGGATGTTGTTCTATACCACCTCACATTATTTTCCAGGAACAGGGGGAAAAGCTCCCTGCTGGGTCAGGGGGTGGAGGGAATGTTCAGGGAGTGTCAGGGTTTTCCACAGGGAGTGAGCCATAACATTTCTTTGACTGTCCGTTTTCTTATCTCATTGTTGTTTCCAGTAAATTGTTCTTATCTCAAACCCTGACCTTTACCTTGTGTGCCTCCAATTCTCCTCTCCAGCTTGCCACAGGGGAGAGATAGGAAGAAGGGGGAGTGAGCAAGTGGCAAGTGGTTTGCAGTGGTTTCAGTAAGACCACTAAACTGGAGAATGCCATTCCTAAACCACAACAGCCAACTAACAAGTTACTAGATAAGCCATTATGGCTGACCTCATCTTTCCATATGAAAAGGTGCCACTGCCCTAATAAATTTTAGGTTGGCTTGCCTTTGCTGTCCTCACAGGAGCCCAGCTCACATTATACCCTGTCAGTTAAGCAATGCACAGCACTGATTTCTTCTCTGAACTTTGCCAGCTATGTCAAGTTCAAGTCTAACAACTATCCTTAACCACAGAAAACAAGTACTTGGGGTACACACAGTGTGACTTTCAGAGGTGTAAAGTAAGACCATAAGATACTGCCCTAACTATTCCAGTTCCATTCTTTTTAGGACCAATCTGACGTGCAATACGCAACCAAAATGAACTTGCTAACTCACATTAATAAAGCAAATAAATAAATTAAGATAGGGATTAAAATTCAAGAGTAAATCTTTACTAAAAAAAAATAAATAATAAAAAAACAAACGGTAATGGCTGTTCAGTTTCTTTAGAAAAGAAATCATATCCTATTTTATTACTCTATAGTAACAGACAGAAGGAAGCCTCTAAAGATGGGTTTTGACATCTTCTTAAGTCTGATGTTCACTGTACTACGTGCTATCAGCTTTTGCGCAAAACAGGACAATCCAGTCAATCTATATTTCAATTCACCTTGATTCCCTGAAAGCTTTCTATTTTTTATTTTTTTGTGTGCTTTCAGCTGCAGATATCTAGAATTCAACAGAAGAATTTTAGAAGGCCAAGACATTTGCCTAAAGTTTTTAGAAGAGGGTGGAACATTTTTATGATCGCGGAAAACTATATTATCTTTGCACTCAATGCTGCATAACTCAACATGTCCAAAAGTTAGTGGCATGATAAACACTTGAAACTTGAATAACTTACTACTTTAATGCTGGTAGAAAATCATATTCAACAGCCAAGACTACACAATGTGTATAACAAAGCCCACTGTGTAGCTTAGGAGGTTAGCCAAGTAATATTTAGTATTTAAATACTCCATTTATTCTAACTCTTGATGTATCCTCCCTTTATTATCTAGGCCAAGCTTTACGAAATGTCACCTAATTTCGTCCCAACATTTAACATCTACTTGGGCTCTGAAAACAAGCAATCCCCAAGACTTCAAACACTTCTGTTTTCATTAAATCTCATCAATAACATTTTTCATTGTTTGACACCTCAAAGTTATTAACCAGCTATGTGACCATCACACAGCTAGTGAAAAGCCTTTGACCAAATGCCTTGATAAAGTATCTTATAAGGCTGTAAGTTTCCACAAAATTATCCACAAAAATGCAAGAATTCAGCATAAACCCTGAAAGTTTTGGATTCTGATTCACTCTTTCATGCAATAAGTGAGGTATAGACTAGACAAAAACAAGTAGGTATTTACCATGTCCCTGTGAGCCCTATCTGTCAGCAGCACATTTCCCTGTTCATTTTTAGCACTTTAGTTCACTTCAGCACTTAAATCTTACTTCACTATAACCCCAGATCCTCAGACTCTAATTGCTAAGCAGTCATGTACAAATCTAACCACAAAAATCATTACTGGCTGTTTACACAGTCAGCAGACACCTCGCCAATGTCTATTACTGCTCATACATGCACTAAGACTACAAGAAAACATGAGTAATTAAGCTCCGGCTTAGTTTCACAGGTGACTAGAATGCATTGGGATTACTCACAATAGCCCCGTTCAGCGCCTGCTGCCCCGAATACTTTCTCCAACTTTTTAACAAAGAGATTTGTCATGCAAACTCAGTATTTAAAGCTACATGGAATATTTAGTTTGACAGTGTATACATGCACACATGTATCGTCATGCACACTGGTAAAACAAACCTTCCTGAATCTCAGACTCATGTTCTGACTCTTACACATGCCAATAATATCTTCCTGACTCTTAAAAGATATGTAGGAATTAGCCAATCACACTGTACTATACATATATTATACTATAAAACATAGCAAACTGCTGACATATTTTGAATGCTGGAAGCCTACACTTCTCTTCCTATACTTTACAACTTGCCTCCTCAACATCTTAGAGAGACAATAAAAGGAATTGTCTCATCTCCCTGTAAAGGTTCCTTTGTCCTCTTAAGGAAAAAAACCATCATAATTATGAAGCAGTAATGCGTATTTCTGTTCTTCAGTAAGGTCCAGATTACAAAATATCACACTCCAGAAAGAGGCACCAGAAAGAGGCACAGTTCAGCACTGCTCAGCAGGAAAACCTGTTACATATTTGCAGAGGTTTTCATTAACCAGTGCTACTGCTATTTATGCATAGCAGTAACATAGGAGATGAAACAAATTTGACTAAATTATTTCAGAAGACTCCACTCAACAGCCTTGAAAAACAACCCTATTTTTTAAATAAATGCACAAAGGCAATTAAGCTATTTCAGATGAATTAGAGCACCTATTTTGCAAAAAAGCCACTGGAAAGGTTTTTGTATCTTTAAAGCATAATCTTGTAATTCGTGCTGCTGAGTGAAACTTTGTGGACACGATTCATTTATGACCCTCCTCTTTGTGTATCAATACAATAACCTACCCTAGAGGCTGAAAATCAGATGCTTTAATGTGCCATAGTGTCTACTGCTAAAAGCACTTGAGTTGTTCCCTGTCATTTCAATTCCTCCTACTCACTACTGGATAAGTGATCTGTTTTCTCAAAACAGCAGTATCCTTCCTGAAAGAATATGACTCAGCTTTGCAGATCATCAGTATTACTTCACCGGTAGTCTACTTTTTGATTTCACCGCACCAAGAAAAATCTTAAGTTAAACAAAGATCCCTCTCCAAAACAAGCAAATTTCTTTATGAGAACAACCAAACAGATGTAACTATTTTACTCCTTAGATTCAAATTGCCCGCTATGACCTTTGTGGTTTTTTTCTGTTTGGTTTTTTTACTTAGTAGCCTTTCCAGTTTTTTAAGATTAAACTTAGTTCTCACCAACATCGAGCAGAAAAACTTTTCTTTGTTCTCTTTAAAATCAGATAAATACCCTTCAACCATCACTGCATTTCCAAAACTTCAAAATGGCTTTATTATTTTAACTTTTGCTGACCATGACCAGCTATTTCGGTGATCTCACCTCCTTCAAGCTGCAGATCAAAAATCACTGTGCAGTTTCACCCTATTAATAAACTGACATAAGAGACTGCATCTAAACACATCTATTTGTTGACAAGGTAAGAGAAAAATTAGTATTTTTGCTTTATACTGGGGTAAGGGAAGTCTTTCCAGCCTCTCTTCAGGTTTTATTTACCTAGACGGTGATTTTACATACAAAAGCTTTTGCAAGTCACGTGATATTTCAAGTTGAAATTCATACCTGTTTCTGCTACATTGCTGCGGGACAAGCTTAATTGCGGAGAAACCACTTCTTTAAAAAATATTTACTACCCATCTTGTCTACACAGCGACTGAGCTTCGCAATTAATGAAAGCCTCAGCTGCATCAAATCTCCTTACTTCTGTCAGCTTCTTTCTGAGCACATCTGCACTTCACACCAGCTAAAACGTACTCCTTCCGAGAATGGACCTGGCTTTTCTCTAACTTCCATTTACCTTCCACTCCAAATGTGTATTCAGTTTAATCAACTATCAAGTATACGGATAGCTGTCCCCTCTTAGAAATATTCAGTACTTTTGCCTCTGATTGTTTCAAACACACCCTAACCTCTAACTTTCTCTACCCTTGGCTATAACCAGAAAAGTATGGCTATTTCACACTACGCCAAGTTACACAACAGCTGCTGCACTTCGCACTGAAGCTCTCCATCCTGTTCTTCATTGTTCCAGGGAACATCCATCCAACAACACTATTCCCAGAGTAACTTCCCCATTGTAACTTCATTGTTTCTGTAGTTATTTTTGCTCTTCATATGCACATCAGCAATTATTAAGTAGTGACATTTTTCTGCGGTGTTTTTCAAAACATCAGTTACATACATACAACCCCCACCCCACTTTAACCATCTTATTAAAATTGGTGCTTCTGGAACTGGATCAAAACTTCACTACAGGACCCATTTCTTGTTCAGCCCAGCTCAATCGGCACTAATGACAGCAACACTGCTGCAACCTTCTCACTTCCTAAAGCAACTCAAAGGACAAGCTAACAGATTCTTGAAAAGTCAACAACACTGTAAATTCTTTGTGGTGTTTACTTTTTTTAATACAAATACTGTCATCACTCTAAGCTGCATGAAAGAATGGACAACTTGTTTCATACTTTAAAAACTCTGCATGCTCACCACTTCTTAAAACTCCATAACAGCCCTCAGTTCCTGACAGCCACAGGCACAAGAACCAATACTTGCAGAGGACAGCATGGAGCTATCATATGGGGTCACCACCAGTGCTGCCTGCCAAAACTTCACTTTTGGCTTCACTACTAGATTGTTTTTGTTAAGACACTTGTCAGTACTCTGTAGCTACTCTGTCACGTCAAGTAAGCAACAATCACAGCTCTGACTACCTTCTCTTTAAATTAGCTAATACACATCAGCAGGAGATGGATGAATGCTCTTAGAAAGGCACTATCTTAAATTTATAGATCGTGTGTTCTGCTTCATGGATTTAAGCTGGAAATTGGGCTTGTTTTTCACATTTGATGTCTAACATGAAAGCTACTTCACCCATGATCTAAAAGCTAGTGTGTTTTTTATTAGTAATACTCATGAAAAAACTTGCTGTCCTTTTAATAATACACTTTCTTTTTCTTTTCCATGTAATCTTCCCCAACCCTCTCTTCTTCCCCTCTTTCTAGGAGACTTTCTCTACTGTGGTAGCGCTTTTAATGCTACTACAGGCAGTCAACTATCCCAGCCTATCACACAGGACACTAATGTAAAGCAAGCAAGGCAACAGTTTACAAAGCAATATAATTAGGAAGAAGTAAAACATAAGTCCTCCTTTTAAACTTGAAACAACACATTTTCAAACAGATTTGTTGTTTTTTATCTTTATGGTATCATTTGTTAAGCGATGTTCATGAAAACTAGGTAAACCACAAGATCATTATTTAAGAGGAAAAAAAAAAGAAAATCAATCATCTTTTCACAACACTCATTAATACTTCCTATAATGTCTCAACTATTCAAGCAATTATCAGCCTAGGCTGCTATAGGCAGACTTGGTTGAACCCAGACTGATTCAAGTCTCAGGTCACTAGTACTTGCAGAAGTCTTCAAATGTCCATAATCACAACAAATCTCAGCATCCCATTTTCCTAAAATACTCAGAAGGACATTTTGGTACCTATATACATGTATCTCAAAACAAAGTTTTAAATTCTCTTATCATTAAGCTTACATTAAGAAAAATGTACAGATGCAGGTGTATAATACTAGTGTAAGTGTATAATATTAGTGTAAGTGTATAATATTAGAACCAGGTGCTATTCAAAGTTATTCTGGCTACCAGCCTGTTCTCTGACGACACCTCTGGAGAGGTGGCACACTGAACTCTCTACTTGGGACACCTATCTCCTCCAGACCCAGGTTTATCTTGCAGACTTACTCCTCTTCCTAAGAAAGCACTGCTGCCACCTCTGTAGATTAGGTTTTAGATGGAAAATACTCCACTTCTTTATTTTCCCAGATCAAGGGATGAATTATGATAAACATAATTTGACCTGGCAAAGCTTGGGCAATTTTTTTACCTTAGTGAAGAGACTTTTGGGGCCTCTTGTTTTTCCTTTGTTTTTCTAACACCCTCCAAAGGGTCCCTACCCATTGCTCAATAGGTAAATTATATTCCTTCTAGGAATGTTGCAAGTGTTCCCATAAAACAGGGGTGACAACACAACTCTCAATGGCTCTGAAAACTGTATCCTTTGTCCACACATGAATGAAGCTACTGCACAGTTTTCAAAAGCCATTCATACAAAATACATCTTACAGGAAATAACTACATACACTTTCATCTTAAAACTGTGAAGAGTTAGCAGTTGATAACCTGAGTTGGTTTTTTTTCCACGATGACTTATCAGACTCATTTATAAAGGCACTTGCCATACTGTCTAGCCAGGAGCTGACTAAAGTGCTTACAAGCTTTTCTCTCTGCATCCTTTTGTACTCACAGATTTCTTCATCATCCCAGAAGGATAAGTTTAATTACTAAATGTTCAATCACTGTCTTTTTTTTAGATGAAAAAAGTTTTGTTCTTTATGCCTAAAACCAAAATTCATTAACTTCAACTAGCAAAAATTCTTTGGTTTGGAGGACATGGTTATAATAGCACGATTTAAACTTAAGAGACAGCCCTCATTCTTGCATCATAAAGATGTCAGTTGACAGTCTCCTTCCTGAAGTATTGAGGACTGAAAGTTGCAAAGATGAAGACTAAAGCAACAACCACCAAACAAAACTTCTGAATGGCTGCTGCCCTGTAAGCCATGACTTGATGGCACTCCCTCAAATTCAACTTTGCTCACGTTAGATGTTTTTAGACCTTTCAATTACATAGAAATTTAAGTTAGAATACATTTTGAAAAGTTTTATCTTAATATCTTTTCATAAAGCATAGATCATGTACACTTAACACATGTATTAAAATCCCTTTACCCAGCCATTTAGATTCTGCACCACTGGATTTCCATACAGTAATAGTGTTTTTTTCATAATTCTCAGA
The DNA here is from genome assembly GCA_013396775.1 of Cephalopterus ornatus. Taxonomy (NCBI): domain Eukaryota; kingdom Metazoa; phylum Chordata; class Aves; order Passeriformes; family Cotingidae; genus Cephalopterus; species Cephalopterus ornatus. The sequence goes on along the minus strand of VZRE01008659.1, from coordinate 332,590 downwards.
TATTTTACTAGTCCTTTCAAGTCACACCAGTGCACTTTTTAATAAGAAAAAAAGAGACATTTACCACTCAAAAAAGAGATTTACAGCTCAAAACATATCCCTTCTGTCTTACACGGTCATCTCTAATTTCAAATTTACATATAGGACAGAAAGGTACTTCCTACAACTACTGTGTTTTCTCTGTCAAAGTGTAATCACCTTGCCTGGCACTCAACTCTGCTTCTTAGTAGTTTTACTTCTAATCCTGCCATGAAGAAGGTGACAGATCTAACAAGGTATTTTTGACTTTTCAACTTCAAATAATGAGATTTAGATACCAAATAGGTAACGGAAAGTAAGCTGCCTAAATATCTTCCGATTCCAATAAAGGAATTCCTCATTTATATTCAAGACACACAATCTTTATGTGTTCATACTACTACCTCACTTCCACTTCAGCTGCTTTCTTCACATTTCAATTGAAACTTATTTCCACAACAACTCAAGAGTGAGTTTACATTTACATAACCAAAGCGAAAACTGGAAATGCACACATTTCAAGTGATGTGAACCTAGTTGCTGTTCAATATCCTAACAAAACATTTTCCAAATAATGGAACTCCATTCTCCAGGCTACTCTAATTCTACTTCAGGCTTGGTCTTACAAGAGGACAGGAGGAAAGCCAATAACCCCACTTGGCAGCTCAACTGACCAATTTAACTAACCTAGAATTAGAACTTATTGTTTAGGCAGGTTTTTTGTTGTTGGGTTTGGTTGGGGGTTTTTTCCTTCTGGAAAACATTGGAACATTTTTACTCTTTTTCTCTTTTAAGTAACAGCTACAGCTTTGATGATATTCTCCGCAAGTGACAGGAAAAAGGAAGCATTTGTCATTGTAAATTCTGCAGCGAGAAAAATATTTTGTCTGCTCCTATACACCAAACAAATTTTTTTCCTTGTTCATTGATCACTGAGCCCACTGCGTTTCACTGGGAAAAAAAGTGCCTCCTGTTCAAACAAAGAGGAGCACTGGAGATGTCTTAACAGACCCTTTCTTATAAGAGAGAGTATCATGTACAGAGGTAGAATTCAAAGAACTCTTCCCAATACCAAACACCCACAATAGATGCCAGAACATTTTCCAGCATATGTCACAGCCCAGGTTGAACCAGATAACCTCCACAAGTAAATATGGAAATAAAAACACCAGTTGTTAAATACACTCTAAGAGTTTTTCGATAAGCACTTGACATGTCCTTCTACTACTTTAAGATTTTTGGTTGCTGCAAGACTAAGCTCAGTGCAACTTCCCCATTATCAGAAATTCTCAGCATCAGAAGTCATCACTGCACCACTTATGAGTTTATCAACTCTGTGTCATCCCTCTAAAACCACACACAAATGTGGAAGTTGACGATTAATATAGCTGGCAGGGTCTTCCAAAACTGCAAGATTACTACACAAGTACCCATTTGTAACTACTGTGTGCAAGTCTACTGTTGTAATCTGTCATTTTGCTTTCAACAGGATTTTTTCCTGAGAACAATAAAGCTCAGTCCTTCTTCCAAGATGAAATCCACGAAGGCCAGCATCTTCACTCGACAAGGAGCTTCACACTCATTGCTGTCACGTGAAACAGGTTGTCTTGGAAGCATCAAGCCCTCCAAAGGGGACACAGCCCCCTGTTCGGACCCTCTGTCCACAGAAATGCAGCTCCGAGCCCTCCTTCAGCGATGTCTGCTGCAAATCACACCTCCTCCTTCGCTCTCATTAAATCAAACACACCGAACAGCATGCACCGACCGCGAGCAGCACTGATTACGCCGTTTCCCACTTCCCTCACGGACTTCCCTTAAAAACCCAATGAACAGTGCTTTTACTACTATTATTACTACTGCCATCATTATTATTTTTCAGACGCGAAATCGGCCATCGCCCTCATCTTTCCAGCGGTGAGTCTGCATTTTCCTTGTTCGCCGCTCCTTTTTAGGCATCCCAACGGAGCAAATGCCCAGCCCTGCCCGCCCCGCCCGGGAGCCGTGGCCGGGGGTGCCCGGTGGGGCGCGGAGCCGCCGGCGGAGCGGAGCGGAGAGAGGGGAGGAGCTGCCACCGCTCGGGGGAGGGCAGCCGGCACCGGGGAGAGGCTCCGCTGCCGCCACCGCCGCTCAGGCTGCCGGCAGAGCTCCGTCCCCCCTGGTGCTTCGTCTGGCCCGGGCAGTCCAGCCTTGCCCTCCGTCCCCGCCGCTATGCCCCGGGGGCACCGTCTGGGCGGCGGGGGCAGCCACCCTGCCCGCTCGGTTGTGTGC